>SJYT01025186.1:15071-78845 GCA_006410635.1 Cephalophus harveyi | reverse complement strand
AACTTTAACTTCAAGATTAACAACAAATAATTTTAAGTACATTTTATGCTATACTTGGAATCTACTTATACTAAAATATTATTTATTATCTATCTGGAATTCAAATTTAACTGGATATCCTGTATTTTTATCTGCTAAATTTGTCAGCCCTTATCCTCAACATAAGATTTCCCGAAGTTATTGTATAAGCTTTACTTTTATTAATATTAAGTTATTCTCTTACCTTTTCTATAGACTCATGGAGGTTAAAACTCTGTCACTCCTCCCCTTCACCTTCTGGCAAGATACACAGCCTCAAGTAGATGTTAAGTGAAAATTTGTTAATGAAGCCTTCTTCTGAAAATCTAATTACTGTCAGCCTCCAGATCAGTTTGGCAATTGTACAAGTGTTGGGCTGGCTGATATGAGTCTCTACGGCAAAAAGAAAATACATGGAGTTACTGAAAGGTGTGATGTGCCTTCAGACCCACTCGTGCGGTAGCATAATGTCACATGGAGGACAGGTACCACTTATGACAACAGAACTAACTAATCGAGTGGGGTTACTTTTTTTTTTTTTTTTTACATAATGAGGTATTCATATTTGTATGTCCAGTCAGTTCAGTCGCTCAGTCATGTCCGACTCTTTGCGGCCCTGTGGACTGCAGCATGCCAGGCTTCCCTGTCCATCACCAACTCCCAGAGCTTTCTGAAACTCATGTCCATCGAGTTAGTGATGCCATGCAACCATCTCATCTTCTGTTGTCCCCTTCTCCTCCCGCCTTCAATCTTTCCCAACATCAGGGTCTTGTCTAGTGCGTCAGTTCTTTGCATCAGGTGGCCAAAGTATTGGAGTTTCAGCTTCAGAGTCAGTCCTTCTGACGGATATCCAGGACTGATTTCCTTTAGGATAGACTGGTTGGATCTCCTTGCAGTTCAAGACTCTCAAGAGTCTTCTCTAACACCACAGTTTGGTTAATACAGTATTGCTACTAAGCGAGCACTAAAGACCTATTTTTAGCAAGTTTGCTGCTGAGCTATTCAAGGAGCTGCTGATGCCCCTCTCTAGGCAGGTCATGGTCTGCTGGATGTGGTCTGCAGAGCCCCTCATCAGGGGTTAAAAGCCACACTTCATTAGGAGGCTCTTCCTACCAGGACTTCTCACCAAGGCTCTCCTCACTGTAAAATGCATACAAACCATCTAGTGGCTCTGATTCCTGAGTGGCATGTATATGCTTGATTTAAGAGATTAATGACAAAGAGAGTGATCTTTAGGATACATTACTGAAAAAATACAGGACACTCAAGGAGACTGCCCAGAATACCCAACATTTATTCTCAGGACCAGAGCAGCTTTAGAATTAAAATCTCGCATTTGAGGACCTTACTGATTTTTCACCTGTGCAGTTTGAAAAATTCTTCGGTGATTCTAGACTTACTTATCCTGGTATTTCAGATAAAGGTTTGGGGGATGGATGGGGAATCAATATTCTTTCTAGACACAACCCCAAATAACCTTATGTGACTCTGTGAATATGTCAAACTATCACTAAGATTGTGGGAATGAAGAGGGCACTTATGAAGAAATAAAATCCCCACAATTATAGAGCTAGAGAGATCAAAAATGCAATTTACAAAGAGCACCTAACTATAAAAATGCTTTTTTTCTTTCATTATCTGAATAGAACATAGTCAATGTGGAATAATATAAAATTTTAGGGCCCAAAGGAACTGAGCTTATTCAAACTTCATTCATGAAATTACAAGCACTGTTAGCAAATTTGATGTACTTATCTTCACAGTTTTATACACATATATGGCAAAATGGGGTTCCAACATATACTATTTTATTAAATAATTAATATACTATTTTATAAATGTAATTAACATGCATGCTTAAAATTAATTTCTATATAAATGAATATAAATATATATTATCAAATGCACTATTGAATAGTATACATTTTTTTACTTTCCAAAACCAATTTAACCAATTTCATGTGTCAGAACATTAGGATTTTTTCTCTTTTTCTCTTAATTGACAATTAATATTTCAATTAATATCCTTGTGCAACACCTTTGGATATATTTCATTTATTTTCTTAATACAAATTCCTGGTATATTGTTTTTAAGTTTTATACTGCTTAAGTTTTTTCAGGTATATTTCCACATTGCCTTGTCTAGAGTTTGCCCTGGGTAATGCCACCACCAGAGCGCCAAAGAGCCTCTCTCCACAAAGTAAGATTGTAAAGCAGAGATGGGAGGAAATCCTATGTCTGCAAGTGGGGATGGAAAGTTTTAGAGAATTTAGAATTTAATGTGGGCTTAAAGAACAATAATTTCAAGGGGGAAAAGGAGATAAATCTGTAATGTTTTGATATTATTGTTATTCTTCTTTTAAATCACATTTGAGTTAGAAGAATTTCAATGTGCAAACTGGAAAGAAGCTTCATCCTTACTGATACAGGGTCCCTCCTCCTTCAGTGTTCTAGGGCATTAGGGCAGAACCCTTTCTTCTGCACACAGCTGGAGGGAGGGTACTGCTCTCCACTCATGTTTCTATTTCAATCATTTTAAGTCATCAATTAACCAAAACAAAATTTTATGACAAAAGCAAGGACTTTCCAACATTCAAGTGAAACAAAGTGATCAACTCAAATGTTTCCATACTCATTCACTCATAGTAGACATTTATGTTCCCATTCTGCTCCTCGCCCCACGGTCTCTCGTTGACTTGCCTGTCAGCCATGTAGCTTTCCCTGGTTTCTCATATGGCCCAGAGGAAAATGAGAAGGGTCACAATGGTAATAATAGTTCTTCTCAGTTATAAATTTGTTCTTTTGCCAGTATAGGTTTTCCACAATTGAGAGCCAAAGAACTTTTTCCAAGCGGTGCTTGATTAGGAGGAACATGAATAATTTTTAAGCCTAAATAACTTTTCCTTTCAAGTCCACCTTTTGTATGAAAAAGTGCTATTACTAGTGTGCTGGTAAACAGCCTCCTCCTTCTAGTTGGAGTATATTCAGAAAAAGTAGAACAACAGACAGCCTTTGCTGCTCTTTTGCGATTTTAACAAATTGCCATTTCTGTGTGTGTGTATAAGCAAATGCAAAACTCCTCCTTTTGTGGTGATCAAAACCTAACAACAAAGGCCTGTTGATTGACTAAGTTTTTCAATTTCTAATTAGCAAATTTTGTTTTCACCTTTGCAAACACCATAAATAAACCCCTTTTACTTGGAAGCTAAAAGGCAAAGATCCTTTGAATCTCTACATTATGACACATACTAAACAAAGCAAGTCTAGGTTTTGATGTTTTCTTTGATTTAAACTTACACTGCAAACAAAAAGAAGTAACACCTCAGCCATCAATTCTTAAATCTCACAAAAGGAAATTAACCCCTTTGGAAAAGGACTGCCATCTTCTTCCAAATAAAGATTTTTTATGGTAAAGAAAGAATGTTTTATTAAAAGCCTGTTAACAAGCAACAACAATAAGAAAAAAAAAAAAAGGCCTTCCACTTACATAGGATTTGCCATGTTCAAGGCATTGTGGTATAACAGGCATATACAGAGAATTTTTTCCCTCAGAACTTTTACCACAATTTAACCAATTGACTTTTATTAGCCCCCAGAACAAGCTGAACATTAAGAGACTTAGAAACTTTCCCATGGTCACACAGTAAGAGATAAAACAAACATTTGAGCCCAGATATATTTCACTCCAATACCCTATCCTTTCTATTCATATTATAATATGATAGACTAGGACATGAAATATAGAATAGGCTTCAAATAGCTAAATGAACTCATTTTCCTTTGGGCAGTTTTCAAGGGAAGTGAGTAAACATGAATAGAAGTTGAGATACTTTTAAGTTTTCTCTACGTAGTTAAAAAAAAGTATATTCGTATTTACTGGGAATTGATTGTTTTGGGGGGCTTTCCTGATTGTGCTAATGGTAAAGAATCTGCCTGCAAATGCAGGAGACATAGAGTGGCCAGTTTGATCCCTGGGTTGGGAAGATCTCCTGGGGAAGGGCATGGCAACCCACTCCAGTATTCTTGCCTGGAGAATCCCATGGACAGAGGAGCCTGGCCACAAAGAGTTGAATAGGACTGAACTTAGCATGCATGCATGCAATTATTTTATCAATGCTATAGAAGAAATGATCTTTTTTTTTTTTGGAAAGATCTTTTTTTTTTTTTGAAAAGGAGAGTATGCTAAAACTTGCATTTTAAAATGTTGATCCTTATCCTATGCAAGATGAATACAGTGTGTCCAAAAATGAAGTAAGGATGTTCTGAATATAGTTTTGGTAACAGGAAGCAACTAAAGAATCTAGGAGATATTTCCCAGGAGGATATAATGGGATTTGATGTTAGATTAACCCTGGGGAGTATAGAGATTGACATAATTAAATATGAGTTTTCAATGTTAAAAATATAAAAGAATGTGCATGTCCTTATTAGAAATCAGCAGTTGATAAACTAGAGAATGCATATCCCCATTCAGGTCAGTCCTTGACAGGGGATGGCTTTGTGCTTGATTCCTCAAGGGATTAGATGCTGGGAGGGATTGGGGGCAGGAGGAGAAGGGGACGACTGAGGATGAGATGGCTGGGTGGCATCACGGACTCGATGTGATTGACATAATTAAATATGAGTTTTCAATGTTAAAAATATAAAAGAATGTGCATGTCCTTATTAGAAATCAGCAGTTGATAAACTAGAGAATGCATATCCCCATTCAGGTCAGTCCTTGACAGGGGATGGCTTTGTGCTTGATTCCTCAAGGGATTAGATGCTGGGAGGGATTGGGGGCAGGAGGAGAAGGGGACGACTGAGGATGAGATGGCTGGGTGGCATCACGGACTCGATGGACGTGAGTCTGAGTGAACTCTGGGAGATGGTGGTGAACAGGGGGGCCTGGCGTGCTGCAATTCATGGGGTCGCAAAGAGTCGGACACAACTGAACGACTGAACTGAACTGAACTAAAACGTGAAATTTGGAGAGAAGTTGTGAGATTACAGTTAAGGATCTGAAGTTTATTCATCCTAGAATGGAAAATGAAAATTACAGTGCTTGTAGTCATAAAAATTCTGGCTTCAAGGATTGCATCTATGAGTCCTAGAAACATGTGAAAGTGAAGCTTGCCTGGAAGAAACAATCTCTTTATCATCAAAAATCCAAGACTACACAATCTGTTGTAACTTTATGAGGTAAAGATTTTTAATTAAATCAATAAAAGAAATTAACTTTCATCAGTCAGTCTCCTTACTCCTTTCTCTCAATTAGCAATTTTAACTTGCCCTTATCTCATGGATGGAGGAGCCTGGTAGGCTGCAGTCCTTGGGGTCGCGAAGAGTCAGACACGACTGGGCGACTTCACTTCCACTTTTTACTTTCATGCATTGGAGAAGGAAATGGCAACCCACTCCATTGTTCTTGCCTGGAGAATCCCAGGGATGGGGAAGCTTGGTGGACTGCCATCTTTGGGGTCGCACAGAGTTGGACACGACTGAAGTGACTTAGCAGCAGCAGCATATCCAGGTCAAGCGCTTCCCTGGTAGCTCAGTGATAAAGAATCCAGTCCATAGGGTCGCAAAGAGTCAGACACAAGTGAGTGACTTAGCACATATGCACATATCCAGGTCAACTGCTTGACTCAAGTCAGGTTCAGGAAGCCAAAAACCTTCCTGTCTTTTTTGCCCCTTCATAATCCACATTAAGTTGTATTAAGTTAAGAAGTTGATGCTAAGATAGTGGTTTCAGTCACATTTGAATCATATGAGATGAAATAAAGGAAAAAGAAAAGAAAAAAATTCGCATGCTCAGACCATTCAAATGCATTAAATCAGAATTGCTGCTGATGGCAGTAGGATACTGAAATTTAAAAAATACTCCCCAGGTGATAATGATCTATAGACAGAGTTGAAAACCAGAGCTTTAAAGAAGTACCATTTTAGAAAATACACTTCTTTCCTGTTTTTTTATTCTCCTCTCCTAATTAGTCAGCCACTGATGTTCTTCATCGTGGTGAGTGATACACATTTACTCTGTATATTATTTTTCTCCTCAAATAAGATTTCTACCCATTTTTAAGCACTTGTGACTGCTTAGTTAATTTATTTTCATTTACACATCAACATTGAGACACCATATGTTTTAGAAAACATTTATCATGGAGTTTTATGTTTCTCAGAATTGAATCTTCAGTGTGGATCCATCATTAGGTTTCCCCCACCTCCTGGGGTTTGATTGGCAGGAACATGTTTTCCCATGGAGTCCTGCCAATAACATTTGCGTACAATGAACAAGACCAAGTCTCAGGAAGGGTTTGAGCTGGCGGACATGACAGACGTTTTGGCAGAAGCATTCATTATTTAGCATGCCATTGTGAATTATTAATACAATGGCATTGTGAGGCCCTAGAAAAGTTGAAATGATCCTGTGAATATTGCAAATGTTAGGGTTCAATATATTATTAATTAGATCATTAAAGAATAGAATATGCAAATATTATATAGGAAATAGTTGGCCATGGCCAATAATGGAAACTTTACTTGATAATTTGCATGTTGTATATTAAGTATAGAAAGTAACAGATCTGGAGTGGTTGACCTCACTACATGAGAGAGGATTTCAGGGACATAAACTCTGAGAAAAGAGTAGGTATTACTCCCAGAGCTTCAAAATTACTTCATAGGTAACATTTCTCAAAAGATCTCATAGTAGGCTGATATGATAAGGGCTTTAAATTTACTTACTGTGTTTTCTAAATTTTCTTATTTCTCCCTTTTAAAGCAAGCAAGAAAATCTGTTTCAAGTAAAAGTTTCTATCCCTTCTATGACAATATTTTATTGAGTTCTCTGTTCCAACATTACCCTGCTACTGCTGCTAGGTCACTTCAGTCGTGTCCGACTCTGTGCGACCCCAGAGACGGCAGCCCACCAGGCTCCCCCATCCCTGGGATTCTCCAGGCAAGAACACTGGAGTGGGTTGCCATTTCCTTCTCCACAACATTACCCTAGACCATTAAAAAAAAGCAACTGTTGAACAAAGTATCTAGAGACCTAGAGGTTTTGCCACTGACACATTGTCTAACAGCGTGAACCTCCATTTTCTCATGTGAATAAATAGATATATTTATTTCCCCTATTATACAAAATAGGTGTAAGTATAAAAGGAATCAAAATGTACAAACATGCTGTTCTTAGAGAACATATGAACTTATTTTGGGGTTACATATATTGCCACTGGGGAGGAGCACAATATGTGAATACAAAATGTGTTATTTTGGCATGTGGATTGTTGTGAGCTGAAAGCAATCAAGACCCAGAGATTCAAGAAAAATTTCTACTTCTCTTTTAACCACCTAGAAGAATTTAGATAGCGAGCTTAGCCGAGAAAGAGCATTATTACCAGAAATAAAGTTTTTATCTGAATGATCTATCTGTATTGCAGGGCAAACATCTGCTATTCTTATTGTCTTGTCAATAACTTTCCCTTCTCTGAAGCCTCAGGCCCCTAACCCATTCCGTGGTTCAGGATGGAATATAAGCTTCAATTGCCTGACTTACAATGTTGGGTCTAACATCTTGGGGCTCCCATGCATACAAAATTAAATTTATTTTTCTCCTGTTAATCTGTCTTATGTCAATTTAATTACCAGACCAGCAAAAAAACATAAAAGGGAAGAATGAAAATGTTTTTAGCACCTATATCACTTTTATAACCCTTGTCTTCTATATGTTTACCTGAATTCTCTTATTGGCACTCAAATATACTTCATCTTTCTTATCTGAACACACACACATATAGACAAACCAACACTTTTTCAGTATTTATATCCCCCTTTATCTATGAGGTAGGTCTTACTCTCTCATTCCCATTCAATTTTTTAGGAGTTGACAATATGTATTGAATCCTTATTTCCTACTTCAGTCTGGCTTCTACTTCCATAATTTTGCTGACACAACTCTTACTAGGGTCACTAGTGATCTTTTATATCATAAAATCTAGGTAATGTTTTATGGTCTTTATCTTAATTTTTAAGAAGTTTTAACACTGTTGTCTATGCTTTGTATATTCTCTACTCCTCTGGATTTACTTTCTGATTTCCTCTTATCTGTCTGAAAGATCATTTTCATTCATATTTAAAAGACCATCTTCTTTTACATGGCTATTGGCATAGAAACAAATTTGGAACTCTTCTACTTCTCTATACTACATTATTTTCTCAGTAGATATTGCTAGTCTTCCCACCCTTGTTATCTGACTTTTAGATATATATATATTCCCAGCTAGGATATACCCTCTCAGGTCCACATCCACATAGCTAACAAAAATGATCCTCAAATCCATCAAGTCCAGTTTTAACTCACACTATTCCCTCTATTATGCTCAAACTACTGCATAATTGTATTCATCTCAAATACTAGCAAAGTAATATCAAAATTCTCCACTCCAGGCTTCAACAGTAAGTGAACCACAAACATCCAGATGTTCAAAATGGATTTAGAAAAGGCAGAGGAACCAGAGATAAAATTGCCAACATCCATTGGATCATCGAAAAAGCAAGAGAGTTCCAGCAAAAGATCTACTTTTGCTTTATTGACTATGCCAAAGCCTTTGCCTATATGGATCACAGCAAACCATGGAAAATTCTTAAAGAGATGGGAATACCAGACCACCTGACCTCAGATTTCCTGAGAAATTTGTATATAGGTCAAGAAGCAACAGTTAGAACTGGACATGGACCAACAGACCAGTTCCAAATTGGGAGAGGAGTACCTTAAGGCTGTATATTGTCACATACATATTTAATGTAATGCAGAGTACATCATGCAAAATACGGGGCTGGATGAAGCACTAACTGGAATCAAGATTGCTGGGAGAAATATCAATAACCTCAGATACTCAGATGACACCACCCTTATGACAGAAAGCAAAGAACTAAAGAGCCTCTTGATGAAAGTGAAAGAGGAGAGTGAAAAAGTTGGTTTAAAACTCAACCTTCAGAAAACAATGATCATGGCATCCAGTCACATCACTTCATGGCAAATAGATGGGGAAACAATGTAAACAGTGAGAGACTTTATTCTGGGGGGCTCCAAAATCACTGCAGATAGTGACTGTAGCCATCAAATTAAAAGACGCTTGTTCCTTGGAAGAAAACTGTGACCAACCTAGATAGCATATTAAAGAGGAGAGACATTACTTTGCTGACAAAGGTCCATCTAGTCCAGGCTATGGTTTTTCCAGTAGTCATGTATGAATGTGAGAGTTGGACTATAAAGAAAGCTGAGGGCAGAAGAATTGATGCTTTTGAACTGTGGTGTTGGAGAAGATACTTGAGAGTCCCTTGGCCTGCAAGGAGATCAAACTAGTCCATCCTAAAGGAAATCAGTCCTGAATATTCATTGGAAGGACTGATGCTGAAGCTGAAACTTTAATACTTTGGCCACCTGATGTGAGGAACTGACTCATTGGAAAAGACCCTGATGTTGGGAAAGATGGAAGGCAGGAGGTGAAGGGGACAACAGAGGATAAGATTGTTGGATAGCATCAGCGACCCAATGGACATGAGTTTGAGCAAGCTCCAGGAGTTGGTGATGGACCAGGATGTTTGCGTGCTGCAGTCCCATATGTTCCCAAAGAGTAAGACACAACTGAGTGACTGAACTGACTGATTGATTTCCTCTAAAATCTTTTCATAGTCTCCTGTCTCAATAAATGGAAACATACATTTAGTTCTATGGATCAGAAATTATAGTCACAGATGGTATCACTGTCTCTTTTAAACTTTACATTTAACTTATTATAATATTCTTTTTTATTTTTAAAATTTCTAGATCTCATCTATTCTCATTTTCACTGCCTTAATATTAGTCCAAGATACTGTCTTCTCTTTCCTGTACTAGGAAAAGCAGTCTCCAAAATATTCCCCCCATATCCACTCTGTCTACTTGTTATTGGTTCTCCATACTGTGGCATGACTGGTCTTATCACGATGGGACTCAGTTCATTTTACTTTCCTCTTTGTTTAAAATATCTCAATGGTTTCACATTGTGTTAAAGATAAAGATGAACATTATTAAGGTGAACTAAGGTGCCTGTATAATCTGATCAACCCCTGTCTCTTTGGTGTCATGTAATGACACTCTAGTCTTCATTTACTGCCCATTATGCCAGCTTCATTCAGTCTTTTCACTGATATTCTCTTTTTTAGAGAATTTTTGGAGTTCATAGCAAAATTAAGCAGAAGATACAGAGATTTCCCAAGTACCCTTGCCCCTTCCCAACAGGCATAGCCTCCTCCATTATGAATATTACCCAACAGAATGATACAATTGTTACAATTATGAAATGAAATATTTCCTGACATATCAGTGAACACAAAATGTCACAGCCATCAGCGATTTCTGGCCTCTTAATGTGAAGGAAGGCTCTCAAAAAGCAACGTGATGCCTGCATTCCAGCAGATGCCACTCTCCCACCGTGATTGCTGAGAACCTCAGGGTGGGGGGTAATGTAAGAAGCAGCCATCTGCCACAACTGCCAACCTTTACAGTGATGGGTAACAGGATTTGGTCCCAGATAGCTGAGGTCCATATGACACAATGAATTCTATAAGCCATGAGGCTTGCATCTTCCCATATATAGAACTCTAAATTCCTCAGCTTGATATCTGGGTTTCCTTACGACTTAACAATAATCTTTGATGTTCAGATTGCCTGCTCCCTTTGTTGCAAATTTGTATATGGCCTGTCTCCCTCTCCTGCCTCCTCAGAGTAGTTTTCTCAGGGCTACTGAGACGCTGGCTCCCTGGCTTGGAGTCCTTAACATTCCCACCAAATAAAACAACTTTCTACTTTCAGGTTGTGACTATATTTTTAGTTGACACAATTGATTAACTTATATTTAGCCATCATAATCACCCAAAGGCAGTAGCTGACATAAGGATCCATTTTTGGTGCTACACATTCAAAGGGCTTGGACAAATACATCCACAATTATAATACAGAATAGTTTCACTGTCCCAAAATATCTTCTGGACTCTGCCTATTCATCACTCCTTCCTCCTATAACTCCTAGAAATCATTAATCTTACTGTCTCAATAGTTTGTCTTTTCTGAAATGTCATTTAGTTGGAAGCATAAAATATGTGGACTTTTTTGGCTCAGCTCATTACATTTGTTGTCATTTAGTTTCTAAGATGTGTCCAATTCTTTTGTGATCCATGGACTGTAGCCCACCAGGCTCTTCTGTCCATGGGATTTCAGACAAGCCTACTGAAGTGGACTGCCACTTCCTTCTTCAGGTATCTTCCCGACTCAAGAATCAAACCCAGGTCTCCTGGGTTCCAGGCAGATTCTTTACCATTGAGCCATGAGAGAAAGTTGTTACATTTAGTAATACATAGTTAATGTTTTTCCATGTCTTTTCATGGTTTGACAACTCTTTTCTTTTGAGCACTGAATAATGTTCCATTGCTTAGGTGTACTGCAGTGTATATATCCATTCACCTACTGAAGGATATCCTAGTCACTTCCAAGTTTTGGCAATTATGAACAAAACTCGTAAAAATATCTGTGTGCAGGTTTTTGTGTGGACATAAATTTTCAATGCATTTAGGTAGATACTAAGGAGTGTAATTGCTGGACTGAACAGTAAGAATATGCTTAGTTTTCTGTGAAAATAGGCATACTATCTTCCAGACTGGCTGTACTATTTCGTATTCCCAACAGTAATAAACAAGAGGTCCAACTGTTCCACATTCTTGCCAGCATTAGGTGATGTCAGGTTCTGATTCTGTGGTTGTTTGGAAAACCTGCCTGAATCCAGTCCTTAAAGAAATAAGGCAAGTTTCTATATTTAAAATGGATAAGCAACAAGGACCTATTGTATGGTACATGGAACTCTGTGCAATGTTATGTGGCAGCCTGGATAGGAAGGGAGTTTAGGGGAAAATGGATGTATGTGTATGTATGGCTTAGTCCCTTCGCTGTTCACCTGAATCTATCATAACATTGTTAATCAGCTATATGGCAATACAAAATAAAAAGTTCAAAAGAAAAAATAAATAATTAAGAGAGTCTTAGTCTAAGTCAGCCTAAGGGAGGAAATGTATCAGGGAATCAAGCATAGCATGGAAGAACATGCAAAGGCACCCTTGGCAGCAGAATGAAGCATATAATTGGATAACTATAAAATATATGCTGTACACTTTAAACTTGTACAGTGATGTATGTCAATTAATTTCAGTAAAACTGGAAAAAATATAAGAGATACAACTCCTCTAGATCCATGACAAATGTTAGGAGACAAAGCAAGTATGTCATTGTTTGTAGGTTGGTATAATAATTTGCTAATTTGCAAACAGTGAACAAGGCCTGAGAATGGCATAGCTACATAACTTCACTTATTTTAGAAGGATCTGAAATTGTACTTAGAAACACAAATTATTGATAGTAAATATTATTATTTAGTTTTAGTTTAATTCTTTTTATTCTTTCTAGAGTTTGATCCATAATTTTGAAGCTCTCACTCTATGCCTGGTGCTATTCTAGAGTTTTTACATTTATTATTAATTCACTTTCAAAGTAATTTGAGGTACTGTTATTTTTTAAACTTTATAGACAAGGAAATAGGAACAAAGAAGTAGAATGACTTACTAGACTCAAACATAAAGGAAGAATTGTAAACACTATTGGAACCTAGGTTGGTGCTCTCAGAGCTGCTGTTCTTAACCACTGTTTCAGATTCCTTCTATATTTTAATTTTTATTTAATATTTGAACAGCCAGAACAGTGTCTGCTACCTACTGAGTATGTGATAAATAATTCTTAAACTGATCAGAGTCTTAATAAGATAAATCACCAAAAATATTTTTCAAACAGGAATATGTCATCCATTTGAATTCTAAGCATCCAAAATAGATATAAACGGGGCCATAGGAAGTTAAGGTAATTTGCCACAGTTGTAAAGCTAGTAACCGTCAGAATTCTGATTTTGATACCCCAGAGACGGGAGTTCAGAAGCTCGGCTTAGGACTGCTGCTGCTGCTGCTAAGTCGCTTCAGTCGTGTCTGACTCTTTACAACCCTAGAAACGGCGGTCTACCAGGCTCCTCTGTCCCTGGGATTCTCTAGGCAAGAACACTGGAGTGGCTTGCCATTGCCTTCTCCAATGCATGAGAGTGAAAGTGGAAGTGAAGTCACTCATTCGTGTCCAACTCTTTGCGACACCACAGACTGCAGCCCACCAGGCTCTGTGTTATTCCTTCAACTATGCAAGCAAATGTGAAAACATGTTAATATATCTGCTCTAAACATTCTTTTTTTCAGACAACTGTTGAGTAATTTAGGGTATCTTTGTATGTTGTCTTTTTCCCTTTAAAGTTCCTCTTTCCTCCTATTCCCTGCTTCTTAAAATACTGACCTCCCCTAGGAAGCCCCTGAAAGGTAACTTATGCTCGCTTCACTATAAATTCTCTCATTTTTCTCCTGCCACTAGCATCATAAAATCATAGAATCTTTAACCCCAGAGATCATTAACACCATAGATCCTGAGGTATATTGGAAATCATGTCTGAGATGAAAATGAAGGTCATAGTTGAGTGTTTTGAAGGATAAAAGTTGAACTGAGATATATGCCTTATGATTCCCTTACTTGGACTATTTCCCACATAATTTTCTACCTAAATATATCTAGTTCTTTTTTCCCTGGTTTACATATTTCTTTTTACTATACAAACTAATTATAATTAGAACATTTTTTCTATTCCTCATCTTTGTGTTCTCTGCAAAGCAAATACACATTCAGAGTGCAAAAATCAAGGCTCAGCACAATGTTGTAAGGTCATACAGACTGCTTAGAATAATGCAAGCAAAAATGAAGGTACGTCAATATAAATTTTTAGTTAGAAATTCATCATGGAGATCAAAGACAGGCTTGTGACATTTTGATGATTGTGTATTATTATGAGTTATAAGGGCATTTCACTATTTTAAAATTAAAAACAGTTTTATCCCAGATGGAAAATTCGGGAAAATTTCCCTGGTTTCTCTTACAACTCAGATTTAAAATCTATGGGAACATTTTGATTATGTTATGCTAAAAGATCACATCTGAATGTATGTCCTAAACAATTTCAGAGAAATAAATCATAACCCTAGGGCAGCAGCATGCAACACAAGTCTGTCAGCCATTGTTTCACTTATTTTCACTCTTACTGATTGCTGAAATTTCAAAGGAGATAAATGAAGGTCCATGTACCTAGCATAGAGTGGCTAACACTAACCAGTTAGGCTTGGATCTCCCAAATGGTAGTCTCCTATAACATTACAACATTCTTCCTTCATAGCAACAATAATTTTCTGAGTTTATCAATGATACATATTCATCAAATAAACTCAATTTGATTAACTGAATTAAATCATTAATGACTGCAAAGAAGGATTTGTGTAAAGATTTTTTTTTTTTAAACTTCTTAGTAGACTCTATACTAGTTGAAAATACCAAACCAGAAATTATAAAAAATATATGCTTTGGCATATGCCTGTAGCTTATTACTATATTGATCAAAATTATTAATTGTCATATCTTAAACAATCAACACACAATCTGAAATTTGCTAAATAAATCTCTGGTCAAACATGTCATTGCTAAACAAATGTTGGTTGAAATTTAAATAGCAGGACCCTAATTATCAGCACATCAACAACACCAGATTTGTTCATAGGTGAGAATTGTGTGGCTTTGAAACTCCTCAGTTTTACACGTTTTGTGGCCATTCTTTCCTTCTAATGGCCCTCTTTTAAATAAATTATTCCTTTGTTCTTGATCTTTCAAATATATCAAAAAACAACTAAGGCATTTCATGGTGACTGTATAGACTGAAGCAACTTAGCACGCATGCACACACACATACACACACATAGCACACGCATACTTTCTACAATAAGAATCTGTGTTTTGAAGGATTTTACCAAACATAAAGAGCCAAGATCTTGTGGATGGTGAACAACGTACTTTTTAGTGTTATTTTGGAAACAAGTGGCTAAATGGAAAGCAAAATTGAAAAATCAGAGTAATTGGACTTTGCTTTTCCCTTTCATTCCTGCCAACTCAAAAATGATGCTACTGTATTGTCAAATAGAACTAGGCTATGCATTTAAGCTAATTTTTAAAAATTATATAATGGCATAATATTTCATCAAAAAAGTATGAACATATGTTCAAGTAAATTAAACTATATTCATTAGATTCTCAAAAGTTCTCTGGCAAGCTTCTTTCCATCTCTCTCCTTTTCCTGTATGTTGACCTCATTATTCCAGTTGGCATTTTAGTATACATGGAGGTCAAGTTCATAAACATTGCAATTCTTAAAGTTTTATCACCAGAGGGAAAATAATTCTTTACTTTCAGATCAAATGAGAAAATACTGAGGGAGGGCACCAACTAATTAGTGATTTGTGTAGCCCATCAGTTGTGCAGATCACTAGGGGAAACATTCTGGCTTTCTCTCTATGACTTTCTCTTCTATAGTCAAGTGTCTATTCTTCATCTAGTCTGACAACAACAGCCAGGGAAGTGGGTTCATTTCTAATTTGGGACATATATTTGATGAGAGAAAGGAAAAAGAGCTCTTATCCCAAAAGAGAGTTTTATAAAACAGTGCCACTTCAAAGGGAATCATAACACCGATCCACTTATGTCCATAATGGTTTCTAAATATTTAAAGCAAGCATCATTTCCTTTCTGCTTATTTATTGCATTATCTCTAAGAATGTGCCACATGCAGAGAAGATATATTGCTTTACTTAAGTTTATGTATATCCCACAGTAAACAAAAATCTTAGGTGGGTTTTGAGTTTAGTTCAGTTCAGTTCAGTCACTCAGTCATATACGGACTCTTTGTAATCCCATGAACTGCAGCACCCCAGGAATCTCTGTCCATCACCAACTCCCAGAGCTTATTCAAACTCATGTCTATAGAGTCAGTGATGCCATCCAACCATCTCATCCTCTGTTGTCCCCTTCTCTTCATGCTTTCAATTTTTCCCAGTATCAGAGTCTTTTCCAATGAGTCAGTTCTTTCCATCAGGTGGCCAAAATATTGGAGTTTCAGCTTCAGCATCAGTTTTTCCAATGAATATTCAAGATTGATTTCCTTTAGGAGGGACTGATTTGATCTTCTTGCAGGCTAAGGGACTCTCAAGAGTCTTCTCCAACACCACAGTTCAAAAGGATCAATTCTTTGATGCTCAGCTTTCTTTATAGTCCAACTTTCACATCCATACATGACTACTGGAAAAACAATAGCTTTGACTAGACAGACCTTTGTCAGCAAAGTAATGTCTTTGCTTTTTAATATGCTGTCTAGGTTGGTCATAGCTTTTCTTCCAAGGAGCAAGTGTCTTTTAATTTCATAGCTGCAGTCATCATCTGCTGTGATTCTGGAGCCCCCAAAATAAATTTTGTCACTGTTTCCCCATCTATTTGCCATGGAGTGATGGGACCAGATGTCATGATCTTAGTTTTCTGAATGTTGAGTTTTAAGCCAACCTTTTCACTCTCCTCTTTCACTTTCATCAAGAGGCTCTTTAGTTCTTCTTCACTTTCTGCCGTAAGAGTGGTGTTATTAGCATATCTGAGGTCATTGATATTTCTCCTGGCAGTCTTGCTTCCGACTTGTGCTTCATTCAGCCTGGCATTTCTCATGATGTACTCTGCATAGAAGTTAAATAAGCAGGATTACAATATACAGCCTTGACACACTCCTTTCCTGATTTGGAACCAGTCTTCTGTTCCATGTCCAGTTCTAACTGTTGCTTCTTGACCTGCATACAGATTTCTCAGGAGGCAGGTCAGGTGTTCTAGTATTCTCATCTTAAGAATTGTCCATAGTTTGTTGTGATCCCACAGTCCAAGGCTTTGGTGTAGTCAATAAAGCAGAAGTAGATGTTTTTCTGGAACTCTCTTGCTTTTTCAATGATCTAACAGATGTTGGCAATTTGACCTCTGGTTCTCTGTCTTTTCTAAATCCAGCTTGAACATCTGGAACTTCACAGTTCATGTCCAGTTGAAGCCTGTGATAACTTACGGTGAACGGTGTTGAATTCATCATCTCTGATGAAGAAGATTTAGCTTCAGGACCAGGGACCAGGCTTGATCACTCAAGAGCTTTTGTTTAGCAGAGTTTATTAAAGTGAAAAGAGATGGAGGAAGCTTCTGACAGAGACATCAGAAGAATGATGGAGAGTGCCCCCTTGCTAGTTTTAGCAAGCTGTTTTATGTATGTTAGAAAGCTATTAATCAGATAAGAGAGACACCTCAAGGCTGAAGGAGCTTAGCCAGGCTCCTCTCCCACAATATGCATTTTTGAGATAGGATGGTAAGAGATATGTCATCCCCCAGCCATAAAACAATTGATATGAATACTGGTTTGCTGAGCTATTATCAGCCCAAGTTTTGAGAAAGGAAAAAAATAGTCTTAGGTGGAACTATTTAGATGAAAGGCAAATTCCAAAGCAGATACCTAGCTTCATTAACATAGCTTAAGAAAAACATTTCCATAAGAAAAACACATTTGTTAGCTCAGGTCTGAGAAAAGTTAAGTTCCAGTGGAACCAGTTGTCATCATAGCAATACAGAATTTTAAGAGACACTTGCACCCTATTTCCTCCATTTGGAGACCACTGGCCTTCCTGCCTGTTACCCTCTCACCTGGCTTGGGGAATTTTGAGCATTACTTCTCTAGCGTGCGAGATAAGTGCAATTGTTTGGTAGTTTGAGCATTCTTGGGCTTCCCCTGTGGCTCAGCTGGTAAAGAATCCACCTGCAATGCGAGAAACCTGGGTTCAATCTCTGGGTTGGGATGATCCCTTGGAGAAGGGAACAGCTACCCACTCCAGAATTCCGTGGACTGTATAGTCCATGGGGTTGCTAAGAGTCGGACATGACTGAGAGACTTTCACTTTCCCTTGAGCATTCTTAGGCATTTGCTGTTCCTTGGGATTGGAATGAAAACAGAACTTTTCCAGTCCTGTGGCCACTGCTGCTGTTTCCAAATTTGCTGGCATGTTGAGTGCAGCACTTTAAGAGTATCATCTTTTAGGATCTGAGATAGCTCAACTGGAATTCCATCACCTCTACAAGCTTTGCTCGTAGTGATGCTTCCTAAGGCCCGCTTGACTTCGCATTCCAGGATGTCTGGCTCTAGGTGAGTGATCATACCATCATGGTTATCTGGGTCATGAAGTTCTTTTTTTGTATAGTTCTTCTGTGTATTCTTGCCACCTCCTGAGTAAATCTATATATTATATTAGGCTGCCATTTATGTACTTTTAAACTTTCAGCTGATTGCCTTGCCTCATCTCACTGTTTAGTTTTTAAAACTCCCACTTCATCTGTATCATGCCCCATGGATGTTCTTAACCAACTGCCATAATATTCTACACACAGAGAATGTAATTTAGCTTTCTTTCCTCCAGTAATCTGTTAATGTATTATTTTTACTTAAAATCCATATAAGCACAGCTTTTTCTGCACAGTGTTAAAAGGGTAAACAGAAAAACAAAATAAATGCTTGATTTTGATTATAGTCTTTGTACTATTCCCATAGAGATCTAGAGAGCCCTAAGGAGGAAATATTGAGCGAGTAAATGAATGAGCAGCAAGTGTTCAAAAATCACTCAGAATTAGAGTGAGAACCTATTTCCATTATTCTAGACAGACACATACAGACCAAACCTCCTCTGGTTTGCTGTCTTCTCTGGTCTTATATCCACCGTGGCCTCCAATGTTCTAGCATTCCCAGTCGGTATGTATGGACAAACTTAATCTAATGAGTTGATACATTTAAACTGGAAGAATGAGAAAGGTCTAACTATACTGGAAAGATAATTCCATTGTTCACTTAGATAATCCCTAGTAAAGTGCTCTAGTGAGTGTCCAGTTGCTTCTTTGACAGGGCAAGACCATCCCTTAGGCTATAAATTTGTGAATTTCAGCTGTAGATGCATTAAAGAATCAAGTTAAATGCTTTCATCCTGCTTCATACAAAATGCAAACAGAGAGCACAGCTTCACTGATATATTTTGATCTCTTTAGAGAAAATAAAAAATCCCTCAAATGAAGAGAAATGTGGTCATTTTAACCAAAGCTACTCATGATGAGTGACATCAGAATTGTGATAATTCTTTGGATTATTTAAGTGAAAAATGTTTTTCTCTTGTAGCCATTAAAGTTGTGTCTTCAAAGACCATTTAATGACATGGGAAATATTCACTACATATTTGGGAGCCAAAAAAAAAAAAAGTTAAAATCCTATCTGTGTGGTTCTAGTCTTGAGAGAGATACAAGCTTTAATAAAGACAAAGAGAAAAATCTACCAATACATCACATTGTTTTACCTAGGTGACAGATTTAAAGATGATTTTAATTTTATCTTTTCTAATTATATCTATCTTCCAAGTAACCTGCATCAAACTGGTCTTTTAAGATAATGATTAATAGTTTGGGCTCGAGTTAAAATGACTATGTTTGAACTCAAATTCAAACTCTTACTAGGGGGATGATATTGAACAAGTTACATTTTCCTCATATTTAGAATGTCAACAATACTGACAACATTATAACAGCACAGCTGTGAGAATCTAAAGTAAAGAATATAAAACTTCTAACAATGCCTGGCAACAGAGTAAGTTCAATAAATGCTAGCTATTTCTGCTGTTGATAGGAGAATGATTTTTTCAAGTGATAATTTTATTTATTTATTTTTTTGCCTAGGAATAAACATATGTACATTGTCCAATCTAAAATCACTATGTCTTAAATTTATTGGAAGTTCAGCCATTCAATATTTGTTAAGACCTAAGATCTCTTCAGGGGCTCAGCTGAATGCAAAACTTCCATTTTTGTATAAAGTAAAAGTGTAGCTAGAGCCTTTGATTTAACTGAGAACATTTATGATGGGTTCTTACTAGTCCCTGTAAAGCAAACATCTGACTTGAAGTTTTATTTATAAAAGAGGAGAATGTCCTATTAAGATAGTGTTCAAAGTTCCCATTTGTTTCAAAAAGGAGAAGAACAAGACATTCATTACTTTCCTAAAAGAACAGGAAGTAGCTCGACAGCCTTCTATGTAATGATTTCCACATTTGTAAGACACGATATCTTAAAGAAAGAAATGGAAAAAGTTAAAGATAATCTAAATTCTGGAGTTGTGAGTAATTCATACTGTTTTTATGTTAACATCTGAAGTTGGGCCAAGACCTGAATGACTTATAATCTTGTGTGTCTGGAAATACATGAGGAGAAAATATTGATTAATTCCTATTGCCCGACCATATGCCAAAGTGATGTGAATCAGATCAAAGTCCAGAAAATAGAAGGCCAGAGCAACCTGACATGCTACAATCCATGACAAAGAATTAGATATGATTTGGTGACTGAACAATAACAATAAATGCCAAAATATCACTTTTGCTGTTTTGATTTCAATTCTAATAAATAATAAGATTCAGGCAAAAGAGCTTCCTTGATAAATATTTCTTCAGTACCAGTTGTGTGTGTGTATATGTGCACATGTATGTGTGTGTATTCTTAATATGCTGTATATACTTCTGGGGATGTGAGAATAATATTCATATTTTTAAATAGTTCTGATTAAGGATTTTAAAGAGTATATTACTCATCTATTTCCCCATTATTTACCACTACTATCTAATATGGACTAAAGACAAATATTTATCTCGTAATGGGTCAAATATTATGGACAAGTTAAAATGATTTGATAATTCACTAACAATTTGCTCTTATATATATCTGATTAAATAGCTGTTCTTTTTCACAAAGAATTGGACATAACTTGCCAATTGAACAACAACTCCTTTTTTATGATCCAATAGATACCAAATTGATTAGATGTGTTGTTTCACTTTATTCTTTCATCACTGAATTATACAGATATTGTAAGTTGTAAAAGTTGCCGGAAAAGGCCAGTTTCATTCCAATCCCAAAGAAAGGCAATGCCAAAGAATGCTCAAACTACTGCACAATTGCACTCATTTCACATGCTAGCAAAGTAAGGCTCACATGTTCAAGCTGGATTTAGAAAAGGCAGAGGAACCAGAGATCAAATTGCCAACATCCGCTGGATCATTGAAAAAGCAAGAGAGTTCCAGAAAAACATCTACTTCTGTTTTACTGACTAGGCCAAAGCCTTTGACTGTGTGGATCACAACAAACTAGAAAATTCTTCAAGAGAGGGGAAGACCACTTTACCTGCCTCCTGAGAAATCTGTATGCAGGTCAAGAAGCAACAGTTAGAACTGGACATGGAACAATAGACTGGTTCCAAATCAGGAAAGGAGTTCGTCAAGGCTGCATATTGTCACCCTGCTTATTTAACTTCTATGCAGACTTCCTCATAGCTCAAACAGTAAGGAATATGTCTGCAATGCAGGAGACCAGGGTTCGATCCCTGAGTTGGGAAGGTCCTCTGGAGAAGGGAAAGGCAATCTACTCCAGTATTCTTGCTTGGAGAATCCTATGGACAGAGAAGCCTGGTGGGTTATAGTCCATGGGGTTGCAAAGAGTTGGACATGACTGAGGGACTAACACTTCACTTCATGCAGAATACATCATGTGAAATGCCGGGCTGGATGAAACACAAGCTGGAATCAAGATTGTTGGGAGAAATATCAATAACCTCAGATATGCAGATGACACTACCCTTATGGCAGAAAGCAAAGAAGAACTAAAGAGCCTCTTGATGAAACTGAAAGAGGAGAGTGAAGAGTTGGCTTAAAACTCAACATTCAGAAAACAAAGATTATGGCATCCAATCCCATCACTTCATGGCAAATAGATGGAGAAACAATAGAAACAGTGAGAGACTATTTTGGGGGCTCCAAAATCACAGCATATGGTACTGTAGCTATGAAATTAAAAGACACTTGCTCCTTGGAAGGAAAGCTATGATCAACCTAGACAGCATATTAAAGAGGAGAGGCATTACTTTGCCAACAAAGGTCCATGTAGTCAAAGCTATGGTTTTTCCAGTAGTCCTGCATGGATGTGAAAGTTGGACTATAAAGAAAGCTGAGCACCAAAAAATTGATGCTTTTGAACTGTGTTGTTGGATAAGACTCTTGAGAGTTCTTTGACTGCAAGGAGATCCAACCAGTCCATCCTAAAGGAAATAAGTCCTGAATATTCATCGGAAGGACTGATTTTGAAGCTGAAGCTCGAATACTTTGACCACCTGATGCAAAGAACTGACTCACTAGAAAAGACGCTGATGTTGGGAAAGATTGAAGGCGGGAGGAGAAGGGAACGACAGAGGATGAGATGGTTGCATGGCATCACTGACTCGATGGACATGAGTTTGAGTAAGCTCTGGGAGTTGGTTATGGACAGAGAAGCCTGGCATGCTGCAGTCCATGGGATCGCAAAGAGTTATACACGACTGAGTGACTAAACTGATTGACTGACTGTAAATTGCAAAACTTCCTGAAAAAGACTCTGTTCAGCCATTCTGATTAAAATAATACACTCATTATTTTTGCATTTTAATATGCTTTGCAGTTTTTTTTGTTGTTGTTGTTGAATGCCAGATATGATATACTAAGTCAAAGGAACTCAGGAAATTAAGCTGCAGTTGGATGTTGCTAAGGTATCAAGGGAGGTCTAATATTGAGTTTCTGTCTTTTAGTTAGGCTGTACTTCTGGACCATGAATTTGACATGTGCTTCTCAATTCAACCCCCTGCCCTCCCCATCCTTAGGTAAGACAAGATAGCTAGAGGGGGCGGGAGTTTCCTTTCCTCACATTGATTAGGCTTTGATAACAACATGTTTGGTTCCAGTTAACTAGGTTCTCCTGAGGCTAGGCCTTGTTAAGAACGGAACGCTCCCAGGCTTATTTCAAAATGATTATTTTTCCCCTCCTTCGGCTGGAAATCTAAGGGGAATTTTCTCTTATCTTCATTGTTAGTTACTGGTAAAACTCACAAAAACAGACCCCTTTTCCCTAAGATTGGTTCCCCCTCTGGAGTTTTTAACTCTCAGATTTTTCTACCTGAACTTTTAGAAATTTTTTTCAGTTATGATTTAAATTTTGCTACACTAATATTGGTTCCTGCAGAAATTTCAGCTCACAGATTTCTGGTCCAGTAGGCTGTTCCTATCCATCTCTCCCATTTTGGGGGCAGTGGCTTGCCTTGTGATCTCACTTCTCTAGATCTAAGAGTGGTTGATTTTTTATTCTGTTCAAATGTTTGCTTCTTGTTAGGACAGAGTGATAACTTTCAAGCACCTTGCATACCAGACCAGAAGCAGGAGGTTTATTCTTATTACTTTTAAAAATCAAAGTAATAAGTATTTATGTTTAAAATGTCAAATATACCTCTAAAGCTTAAAATGAAAACCAGTTTCCCCCATATCCTCCTTTTTGCTGCTCACCTATCCAGATTCTCAATTTCCCAGGGAAACAACTTTTCACACTTGAAAATGTTTCTTCTGACTTTACCTCCATTTCTTCTGAATCATCTCCTCAGAAGGATTTAAAAATTTTATTTTAAAATTTTATATCTAGAAGATTTAATAAGCTATCAGTCAACTGTATAAAAAAATAGATTAGGTCTCAAACTTCAACGCTGCCACATTCTTAACCCCTACTCTTAAAATTTATATAATCTAATTTGATTGAATTAATTATCTTTATTATATAACTTTGTATATATGGTTCATAGTAGGGCCATATAGTAAGCTATGATTGCATTTCCTTTCTTTCTTTCTTTCTTTTTCTTCTTTCTTTGACTACTCTTCCAAAGTTAGAAAGTTGCCTCATGTTTCCTTAATTATTTATTTACTTACTTGGTTTCTATCCAGGTATTTCCTCTCCAAACTGATAGAATTGTGCAACTGCTCTCAGGATAAACACAGCAATTGTATTATTTTATCACTGACATCTGTTGGCTCTTTTCCATTAATGCAAGGTAAATTGATTTGCCCTATTTGCCAGCTATAGGGTTGGTATCATCTTGGGTATTCCCTTGATTCTATACCATCCTCTTTCTTGATTAATTCATTTTTGGGTCTATGCTTGCTATTGTTGTTGCTTGTTCCTTTGAATGTCCTTGAATGTCCACTGTGATCTTGGAATGCCAATTCACATTTAAGAATGAAGGGAAAAGAGCTGATGAGGACTTCTATATTAAAGATTTGAGTTTTGGATTTTAGACATTTTGCAGAGAAATTGGACAGGACCTAGCTGTTTGTTTGTTTGTTTGACCACAAAGTTTTAATCTCTGTGGATTTTGATCTCTTAACCCAGTTTCTTCTGAGAAATCTGGCAGTTGGTGTTTTGAGAGACAAGTGGTAGGAAATGTCTGAGAGGTTTATTGTTTAGCATATGCACTTTTAGGTAAAGCCTGTGTTTTCAGTAAAACACCTTACCTTTTTCATCCTTGCCTTTCACTGTGTCTGATGTCTTTGAATTTCTCTTCCTGGTGAGTTGTCTGCTTTTGTTTCTTCCCCCCCCCCCCCCTCACTGATTTGATATCATTCAAATAACTTGATTTTATTCTTCTTTCTTCTTTCCTTCCTTCTCTTCTTTCTTCTTTTATTTTTCAGTTTATATATTTCTTTATGTTTTATTATGAAATAGTTCAAACTCCAAAGTAAATTAAGGCCATTAGTTAGCTAGAAAAAACCTCAAAGAGTAAAAGTAATTTATGCTGATCATATTATTCAAAAGCAACAGTATCAATAAAAGATCTAAGAATTCTCTTTTGAAAAATAATGAAACCTCTATTAATGCAGCAATTTTAATTTTAGATTCCTAATTAACTCTTAATTTTTTTTTCTTCCCCCCCCCCCCCCCTCACTGATTTGATATCATTCAAATAACTTGATTTTATTCTTCTTTCTTCTTTCCTTCCTTCTCTTCTTTCTTCTTTTATTTTTCAGTTTATATATTTCTTTATGTTTTATTATGAAATAGTTCAAACTCCAAAGTAAATTAAGGCCATTAGTTAGCTAGAAAAAACCTCAAAGAGTAAAAGTAATTTATGCTGATCATATTATTCAAAAGCAACAGTATCAATAAAAGATCTAAGAATTCTCTTTTGAAAAATAATGAAACCTCTATTAATGCAGCAATTTTAATTTTAGATTCCTAATTAACTCTTAATTCTAAAGGTGGTGAAGTGCCTAAAGCTTCAAAGAGTAAGTATGCAGCAATTGTATTTTTTTTGAAACTATAATAATTAACATTTAATTCATTAATGTGTTGCTGAGGCAGAGTTACTCAACTTGATATTCAGAATATACTTATAATCTTTTCTTCTCAAGCAAAAGAAATAATATTTTGTTGTAAATGTCAATGCCATATGCTTTATTTTAAATTTTCATTGTTAGTTCATAGCATTGAAATAATATTATCACTGGATGATTTAAGGGGTTAAGTTTAGCAGTATTCTTGCCTGCAGAATTCCATGGACAAAGAAGCCTGGGAAGGCTACAGTCCACAGGGTTGCAAGGAGTCAGATATGACTGAGCCACTAACATTTTCATTTTCTTTTATATTTTTATTTCATTAGAATTTGAAGTATTTGATTGCTTATTTTAAAGAAGAAAGCCCCAGTTCTATTCTCACTGTTCTGGGGCTGATGAAATCTTGAATATCAATGAAGAAGCTATTTTGTAACTTGAACTACTTCTTTAAGAAAATTTTGTTGGTTCTCATGTTTATTCTTGTCTATAGAAACTAAGATAATATTCCTCAACCAGGAAGAAGTACCATTGAAGTAACAGATAATCAAGTTTAATGTTCCTCAGCAAAATTTCTATAAATGAAACATTTTTGGCATTCACTACTTCAAGGCTTTTGGGCTTCTGTCCACTTCTCTTAGACTCATGTCTTTCATGTGCCCAGAAGATCTATGACTTCAGAATACATGGAAGCTGCAATTCTTCCTTAGAAATATTGTTTGTAATATCCCTTCTTTTCCATTTTTCCCATCCTGTCTTATCTTCAGCACCCTTTTAGAGCCTCCTCATCTTATTTTCTGACTCTATCCCTTTCCCCTCTAAATCAGTCCTGCATTTGTTTGTCTTTAGATCTTCTTAAAGAATGCTTCTATTGAATATACAATGGTTGCCTGGTGGCTCAAATGGTAAAGAAGCTGTCTGCAATGCAGGAGACACAAGTTCAATCCTTGGGTCAGGAAGATCCCCTGGAGAAGGGGATGACAACCCACTCCAGTGTTCTTCCCTGGAGAATTCCATGAACAGAAGAACCTGGTGGGCTACAGTCCACGGGGTCACAAAGAGTTGGACATGATTGAGCAACTGACACACACACAGCCAAGGGGGAGGCAGAGTAGGGAGGGGATGGATTGGGAGTTTGGGATTAGCAGATGCAATGATTACTCATGGTATGAATAAATAATCATGCTATACTATATAGCACAGGTAACTATATCCAATATCTTATAATAATAATAAAAGAATATGAAATATATATATATTTCAATCACTTTGCTGTAAAGCAGAAATTAATACAACATTGTAAATCAATAATACCTCAACAAAGTAAAACTTTTACAAAAGAATTCTTGTATTAAATTACCCTTAAAAACATCATTGCTTCTTATTTCATTACAAATTCATTACATGTTAAACTTCAAGTTTCCCTGAATGATTCTTAATATTCCCTTTTCATTATTGCCATACTGCTGTTTCTACTATTCAAAATTTCATACCTATGTTTTCACCATTTGTTTACTCTTTGTTTTCCTTTAGAAAATCCTCCATTTTCCTTGAATTTTCCAAGTCTTACCTGAGTGTCAAATGCAGACGAATTGCTAACTTTTGTGTACATATATATGATTTAATCCATAATTGATGTCTTTACTCTGAGTTATTATAAATAAAATACTTTTCAGGTAAAATCTTATATACTTTACTTATAGCATTATTTTCCCTTTCCTTCCGTTCTATTTCTTCCTTCTTTCCTCCTTTTTCACTCTCTTTTCCTCCTCTGTCCTTTTAATTCCACCTGCACTCAGTTCAGTTCAGTCGCTCAGTCATGTTCGACTCTCTGCAACCCCATGAATCGCAGCACGCCAGGCCTCCCTGTCCATCACCAACTCCCGGAGTTCACTCAGATTCACATCCATCGAGTTGGTGATGCCATCCAGCCATCTCATCCTCTGTCATCCCCTTCTCCTCCTGCCCCCAATCCCTCCCAGCATCAAAGTCTTTTCCAATGAGTCAACTCTTCGCATGAGGTGGCCAAAGTACTGGAGTTTCAGCTTTAGCATCATTCCTCCCAAAGAAATCCCAGGGTTGATCTCCTTCAGAATGGACTGGTTGGATCCCCTTGCAGTCCAAGGGACTCTCAAGAGTCTTCTCCAACACCACAGTTCAAAAGCATCAATTCTTCGGCACTCAGCCCTCTTCACAGTCCAACTCACATCCATACATGACTACTGGAAAAACCACAGCCTTGACTAGACGGACCTTAGTTGGCAAAGTAATATCTCTGCTTTTGAATATACTATCGAGGTTGGTCATAACTCTTCTTCCAAGGAGTAAGCGTCTTCTAATTTCATGGTTACAATCACCATCTTCAGTGATTTTGGAGCCCAAAACATAAAGTCTGACACTGTTTCCACTGTTTCTCCATCTATTTCCCATGAAGTGATGGGACCGGATGCCATGATCTTCATTTTCTGAATGTTGAGCTTTAAGCCAACTTTTTCACTCTCCTCTTTCACTTGCATCAAGAGGCTTTTTAGTTCCTCTTCACTTTCTGCCATAAGGGTGGTGTCATCTGCATATCTGAGGTTATTAATATTTCTCCTGGCAATCTTGATTCCAGCTTGTGTTTCTTCCAGCCCAGTGTTTCTCATGATGTACTCTGCATAGAAGTTAAATAAGCAGGGTGACAATATACAGCTTTGACATACTCCTTTTCCTATTTGGAACCAGTCTGTTGTTCCATGTCCAGTTCTAACTGTTGCTTCCTGGCCTGCATACAGATTTCTCAAGAGGCAGGTCAGGTGGTCTGGTATTCCCATCTCTTTCAGAATTTTCCACAGTTTATTGTGATCCACACAGTCAAAGGCTTTGGCATAGTCAATATAGAAGAAATAGATACCACACAAATTATAATTATTGTACATGGTAACATCAGATCATGCCAATCATACATTTTCTCCTTTTGCCTTTCAGTTACTGAACCCCCTGACTTTTAACTGAGCAAGTGACACCACACCTATATGTGGGGATGTGATTAAGTTCCAGCCACTTGATACAAAGGAAAGTGACATGTTAGGTTTATGGACCACATTCTTGCACTTTACTCCTTTTTCCCTTCCAATGGGCTAAAATATACAGAATTATTTTACCTGAGGAGGAGGACATGGCAACCCACTTCAGTACTCTTGCCTGGAAAGTCCCATGAATGAAGGGGCCTGGTAGGGTATAGTCCATGGGGTCGTGAACAGTGGGACATGAGTGAAGTAACTTAGCAGCAGCAGCAGCATTTTACCTCAGCCAACTCTGTCCATGCAAAAGAAGACAACCTCATAGAATGAGTATGATTTACAATAGACCTTGAAAAAGGAGTGTTTTATTAATTTGTATTGAGTGTATTATTCCATTTTATATATTTTTTAGGTGAAGAGACTACATCTTTTATTTCAATATTTATAACTGTGTAGCAAGTTTTTGCTCAAAACTCTTGTTCACATAAAAAAGTAATGTTCATAATGATTTAAATTATTGTTAGGGTTTATGTAGAAATGGTATTCATTAAGGATTAAAACTTTAAATTGAAGTAGATTTTCAAAGTGGATTTTTAACATTGCTTGCTTGCTTAGTCACTTCAGTCGTGTCCAACTCTGTGTGACCCCATAGACGGCAGCCCACGAGGCTCCCCCGTCCCCAGGATTCTCCAGGCAAGAACACTGGAGTGGGTTGCCAGCTCCCTCTCCAATGCATGAAAGTGAAAAGTGAAAGTGAGGTCACTCAGTCGTGTCCAACTCTTAGCAACCCCATGGACTGCAACCTACCAGGCTCCTCTGTCCATGGGATTTTCCAGGCAAGAATACTGGAGTGGGGTGCCATTGCCTTCTCCGAAGTTAACCTTGGTCAGTAGTAAAGATTTGTCTGGATAAATAGAAACATCTAACAAGTACTTTCTATATATGAGATACACTTTATCTTATATGTATCAAGTTATAACTTTAAAAACCTGTGAAATTGTTATTATTTCCAATTTTGTATAAGTGGATGGTGGCCAAGAAATACTAAATAATTTTTCCATGGTCATACTGTTGGTAAGAGGAAAACATGGTTTTTGAATGTATTAATGCTAGATCTAGATTCTACCCTCTTAACTTGTGTGCTGTATTGAATGGGTACAATATAGGTCTCAATCCATGGAACCAAGTCCCACAGTCAATTAACTACTCTACCTGTAACTCAGATCAGGAAATTTATCTGTAACTAAAACACTGAAGTAAAACAAGTTGCACAAAATCAATCTAGGAAATTGAAAGTTGAGAAAGTAAAATAGGAATTTTGTATTTGTTTTAGAGAAAAAAACAATATTAGAGAGAATTTTTATGGAGACATATTTCAGGCTTTCATTTTTGCTCCATAAAAATTACATCTTAGATAATGGTTTACTTGGATTGAGGACTAAAGTAGTTTAGGACATACAACCTGAAAATTCACCACTTTATACATTGTTTTGAGCTGAAGGCATTTGCAAAACACAATATGCAGGGAGAAACTTTCTCTGAACTCCCTTTTCTTTTTTTGCCTAAAGACAAATTCTGTAGAAGAAATCCAATTGTCATAAATCCCTCCCCAGGTGTTTCACAAACCAGAGAAGGTTGACATTTATCACAGAAGAGGAGCCTAGAGGTGAACATCACATCCAGAAAACTTTGTCACAAACTATCCTAGCTCCTGTCAATTTTACTGGGGCCTGTTTATTTTTCCTAAGATTTTTGACTCCTAAGTCACCTACATCTCCCTTCCCTTTCTTCTATTAACATGGTATATAAGCTTGCAAATCTCACTTTTTTTTTGGGGGGGGGCAGGGGTATTCACTTTTTTTCCTGATGCCCTTGTACATTTAATATTAAAAACTAATACACTTGTAGACCTTTTAATCTGCCATTTATCAGTTTATTTCATAACCCCAGCAATTGTACCTAAGAGGATGGACAGAAAATCTTTCCTTCCCTATATCAGTTCAGTTCAGTCGCTCAGTCGTATCCGACTCTTTGCAACCCCATGAACCGCAGCACACCAGGCCTCCCTGTCCATCACCAACTCCCGGAGTCCACCCAAACCCATATCCATCGAGTTGGTGTTGCCATTCAACCATCTCATCCTCTGTCATCCCCTTCTCCTCCTGCCCTCAATCTTTTCCAGCATCAGGATCTTTTCAAATGAGTCAGCTCTTCATCAGGTTGCCAAATTATTGGAGCTTCAGCTTCAACATTAGTCCTTCCAATGAACACCCAGGACTGATCTCCTTTAGGATGGACTGGTTGGATCTCCTTGCAGTCCAAGGGACTCTCAAGAGTCTTCAACACCACAGTTCAAAAGCATCAATTCTTCTGTGCTCAGCTTTCTTTATAGTCCAACTCTCACATCCATACATGACCACTGGAAAAACCATAGCCTTGACTAGATGCACCTTTGTTGGCAAAATAATGTCTCTGCTTCCCTATATGATCATGCTTAAATATTCAACCACCTTCTGCATATTCTGATCTTCCAAATAACAAATCTCTGCCAAGAATTGATACGTTCACTGGGTGGCAACAAACTTAGAATTCAGATACCTCCTGACAAGCCTATAATTCTTTTGATTCTCATTGTTTGTTTTGTAAGTAAATTGTGTCTACTTTCTGACTGAGGGGGAAGCATCTGGCATGTCTTTATTTTTTTCTTATTTTTAAAGGATGAATTTTTAAGAAAACCATTGCAGATTCTTAACCACCACTTTAAATGCCTTAATCAAGTTGAACTTTTTGAGTCCTACTTACTCAATATCTTTGTGTGTGCCATTTTCTCTGGAAAGATTTCTCTTTCGCTAATTAAATATGGCTGAGGTTTCAAATTTCAGCTCACATCAAAGCTAGCCACTGCCAACACTCAAAACTACCCATCATATCACAGCCATTGATCTAAAAATACAGGAAGAGTTATGTTCCTCACTTGCATACATTGTTTCAAACATTTTGCTTTTAGAATAGAGACCAAAATCCAGTATTTAGGCCTGCTAAGCTCTTTATGGTCAGCCACCCTCTGCCTTCCCAGACACAAAATGATCTGTTCTGTTCCTCACTTTAAGTGTCTTACTGGTAGTAGTGTTAGTCACTTAGCTGTCTGATTCTTTGCGACCCCATGGACTGTAGCCCACCAGGCTCCTCTGTTCATGGAATTCTCCAGGCAAGAATGCTGGAGTGGGTTGCCATGCCCTTCTCCAGGGGATCTTCCTCATCCAGGGATTGAACCCATGTCCCCTGCATTGGCAGGCAGATTCTTAACCACTGGACCACACGTTTAAATGCCTTAGCCATGTTGAACTGTTTTGAGTCTTACTTACTCAAAATCTTTATATGTGCCATTTTCTCTGAAACAATTTTTCTTCCACTAATTAAATACTATTTATGTTTCAAATTCTAGCTCATATATCACATTCTAAGGAAAGTTTTCACTGATCTGATAAACAAATTAAACTTTTCCTATTATTCACTTTCCTTACTCCAGTAACTTTATTCAACACAATTAATCACAGTTTAAAATATGTTAATTCACATAATCATTTGATGAATGTCTGCCTCCTCCAGTCAGTAAGTTTCTGGACAGGAGGGATTGTATTATCTTACTTAAGATTTTAAGTTGCCCTAGCAGAGCATGACTTACATTAGGTATACAGTAAATATTTATTGAATAAATGAAAGAATAGGAATTGAGGAGAGTATACAACTTAGTTTTTAAACAATGAGAAAATAAATTGTGTAATGAGGAAATATTAGATATGCAGATCTCTTAAAATTCATAGACAAATAATTCATTATTAAAAGTAAACTAATTTTTTAATTTTAAATTGTATGAACAACAACAATTGAAGGCAGGAGGAGAAGGGGACGAAAAAGGATAAGATGATTGGATGGCATCACTGACTCAATAGACATGAGTTTAAATAAACTTCAGGAGTTGGACAGGGAGACCTGACATGCTGTAGGCCATGGGATCGCAAAGAGTCAGACACGACTGAGTGACTCGACTAAACTGAACTGAACTGAGTAACCTGATGGAAAAGTGAATAATTAAAATCAAACCTGTCACAAGCAGTTCCTATCTTATAAACTCATTTTCTGTGTCTACAATGAAAATGAAGGGGGTTATTGTACCAGTACAAAGTGTGTGTTGGAGGAGATGGTGCTACAGAAGGAAAAAGATGATCCTTACCAGGGTAGATCAGCTGTGAGTATTTAACGCATTTCTCTCTTATCCACTCTATGCATGTACACAGAACTGTTTCCAATTTAATCCTAAATAAATTAAAAAAATAATTAAACGTACAAGTTGGTAAATTCTATTTTGGTTTCCAAGAGCATGTGCAGAACTATTCAGGAGAGTAAATTCTTGCAACCAAAGTGTGAAAACTTAAAGGAAGTGAGAAAAAATAATAGAAATATTACTCTGAAAAATATAATTGTTTTAAATATGAACATTTGGTTAGTCCACAAAAACATAAATAAAATCTAAAACTTTCTTTAAATTATTAAAATAATAATAAAAATGCTCATTCACTGCTCTAAGGGCCAGATTTTGGCAATGGGGTATTGACAATGTCCTCCTGGCAGAGGCAATAAATATAATGCATAACAAGATATGGCCTGAGGTAATGGAAGTAGGAAAAGTCAAGCATGATTTCAGAGACACACCAGAACTTTATTAAATTTATTTACATATCAGGCAATTTTTTGATGCTTCATTGTTTTAAAGTGTTAGTCATATATGATATGATGTATGGCAAAACCAATACAATATTATAAAGTAATTAGCCTCCAATTAAAATAAATAAATTTATATTAAAAAAAGTGTTAGTCACTCAGTCATGCCTGACTCTTTGTGACCCCATGGACTGCAGCCTACTAGGCTCCTCTGTCCATGGGATTTCTAGGCAAGGGTACTCGAGTGGGTTGCCATTTCCTTCTCCAGGGGATCTTCCCAACCTGGGGAATCAAACCTGGGTCTCCTGCACTGCCGAGAGATTCTTTACTGACAACATGCCCATAAATTCTTGCTTGGGTGAAGTCAAGATAGAAATATGGCCCAGTCCTAAAGTAATCTAATACTATGGGATAAGTATGAAGTGTTTCTAAGTCAGTCAGTGTCTGGTACTAAATGACAGATGTGCAAATAGTGACAGAATTCCATCCATTTCTTAATGACTTCCTTGGACAGATATTTGCCTTAAGATTTTTTCTGAGTGAACCATGAAGATACAGGTTTTATCAAATGAGTTCTTGATGGAAAAGTCAGCTAAGAAGTCAGTAATATTTGCTTATGGACACTAATTCTTTTAGGCCCATTTTTATCCCATGAGGAGAGAGGCTTGCACGGATAAGAGTAGATTTATTTTAACCGCCCTATTGTAAAGTACTCTTGCCAGGAGAATCCCATGGACGGAGGAGCCTGGTAGGCTACAGTCCATGAGGTCACTAAGAGTTGGACACAACTGAGCGACTTCACTTTCACTTTTCACTTTCATGCATTGGAGAAGGAAATGGCAACCCATTCCAGTGTTCTTGCCTGGAGAATCCCAGGGAGGGCGGAGCCTGGTGGGCTGCCATGTATGGGGTCACACAGAGTCAGACACGACTGAAGCAATTTAGCAGCAGCAGCAGCAGCAGCAATGTAGAGTCAGCTAGTTTATTATACACTAAAGAAACTTTAGGTTGCAGAGTAGTTTTCTTCCTTTAATACTTTGAAAGACGTACAGATTGTTTCCTGGAGGTGGAAAATGTCTATATGGTTGTTCAACTTTCTGTAGTTTTCAAATACATTGAAAGTATATTCTTTTTCCTTAAAAAAATTATTTCTATCAACATAAGCATTTTGTGGTAAATCACAATGAAGCTAGCTACATAAGAATGATATATCTTAAATATAAAATAATATCAAACAGTTTCTTTAAGCTAGGGGATTGCATATTTTTGAATAAAAATATTCTACTTGGCAATTTTTCATTAAGAGGAACTTGAGAATATTTGTGAAATTGTTCCTATAAATAATGTCCTTTGTTTCAAAGTATAATGTGATTTTCATTTTAAGCCATCTGACTATAATGCTTTGAATATTCCCTTGGAACAGATTACAGTCTGAGAAGGCTGGAATAAAGGGAGTGTGCAACTTTGTCTCAATCTTCCAAGAAATTTTACACAGGGAGCTTTTTTTCTTGATGTTAATCAAAAGTGTTGTTGAGATTACGAAGTTAGAAGAATCATAGAAAGAATCAAGTTAAATGATTAAGTTGAATAATGAGACAGAAAACCCAAAAGACAAAACAGTTGTGATTTTTATTCATCCAGTGATGGTATCTGTAAAACCTGTCGTAAAGAATTCTAATTAAAAAGAATAACCTATTCACTTGTAAAGAGCACACACAGAACAGAAGAATATTATTTTGGAAGAATGTTAGTGCAGTATGAACTGGAAGATGAAAATGTTCTTTTGATATCTGGTGTCAGTTACTCACTATACCTCATGAAAAACACTCATTTTCACTTCATGTCCCATTTTTATTAAACATCAGTGTGGGGCAAAGTCTACATTTTAACTTGCTAGTTATAATTAACGAGATAAGTTATGGCAAAATAGGACTGACTCAAAGGAAATCTGTTGCATTGTACACAGATTTTGACCCTGGGTTCTAATTCCAATCATTTTACTTTACGTGGACTCTGTCCTTAATTAAGACACTTCAGCTCTCTCTGTACTAATTTGATTATCTGAAAAGTAAATGAGTGGTTTCAGTAAAATCTAGAATCCTTTCTAGCTTCAGTTGTTTAATACTGAATGTAGATATCAAGAACAAACTAGTGGCTTCCAGTGGGGAGAAGGAAGTGAGAAGGGACGAGATAGGAGTATGGGATTAAGTGGTACAAACTATTATTCATAAAGTAAATAAGTACCAATGATATATTGCATAACACAGGGAATATAGCCAAATTTGATACTAGCTTTCAATGGGGCATAATCTATAAAAAATACTGAATCTCTACATTGTATACTTGAAACAAATGAAGAAGTGAAATTCTCCCAGTCGTGTCTGACTCTTTGCGACACCATGGACTGTAGTCCGCCAGGTTCCTCTGTCCAGCGAATTCTCCAAGCAAGTATACTGGAGTGGCTTACCATTTCCTTCTCCAGGGGATCTTCCTGGTCCAGGGATTGAACCTGGATCTCCTGCATTTCAGGCACCAGGGATGTAAATCAACTATTCTACAGTTAAAAAAAATACTGACTGTGTCTCACCAGCAACCACGATGAATGACTCAGCTTCTAGAATATTCTCATCATTTTAGTGAGTAACCACTTTAGTTTTAGCTCATTACATCATAATTTTTCAGCGCTGGATTAACATTTATATTCAGTAAGGATTTGTACCAGCTCAGTCTCAGACTGTAGCTTTAATAATGTTAGAGAAATAATGTATCCATGCCAACAGAAACATTCCTCCAGACTAATATAGAATCGAGAACACAATATGTAACTGGGTAAGCATTAACAGATCTATATGCATAGAAGGAATCACAACAGTGACTATGAAGTTGGAACAAAATTTCACATATGTTATACAGAAGTGAAGATGATAGAAAAAGCGTTCACTATCTTGTTGAGAGACTAAGGGCCTTACTGTCTCATCCTCTCCCATACATTTCATGAGGAATCCCTGAGCTATTTAAAGGTACATTTTGACATAGGTGAAAGTCATCTGGCCTGTAACTTTAGAGATAGTCCTATATTGTGAATACTGGAGAATTGACTTAATTCCTAGAGAAATTTGTCTCTGTTCCAAAAATTATTATGACTTAAATTTATTATCCCTGGAGAAGGAAATGGCAATCCACTCCAGTATTCTTGCCTGGAAAATCCCATGGATGGAGGAGCTTGGTTGGGTACTGTCCATGGGGTCGCAAAGAGTCAGACACGACTGAGCGACTTCACTATCTATCACTAAATTTATTATGTTTCCAAGGGAACATACACACACATAGATATGGGAGAACTGGTCTAATAGCGCTTTATAGCAGAGAAAATCATTTTTATTTTCTCAAAGTATAAAGAAACTCATTTGAGTTTAATTATTTTGGCTTCAAAAAAATAACACAGAGTCTTATTTTGAGACTAGAATTTCAGTGGAAATATCATATATAATCACAAAGGGTAAAGTGCAAAGCAAACACCACCAAATAGGACTTCAGTGTAGGAATTAGTTGTTGGCATTGTATAATAGTGCCACAAATTATCATTCTCTTTGTTTCATATTAATGTTATTTTAATTACATTTGCCCACAACCTCCTATGGCTTGACACTTATCCACATCTTGAAAAAGAAAAGCACTTTCTTCATTGTTCTAATTCTTTGATGTTCAGTAAAGATAAAATTTAAGCTACGTGTGGAATTTTGAATTTTCTAGTATCCACATTAAAAGTAGAAAGAAAAACACGTAAAATTAACTTTAGCAATGCTTCTTATTTAGTCTGCTGCTGCTGCTAAGTCGCATCAGTCGTGCGCAACTCTGTACGACCCCATAGACGGCAGCCCACCAGACTCCCCTGTACCTGGGATTCTCCAAGAAAGAATACTGGAGTGGGTTGCCATTTCCTTCTCCAATGCATGAAACTGAAAAGTGAAAGTGAAGTCGCTCAGTGGTGTCCGACTCTTAGCGACCCCATGGATTGCAGCCCACCAGGCTTCTCCATCCATGGGATTTTCCAGGCAAGAGTACTGGAGGGGGTTGCCAGTGCCTTCTCCCTTATTTAATCTAATATTTCTCAAATACTGCCATATCAGTAAATAATCAATATAAAAAGTATTGAGATATTATATTTTTAACCAAGTCTTTGTAATATGGTGTGTATGGTATTAATACATTTATAGCACCTCTTGATAGAGATCATACACGTTTCATATGCTCAGTAGGCACATGCTCCTAGTGGCTGTCATATTAGCACAAGTCCACTCAAATACATAAGGAATATGTGATGTGTGCTCTGTGATGATGGCATACACAGAATTTTATTTTGGGAGTTTAGGTTATAGGCCAATGAGATTATATTTTTCAATTTCTATTGTTGTGGTTTGTGGGTAATAACTACAAACATTCTTCTCTAGCCCCTGAGTTCCAAAGTGAGAACCAGACTCAAGTTTCATATAGATAGAAATAAAAATATCAGCTTCAATTAAAAAAATAAAAGCAGCATTGTATAATACAGCTTAGATCTGTACCTTTATTACACTTCCCAGTCCTGGTCACTAGGTCCAGCTTCAGTGCTGTCTGTCTGCATGGGGACATACTGAATAAACTGAACTCTTCCTCAAGTGTGCTTCCCCTGGAGAAGAACGAAAGAGGATGGGTTCTGTCTCCTTGCAATAATTAGATTTTTAAAAATCTCTCTCTTTTTTTTTTTTTGAAGAAGGAGGGAATTTGAAAAAAAAAATTTTTTTTTCCAATACCATTTTGCCTTGGGGAACAGAATGAACAGGAGAATAGTAAGTCTGTAAAGCTATTCCTAAATTCCCAAGAGGAATAAGATTCTATTATGGAGAACTATGTAGCACCATTTTATAAGGAGGTACACAAAAAGCTTTTAGTTACAATTATGAGTGATTTTTATTTCTAGAAGTAGGAAAAAATACAAATCTATGTTAGAAGAGGAAGGTTAAAATTCTTTTAACTAAAATTACAGATGAGTTTATTTGAATATTTACCATACCATGCCAATTAAAAAAACAACAATTTCTTTTTCCATTTAGGTTATTACTGAAATTATATATGTATTATATATGTATAACTGAAGCACTTTGCTGAATGCCTGATGCTAGCACAATATTGTTAATTAACAATACTCCAATATAAGATAAAAATTAAGATAATAACAACATGCATATAGTGTATCTATTTAACTTTCCAGGTCTCTGTTTCCTATGACCTTCAGAAATCTGTCAGAAAATGACTGATTAGACTGAAAATAAGTGCCCTGGGCCAGACATATGTTGTTAGGGTGACTTGTCTATTGTTGATTACAGCTCAGTGAAAAATGGCTGATGTTTCATGCCCCAAAGTGTGTAAGCAGCCTTATTGAAGCTTGCTTTTTTATTCTTTTGTTTCAGTGCTGAACAATCAGTGACCAACTGATACGACTTAAAGAAACTGGTTTCTTCCATTTGTCTTCCTCAGTAGTTTTTTATGTTGAAAGTAGCCAAACAAACTAAATTCAAGTTCAGCTTTGCCTGATCGCCCTCCCCACCTGATGAATGATTATCAAGTACAATCACAAAAATATCTGAATGGGGAAGAAAACAAATGCATTGTTTATTATTTTTCTTTAGTTTTCAAGCTTTATTCTTTTTTATTTTTTAATTCAGTATTTTTTTTCCAGCCCATCAAAAAAGATAATAGGATCTGATATTCAGTCAAATCTGAGGTTATCTGTTTTGAACAATCATTTAAACAAATCATTTAAACAATCATTTTTAAAAATCATTAAAGTTGGGGATTAGAAAACTATAGGTAGTTTCAGAGAATGTAGCGGATAAATTATTAAGGTCCTACGTAACTGACACACTGAGTTCTGAGAGGAAGTTGACCTGAGAGACAATGGAGGGCCACTGGAAACTTGACTGCACAGTTTTTGCCAAGATCTTACATTATTTCTTCTATTACTTGATACCATTATATAGCACCCTTCCCTCATGTCTTTATTCCACCACTACTAAATACCACCCACTTATTCAAAATCACCTGATAATACTTTCCCCTAAATGGGAGTGTTAACCCAAACCTTCATTTGACTCTTGGCGGATGTCAAGTCAAAAGAAACAATCAAGCCAAAAGAAGAAGGGATTTATTACTCGCAGCAAGTAAGTAGAACACAGGGGACTTTCTCAAAGCTGTGACATGAGCCAGCACTGCATTGATTTTTTTTTCTTTCCTGAACATATATACCAGAGATGAAAGGCAGTGTGAAACTTATGAAATATTTAGATATAATTAAGGGCAGTGAGTTATTATAATAGCTATGTTTGCATTCTTACTATGTGACTTACATGCTAGACACACTAGTGACATCAATATAAGATACTTGGTCTTGACTTTAAAGATTTCAAATCTTATCAGCTAGATTGTAATATGGGGACAAAATGTTGTGTTAACATGAAGGAGGGCACTCTTCTCACAAAATATCTTCAGAAACTTTCTTTAGAAATCTGAAGGAAGAAGAACATCTTTCTTCCTTCAGTGTAGCACAGATTGACTGCAAAGAAAATCTTTGCAAAGGAAATGACTAATGGGAGTTTCAGGTAATTCCTCACTTGATCTGCCCAAATAAATTTTAATTTAATGAAAAAAAAATCAATTTCCATCTGTTCTTTGGCATATTATAGACAAAGTTTAAAAACCTGATAACCTCAGTGTCTACAAACTATCTGATGCCTGACGAAGCAATGAAAAATGTACAGTTGACCCTTGAACAACTTGGGGGTCTGGAGCACTGACCCTCTGAAGGATTTAAAACCCACATGTAACTTTGGACTTCCCAAAAAACTTATCCACTCCTAGCTTACTGGTGATTAGAAGCCTTACCAATAATATAAATGGTTAATTAACAGATATTTTGTATCTTATATGTATTATATACTGTATTCTTACAATAAAGTAAGCTACAGAAGAGATGTTGTTAAGGAAATGATGAAGAAAATACATTTATAGTATTGTAATGTATTTATTGATAACAGAAATTTATATTATGTGCCTATAAGATGAATTATCTTTCAGTACCTACATTAATACTGTTATATGATACAAAACACAGTAGATGTTATACATACTACTAACACAGAATTAATCAAAAAGAAAAAGATAATGTGAAAAAGATTATTTATTTACTAGTATAACCATTTACGTTGATAATGAAGAAGTAGCAATATGATCACTTTATGGACACTAACCTAAACACTAATGAAAGTGAAAGTGAAAGTGAAGTCGCTCAGTTGTGTCCAACTCTTTGCAACCCCATGGACTGTAGCCTACCAGGCTCCGCCGTCCATGGGATTTTCCGGGCAAGAGTACTGGAGTGGATTGCCGTTTCCTTTTCCAGGGGATCTTCCCGACCCAGGAATCGAACCCGGTCTCCCGCATTGCAGGCAGGTGCTTTACCATCTGAGCCACCAGGGAGAGCATAAACACTAATGAATGGATCATTATAAAATTTTCATGGTATATAACTATAAGGCGTATAACATATAGCATATAACACATAACATGGCACATAACAGCCATACTCATAATACAGTATTGGAAATGTTTTACATTAAAAAAATAATAAAAATGCCTATGATAGGCTAATGCCCAGTTTTTCCAATTGCAAGAAGGAAGCCTACTACACAGTAATGTAGTTCTTTGAAAGCTAAGTTATAAAGCAATAAGAAAGCTAACACATATAGACTAGTAGCTACATATATTTTATGCATTCATGACAAAACTTTTCCTTAATATTTTTTGGCATTTCTAGGCTATATAGTATATTTTCAAGTTTTTTTCCTAATTGTTGGAAATCTCCAAAAGAATTTTCAATATATTTATTGAAAAAAATCTACATATGAGTGGATCCATGCAGTTCAAGCCTATGTTGCTCAAAGTTCACACTGTATTTCAAAATTTGGCATGCAGAAAATATACCTAAGCAGTTAACTCATTTTCAGATTTGTTGATTGGGCCAGGGAAGGGTTATTGGCATGGAGAAATCGGGGATTGAGGAGGGCAGGATGGTAAGAGAAAACAGAGTTAAATAGGATATCACTGTTCAATGATTACCTCCAACTGTGGGCCAGACTGAAAAAAAGACACTCTCACATAAGGGAATCAGAATGATGGAATTATTCATACACAGTGGAAGAATACTATAAAAGAGTTTTGCATTACACTAGGTCAGAATAGTGGTACAGATATTAATTAGTGTTTTAGTGGAGAATTAGTGAGTCCTTTCGGAGAAGGCAATGGCAACCCACTCTAGTACTCTTGCCTGGAAAATCCCATGGACGGAGGAGCCTGGTAGGCTGCAGTCCATGGTGTCGTGAAGAGTCGGACGCGACTGAGCGACTTCACTTTCACTTTTCACTTTCATGCATTGGAGAAGGAAATGGCAACCCACTCCAGTGTTCTTGCCTGGAGAATCCAAGGACAGTGGAGCCTGGTGGGCTGTGGTGTATGGGGTCGCACAGAGTCAGACACGACTGAAGCAGCTTAGCAGCAGCAGCAGCAGCAGTGAGTCCTTTGTTACTTCTGTTGTGGCATAGTTACTGAAGAATAACTCACACCAGAAATTCATTTTCAAAAAACTAACATGAAAGATAAGCTAAGTATGCTGAGTAATTTTCACACTTTTTTCCTGCTTTACAATTCTTTTCATGGGATCCCTGGCTGTATCATAGTGGAATAAAACTCTTCAAGCAGAGCTTAATGTAATATAAGTACACTGGATTAAACACTCAAAAATTTACTTTTAGCCCAAATGAGTTGCAGATACTGGATGTTAGGTCTTCACATTCATTCGGGGCAAATTACTATAAAGAAATTAATTCATTTTTGCAAGGATGACTATAATTAAATTCTTACCAGTATATGGCTCCAGAAATTACTGTAGTGCCACAATACATTTAATTTTTGCTTCCTTGCTCTTTCTTTACACACAAGTGCTCCTACATATAAAGTGAGACCCTCATAGCTAGTAGATAGCTCACAATAAGTCGACATATCATCATAGAGAAAGGTATTTACTGCTCACCTGTTTCAAGGCAACAATATCTTAATTGCTGGATTATGGGTAGGTTTTGAACATATAAAAATACTGAAACAAGATCTTCAGTTGTTCCTTCCTTAAATTTCCTGAGTGGGAGAGCTTCAGACCACATGTGAGTTAATTTCTGTTCCTCATGGTTGAAGACTTTGTGGTCTTAGATCAAAGGATAGTGAAATCCCTTCTTAAGAAATTCCAGAAGCAAGGTGGCTTGAGGAGGTTTCAGGGACCACAAAAAACTGCAAGGATGAAGACAAAACAACAATTTCATAATTCTAGTAGTTTTGCTCCAAAGGCTTTTAGTCTTTATCCCTGGTGTATTTTTCCTTATACCTCATATTCAAACTATGTTTACCTCTTCATGAGTCCTACTAGTATTGTCTGCCTTAGCCTCTTTCTTTCATAGTATGTATCATCTTCTAATATATATATTAAAATATCCTTGTTTTGTAGTCAACCACTGTTTCTTCCTCACTACTAGAATATAATCTTTATCAGGGCAGGACCATTTGTCTCTAATATTTCCTGACTTACATGAAATTCCTAGAAGAGTGCTCACTTCATAGCCATGCTCAATAAATATTTATTGTTTGGCAACTCAAGGCTAACATCTGAACAAAGATATAAATGTGGTAAAGGAGCAAACCATGTGGATATCTGCAGAGACCTTGTAACAGAAAGAGGGAACAGCAAGTGTGACAAGCCAAAGATAGGAGTCACAAGCAGCAAAGATACCAGTGTAGCTAGAAGTGAATGATGGGTAAAGTATAGGGAGGAAAGGTGCATACTAAGTGATGAAGCCTAAATTTAGGCCCAGACAGTCTGACTTAGAGGCAGACTAATATTAATAAATATTAGACCTCTTCCCACCTCACTTCCATACCTGGCTTGTTCAGTACACTGCAGTGGTTTAAGTCAGAGAAGAACTTGTAAAGAAAAAAAGTTCACCAGTCCCAAATCTAAACCTAAAAAAAAACGATGATCAAAGCTCACCCACTAAGCTGATATCAAAGAATATTCTGAAGGACTGTGAGGAAAGAATAAATTCTCAAGTAAACTCAGGTCAAAACCATCTGGCACTTGGTCAGTTGTCTAACCAGGAATGACTCAGGGATGGACAATGAATTTTGAGTAATGACTTAGCCTGCTCTCAGCCTCCAGACAGCTGAATTTCCTATTTAAGAAGAGTCTGTGGTGAGAGACCCCAGGGCAAAGAATCCTAATCACAATCCTAGACAGGGGACTTCCATTTTATACTGGAAGGGAGAGGGGACTGTGTTCAATGCCAGTTGTATTTCTTGTATTTCTTTTTAACTTGTAGGAAAGAAATTTGTGAGCATTTGCTTAATGCACTGAAGATTGTCTTCTCTAGGTAGGGTATGGATCCAACAACTTCAAGTAAGATTCAAAGAATTAGAGGGCTTTAAAGACCTGTCTATCTCCAATAACCCAGAATATTTCCATATTATAAACATAATCCATGATTGTGGTCAACATGAAATGTATTTTAAGTATTACATTTAGGGAGAGGATGACGTTGAAATATTATCTACAAATTTAGTGCTTTAAAGTTGTCTTCCGTGGGTTTCTGTGTGTAAGTTTTGCCTCCAATTAGAAAATAAATTCTTTTATTTGGTGCTGTCACTTTCCTGTCGTAGCTGCTCGTCCTTCCCCAACCCCTAACAGAATGACACACCTCATATCACAGCTCTAGATATGATGAAAATCTTACTATTTGATTGACTTAGAAATGAAGAAAGAAAACTATTCATTTAGTAAAAATTCAGAAGAAGAGGAAACGCAGTCAGGCAATAACAATCAGGGCCAATATCCACTGAGTACAGTAAATGCTATACCAAGAGTTCACAATAATCTTAGGAGCCCACTCGGAGGGATGAAATAAATCTTTCCCTCTACTCTTTCTAAGTTCTTCTGGCTAGTTTAAGATTAAAATTGAATGAGACAGATCAACAGGAGAAAATCAAATGTACTTATGTATGCACAAGGGTTCCAATAGGAATATGGGGTCCAAGTACATAGTGAGCAGTTGAGGCTTATATGCCATCTGAGAGAAGGAGAAGGCAGTAGGGGTTTGGGACTTCAAAGAGAAGGAAGGCAGTTCATGTGGAGATGGAAAAGCAAATGTCTGGTAAACAAGTGTTCACTGTACCATGAAAGACAGTGGGATACAGAGAGGTCTTTGGTCTTCAGGTCTTGCTGGACTCCCCTGCCACAATTAGCCCATATTCTTTGTAGGTATCCCTGGTGATACTGCTTTGCCTGGACCAGACTCTTCATATAAATTTTTTAGTCAGCTAGTGGGGAGGTAAAAAGATAGACTTTTTGTATCTAATCACACTGAAATAATCTTCATACCACAAAAAAGCATTTTGGGGTGGCAAATTTTGCTTTCCTATACCGTGAAAATGTTTTAACTTCTTTTAAAATCAGAAGAAAAAGAAATATTTAGGTCAAAGAAAATGTTCTGATATATGGCATTAATATATGCTTTTTACTAATGTGATTATAAAATGCAATTTTCATATTTTTCTATGGAAGAAAGCAAACATGTTTAGGGCCCATGGGATTCATGAAGTAACTCTGAACTCAATATATGTTTGATGTTTAGGATATAAACATTGTCAAGCGTTCTGGTATAGCTTTACCCACACCCATTTTTTTTTTTTAAGTCTCTCTTCTTTTAGAGTCCATCAAGAAAGTAAGGAGCTGTATGCATAGGGCTTCTACTAGGAGGTAGGGTCAAGTTGGCAAAAACATCCAGAACAGGAAGTCAGAGACCTTCGAATCCCAGCACTGGTGCCTCCTCAACCCAAGGTTTGTTCTGGTCCCTGAGCCTCAACAATGGCTTCACTGTTTCCCTTACATTCTTAACCTGAGTTTGGTAGTCTGGATCGCATTTGCTGAGATTTTCTTTAAATTACTGACTTTGTTTCACCCCAAACTAGCCATTTTTGCCCAGAGATGTGATCTTCAGGCTTAAAAGCAAAGGCTAATTCTAAGAAATTGCTTTCTAGAAAAGTTGTATACTATATATCTAGATTAACCACCAAACCATATCAATTTTGAGTGAATGGGTCATGCTTCAAGTCCTGATACTGAGTGTCAGAGAAAATCAGTTCAGTTCAGCTCAGCTCAGTCGTTCGGTTCAGTTCAGTCAATTCAGTTCAGTTCAGTTGTTTCTGATTCTTTGCGACCCCATGAATAGCAGCACACCAGACCTCCCTGTCCATCACCAACTCCCAGAGTCCACCCAAACCCATCTCCACTGAGTCAGTGATGCCATCCAATCATCCTCTGTCATCCCCTTCTCCTCCTGCTCTCAATCTTTCCCAGCATCAGGGTCTTTTCAAATGAGTCAGCTCTTCGCATCAGGTGGCCAAAATATTGGAGTTTCAGCTTCAACATCAGTCCTTCCAATGAACACCCAGGACTGATCTCCTTAAGGATGGACTGGTTGGATCTCCTTGCAGTCCAACAGACTCTCAAGAGTCTTCTCCAACACCACAGTTCAAAAGCATCAATTCTTCTTCACTCAGCTTTCTTCACAGTCCAACTCTCACATTCATACATGACCACTGGAAAAACCATAGTTTTGACTAGGTGGACCTTTGTTGGCAAAGTAATGTCTCTGCTTTTTAATATGAAACCTAGATTGGTCATAATTTTCCTTCCAAGGAGTAAGTGTCTTTTAATTTCATGGCTGCAATCACCATCTGCAGTGATTTTGGAGCCCCCCAAAATAAAGTCAGCCACTATTTCCACTGTTTCCCCATCTATTTGCCATGAAGTGGTGGGACCAGACGTCATGATCTTAGTTTTCTGAATGTTGAGCTTTAAGCCAACTGTTTCACTCTCCTCTTTCACTTTCATCAAGAGGCTTTTTAGTTCCTCTTCATTTTCTGCCATAAGGGTGGTGTCATCTGCATATCTGAGGTTATTGATATTTCTCCCGGCAATCTTGATTCCAGCTTGTGCTTCATCCAGCCCAGCATTTCTCATGAGGTACTCTGCATATAAGTTAAATAAGCAGGGTGACAATATACAGCCTTGACGCGCTCCTTTTCCTATTTGGAACTAGTCTGTTTTTCCATGTCCAGTTCTAACCATTGCTTCCTGACCTGCATACAGGTTTCTCAAGAAGCAGGTTAGGTGGTCTGGTATTCCCATCTCCTTCAGACTTCCCTGGTGGCTCAGATGGTTAAACATCTGTCTACAATGCAGGAGACCCAGGTTCGATCTCTGGGTCAGGAAGATCCCCTGGAGAAGGAAATGGCAATCCACTCCAGTACTATTGCCTGGAAAATCCCATGGACAGAGGAGCCTGATAGGCTATAGTCCATGGGGTCGCAAAGATTTGGACACAACTGAGAAACTTCACTTCACTTCACTTCAGAGTTTTTCACAGTTTATTGTGATCTACACAGTCAAAGGCTTTGGCATAGTCAATAAAGCAGAAATAGTTGTTTTTCTGGAACTCTCTTGCTTTTTCCATGATTCAGTGGATTTTGGCAATTTGATCTCTGGTTCCTCTGCCTTTTCGAAAACCAGCTTGAACACCTGGAAGTTCATGATTCATGTATTGCTGAAGCCTGGCTTGGAGAATTTTGAGCATTACTTTACTAGTGTGTGCGATGAGTGCAATTGTGCGGTAGTTTGAGCATTCTTTGGCATTACCTTTCTTTGGGATTGGAATGAAAACTGACCTTTTCCAGTCTTGTGGCCCCTGCTGAGTTTTCCAAATTTTCTGACATATTGAGTGTAGCACTTTTACCACATCATCTTTTAGGATTTGAAACAGCTCAACTGGAATTTCATCACCTCCACTAGCTTTGTTCGTAGTGAAAGAAAATACTGTCCCTCAAACTGATGTAATCCTAACTAAAACAAGTTACTTCTCTGTAGTGACCTCCAAAGATCACAAAATTTCTACCTACCCCTCACAAGGGGACAGTTGAGGATGGGATATTGTTTTAATTATTATTTTTTAGATTGTTGTTACTTCATAATTCTAGCCCTTGTTCTGCAGCAGGTGTTAAGGGATGACTAGTGCTTCTACTGCTAAATCGCTTCAGTCATGTCTGACTCTGTGCAACCCCATAGACAGCAGTCCACCAGGCTCCCCCATCCCTGGGATTCTCCAGGCAAGAACACTGGAGTGGGTTGCCATTTCCTTCTCCAATGCATGAAAGTGAAAAGTGAAAGTGAAGTTGCTCAGTCGTGTCTGACACTTCGTGACCCCATGGACTACAGCCTACCAGGCTCCTCCGTCCATGGGATATTCCAGGCAAGAGTACTGGAGTGGGGTACCATCGCTTTCTCCCAGTATTCAGTAATTGATATTTTATATAACTTTATATTAAATATATTTGATAAATAATGTTAGTTTACATCCATCTGAGAAGGGTCTTCTGTGGACTTAATGGACATTGTTAATAGGATCTATCCACTGATTTTAATTTGTCACTCTTTCCCTCTTTCTCTGGGATTGAGCTAGGATGCCTGTAAAGCTTTACACTGAGGAAACAACATCAGGCCTCTGAGTCAGGGCCACTAAGTGGAGATTCAGAAAGCAAAATTCAAGATGATACAAGTAAATCAGACAAATATAAAAATTACAGAGGTTAGACCTTTTTCATTACTTTGAGAATCTGCAAATTTTTTAAGGCATTCAAGGAGAGACCAATAGTTAATAAACAGGATTTTATTTCTTGCATTATCCAGGATATGCCATGTTATGAAACATTTGTATTGGTCATGAAAAAGACAAACTGGAAAATTGTGTAGATGCTTTCACAGCCTCAGTCTTGCATCAGTACACCATTTTTATTCACATTTTATTGGCCAGAATTGGCAGTAAATTCTGCCTGGAGAGCATATCACTCTTATTTTCAGGGTAGAGTTGCCAGATTATGTATGCATAATGTATATACTCACAGGCCATTCAGTTGAATTTGTACTTCAGGTAAATACAAATAATTGGCATATACTAAAATTTGTCCTGGTTTATCTGAAATTCAAATTTAACTGAGCATCTTGTATTTTACCTGGCCATCCTCTCATGCAGGTAAAGGGCCTTGGTGAACACTGGTAATCACTACTTTAATAGTCTAATCAAATGCCCTCAGGCCTTGCTTTCTTTTAGGGAAAACATTCACCTCAGCTCCCCCAGGAAATCCTCCTGGTGACCCTCAGAGCAAGTGACCTGGACCCTATCTTGGGTGATTGAAGAAAGCTATTTATTATTTTTATTTCTGTTCTTTTCTAATAATCTATTTCTGTAAAAACCACGTTTTACAAACTAGCATTACAGTGACCTATACGGTGGCAGAGCAAATTTAGCTTGCTAAATTGTGTCCTGAGGTATCTGCAGATAGTGCCTATTGACTTTTGTTGAAGGGCAGAGTTTGACTCACAGAGATAGCACAACTTGCCCCTAAGGCTATATTCAATGAACAGAGCAAAGTTTAGAATGGATGAGCAGTTTTAAAGTTACACTAGAACAGAAGCAATGGTCCAGGGAATCAAACTTTTAGAAACTAGCTTAAGAAGTTGGTCTGAGGAGATGTGCATGAATGTGGATTTTAGGGGAAATGATTTATGCACAGAGGAAGAAATGTCTGGGGGAAAGAATTGAAAGGTCACGTGTCAGGAAAGTATGTTCCATGACCATTTCTGTGGTTTGGAGGAGACTCTTTCCTAAACTCCAATAATTAGATAAAAAGACAAAATGAACAGCATAAATAAGACAAAACAAACAAGAGAAAGGATCTGGGTACATTAAGCGAGATGGCATAGACACCCTTCTTGGTTCAGCTCCTGATTTAGAAGTCTTTTAAGGGTCTAATAATTTTATAAGCCATTATTATTCACTTCATAGATTTCAAGACATTTTTTCCACCATTAAAACTCACTTAAAGTCATGTTACTTAGCATCTATGAAGTCTTAAAATTGTTTGATGCCAGGTTGTAATGGTGACTTATTGCTGTAAAAACTTTAACACTTATAGTAAGATCAGAAGATTTCATCAAAGTGACTATGATTAGAAAAAAAAATAACATTTTTTTTATTAAACCAAACATAGCTAGATTGCTCGCCAGAAATATGGGAGGATTGTTGTTTAGTCACTAAGTCTTATCTGACTCTGCCACCCCATGAACTGCAGCACACCAGGCCTCCCTGTTCTTTGCTATCTCCCAGAGTTTGCTCAAGTTCATGTGCACTGAGTTGGTGATGCCATCAAGCCATCTCTTCCTCTGCTGTCCTGTTCTCTTACTGACCTCAATCTTCCTGAGCATCAGGGTCTTTTTCAGTGAGTCGGCTCTTCACATCAGGTAGCCAAAGTATTGGAGCTTGAGCTTCAGTATCAGTCCTTCCAATGAACATTCAAGATTGATTTCCTTTAGGATTGACTGATTTGATCTCTTTGCTGTCCAAGGAAAGCTCAAGAGACTTCTCCAGCATCACAAATTGAAAGCATCGATTCTTTGGCTCTCAGTCTTCTTTATGGTCCAACTCTCACATCCTTACATGACTACTGGAAAAACAGAACTTTGACAATACAGATCTGTCAGCAAAGTGATGTCTGTGCTTTTTTTTTAATATGCAATGTCTAGGTTTATCATAGCTTTTCTTTCAAGGAGCAAGTGTCTTTTCATTTCGTGGCAGTCACCATCCACAGTGATTTTAGAGCCCAAGAAAATAAAATCTATCACTGTTTCCACTTTTTCCCTTTCTAATTGTGAAGTGATGGGACCAGATGCCATGGTCTTAGTTTTTCAAATGTTTAGTTTGAAAGTCAGTTTTCCCACATGGGAGGGTAGAAAGAGCAAATAAAATAAATAAAATGCCTACATGTTAATCAAAGGGATGATAATAGACATTTTACATACAGATTCAATGTTAGCACCTGTCTCAAAGTATACACACCTTTGACAAAGGGGTAGATGGATGGGAGGCAGATAAACAAAGTTGGGGCCAAGAATTCTAAGAACGGAGAAACTGAGATCTTACATAACATAGAGCCGATTCTGTTTTTCCCTGTGTTTCCCTCAATAATTGCTCATTTGTGAGTTTACTGGAGAGGGCAATGGCACCCCACTCCAGTGCTCTTTCCTGGAGGGTCCCATGGACGGAGGAGCCTGGAAACCTGCAGTCCATGGGGTCGCTGAGGGTCGGACACGACTGAACGACTTCACTTCCACTTTTCACTTTCATGCGTTGGAGAAGGAAATGGCAACCCACTCCAGTGTTCTTGCCTGGAGAATCCCAGGGACAGGGGAGCCTGGTGGGCTGCCGTCTATGGGGTCGCACAGAGTCGGACACGACTGAAGTGACTTAGCAGTAGTGTAGTTTACTAACTGTAGTAACAGGATTTTCAGTATTTTATTAATTGTAGTAATGATTTTTAGTAATCAATATATTTTGAGGGGATTATAGAAAAGGGTTATTATGCAATATAAATAAGTTGATACATATAAAGCACCAAGAATGTGGCCTGCCACAGCATCAGTAGTTCTTATTATTTTTTAAATTTTGTTTAGTAATTATATCACTATTATTTTAATATAATGGCTCCTCAAATTTAGTCACATGAAATTAATACAAATATTTACTTTCTTTCTCCCCCTAACATCCTAACCTACACAAGCCCTCTAGACAATTAGTATCACCTGATGATACTTGTCTCATTTGTATCTCATTTCCTTTAATTGGGCCCAAATCTAGCCTCTTCAACTAAGCTCTATTTATAGGAGAATGGCACATACATTTCAAAATATCAGGGAATCCATCTTGAGGGTTCCCCAGACATCTCTGTCTTTTCAATCTCATTTGACACATATTGCCTAGATAGTATTAAATTTTAGCTCCTTGTATTACTAACTGAAATAATTACCTTTTTCTCATATGTAAAATGGGCTTCCCTCATGGCTCAGCAGTAAAGAGTCCACCTGCCAATGCAGGCAATACAAGTTCAATCCCTGGGTCAGGAAGATTCCCTGTGGAAGGAAATGGCAATCCACTCCAGTATCCCTGCCTAGGAAATACGATAGACAGAGGAGCCTGGTGGGCTACAGTCGATTGGGTTGTTGAAGAGTTGGACATGATTTATTAACCAAACATCTGTGAGTTGGGGATAATAATTATTATATATCTTGAGAGGCTGTGAAGACTAACTTATAAGGTAAATATGCCTGACTCAGTTCAGTTCAGATCAGTTCAATCACACAGTCGTGTCCAACTCATTCCATTCCATAGACTGAAGCATGCCAGGTTTCCCTGTCCATCACCAACTCCCGGAGCCCACTCAAACTCATGTCCAATGAGTCAATGTTGCCATACAACCATCTCAAGCTCTCTCATCCCCTTTTCCTCCCCACTTCAATCTTTCCCAGCACAATGGTCTTTTCAAATGAGTTAGCTTTTCACATCAGGTGGCCAGAGTATGGGAGTTTCAGCATCAGTTCTTCCAATCAATATTCAGGACTGATTTCCTTTAGGACAGACTGTTTGGATCTCCTTGCTGTCCAAGGGACTCTCCAGAGTCTTCTCCAAAACCACAGTCCAAAAGCATCAATTCTTCAGTGCTCAGCTTTCTTTATAGTCCAACTCTCACATCCATACATGACCACTGGAAAAACCATAACCTGGACTAGACGGACCTTTGTTGGCAAAGTAATGTCTCTGCTTTTCAATATGCTGTCTATGTTGGTCATAACTTTCCTTCCAAGGAGCAAGTGTCTTTTAATTTCACGGCTTCAATCACCATCTGCACTGATTTTGGAGCCCCCCAAAATAAAGTCAGTCACCGTTTCCACTGTTTCTCCGTCTATTTGCCATAAAGTGATGGGACCAGATGCCATGATCTTAGTTTTCTGAATGTTGAGTTTTAAGCCAATTTTTTCACTCTCCTCTTTCACTTTCATCAAGAGGCTCTTTAGTTCTTCTTTGTTTTCTGCTGTAAGTGTGGTTTCATCTGCATATCTGAGTTTATTGATGTTTTTCCTGGCAACCTTAATTCCAACTTGTGCTGCGTCCAGCCTGGCATTTCACATGACATATTCTGCGTATAAGCTAAATAAGCAGGGTGACAGTATACAGTCTTGATGTACTCCTTTCCTGATTTGGATCTGGTCTGTTGTTCCATGTACAGTTCTAGCTGTTGCTTCATGACCTGCATATATATTTCTCAGGAGGCAGGTCAGATAGTCTGATATTCCCTTCTCTTTAAAAATTTTCCAAAGTTTGTTGTGATTCACACAGTCAAAGGCTTTGGCATAGTCAATAAAACAGAAGTAGATGTTTTTGTGGAGCTCTCTTGCTTTTTTGATGATCCAATGGATGTTGGCAATTTGTTGTCTGGTTCCACTGCCTTTTCTAAGTTTAGCTTGGACATCTGGAAGTTCATGGTTCATATACTATTGAAGTCTGGCTTGCAGAATTTTGAGCATTACTTTGGTAGTGTGTGAGCTGGGTGCAATTGGGCAGTGCTTTGACCATTCTTGGGCATTGCCTTTCTTTGGGATTGGAATGAAAACTGACCTTTTCCAGTCCTGTGGCCACTGGTGAGTTTTCCAAATTTTCTGGCATATTGAATGCAGCACTTTCACAGCATCATCTTTTAGGATTTGAAATAGCTCAACTGGAATTCCATCACCTCCACTAGCTTTGTTCATGGTGATGCTTCCTAAGGGCCACTTGACTTTGCCTTCCAGGATGTCTGGCTCTAGGTTAGTGATCAAATCTTCGGGATTATCTGGGTCATGAAGAGTCTTTTTTGTATAGTTCTTCTGTGTATTCTTGCCACCTTTTCTTCATATCTTCTGCTTCTGTTAGGTCCATATCATTTTTGTCCTTTATTGTGCCCATTTTTTCATGAAAAGTTCCCTTGATATCTCTAATTTTCTTGAAAAGATCTCTAGTCTTTCCCATTCTATTATTTTCCTCTATTTCTTTGCATTGATCACTGAGGAAGGCTTTCTTATCTCTCCTTGCTATTTTTTGCAACTCTGCATTCAAATGGGTATATCTTTCCTTTTCCTTTGTCTTTCCTATCTCTTCTTTTCATAGCTATTTTTAAGGCCTCCTCAAACAACCATTTTGCCTTTTTTGTATTTCTTTTTCTTGGGGATAATCTTGGTCACTGCCTCCTGTTCAGTGTCACAAACCTCTGTCCATAGTTCTTCAGGCACTCTGCCTATCAGATCTAATCCCTTGAATCTATTTCTCACTTCCACTGTATAATGGTAAGGGATTTGATTTAAGTCATATCTGAATTGTCTAGTGGTTTTCCCTACTTTATTCAATTTAAGTCTGAATTTGCAATAAGGAGTTCATGATATGAGCCACAGTCAGCTCCCATTCTTATTTTTGCTGACTGTACAGAGCTTCTCCATCTTTGGTTGCACAGGATATAATAAATTGATTTTGGTGTTGACCATCTGGTGATGTTCATGTGTAGAATCTTCTTTTGTGTTGCTGGAAGAGGGTGTTTGCTATGATCAGTGTGTTCTATTGGCAAAACTCTATTAGCCTTTGCCCTGCTTCATTCTGTACTTACTCTGAGACCCTATTTGCCTGTTATTCCAGGTATTTCTTGACTTCCTAGTTTTGCATTCCAGTCCTCTATAATGAAAAGGACATCTTTTTTGGGGTGTTAGTTCTAGAAAGTCTTGTAGGTCTTCAGAGAACCATTCAACTTCAGCTTCTTCAGCATTACTGGTCAAAGTATAGACTTGGATGACTGTGATATTGAATGATTTGCCTTGGAAATGAACAGAGATCATTCTGTCATTTTTAACATTGCATTCAAGTAATGCATTTTGTGTTCTTTTGCTGACCATGATGGCTACTCCATTTATTCTAAGGGATTCTTATCCACATTAGTAGATATAATTGTTATCTGATTTAAATTTACCCATTCCAGTCCATTTTAGCTCGCTGATTCCTAAAATTCAGTGTTCATTCTTGCCATCTCCTGTTTGACCACTTCCAATTGCCTTGATTCGTGGACCTAACATTCCAGGTTCCTATGCAATATTACTCTTTACAGCATCAGACTTTACTTACCATGAATCACATCCATAACTGGGTGTTGCTGTTGCTTTGGCTGCATCTCTTCATTCTTTCTGGAGTTATTTCTCCACTGACCTCCAGTAGCATATTGGGCACCTACCGACCTGGGGAGATCATCTTTCAATGTCCTCTTTTATGCCTTTTCATACCATTCATGGGGTCTCAAGGCAAGAGTACTGAAATGGTTTGCTATTCCCTTTTCTGGTAGACCACATTTTGTCAGACCTCTCCACCATAACCCATCTGTCTTGTGTGGCCCTACATGGCATGGCTCATAGTTTCACTGAGTTAGACAAGGCTGTGGTCCATGTGATCAGATTGGTTAGTTTTCTGTGATTATGGTTTTCAGTATGTCTGCCTTCTGATGGAGAAGGATAAGAGGCTTATGGAAGCTGATGGGAGAGTGACCAAGGGGGAAACTGGGTCTCCTTCTGATGGGCTCAGTAAATCTTATACCAATTTTCTGTTGAAGGGCTGGGCTGTGTTTTCTCCCTGTTATTTGACCTGAGGCCAAACTATGATGGAAATAATGAAGATAATGTTGACCTCCTTCAAAAGATCTAATGAATGCCCTGCTACACTCAGTGCCCCCAACCCTGCAGCAGGCCACTGCCAACCTGTGCCTCTGCTGGAGACTCCCATACACTCACAGGCATGTCTGGGTCAGTCTCTTGTGGGGTCACAGCTCCTTTCTCCTGGGTTCTGGTGAACACAAGGTTCTGTTTGTGCTCTCCAAGTGTCTGTTTCCAGTCCTGTGTAAGTTCTGGTGGCTCTATGGTGGGGTTAATGGTGACCTCCTCCAAGAGGGCTTATGCCATACCCAGGTCTACTGCACCCAGAGCCCCTGCTACTATAGCTGGCTGCATGAAGCTATTTAATAAATATTGTTTCCCACCACAATTCTTAGTGGTGGATATTGTTAGCAGTTTTTAAATTTACATACTTTGTACCCAACCTATTTTGATTTCCTTGAAAACAGCCAACATACTTTTATATATGTATACATCTCTTTTGGTTCCTATTATCATTTAATGTGTTAAGCCAATACTTGTAAGATATTTTGATCTGGGGATTTAAAGTGCTTTACATGACCAGGGATCTTTGTTGTGATGGAATGCTCTGCATCTTGATTGTATAAATATCAACATGGTTGTGATATTGTACTATAATTGTATAAGATATTATCATTGTGGACTCTCCTGGGGGCTCAGACAGTAAAGAGTCTGTCTGCAATAGAGGAGACCTGGGCTCGATCCCTAGGTGGGGAAAATCGCATGGAGTAGAAAATGGCAACCCATTCCGGTACTTTTGCCTTGAAAATCCCATGGGCAGAGGAGTCTGGCAGACTACAATCCATGGAGTAACAAAGCATTGGACTCAATTGAGCATGCACACACCATCACCACCATTGTGGGAGACCAGCAAAAGACATGAAGAATCTCCTAGATTATCTCTATACTCTATTTAAATCTATACAATTATCTCCAGCTAAAGTTCAATTAATATATTGCATGTTGACTGTTGTTTGGTGTTTCTTCTGTTGTGACAGAATCTTGTTTTTCTTGATTTTTTATATATATTGAGAGGCTTCAGATATCTTTAATGAAATGTTAGAAAGTATAAAGCACAATTATTTAGGTACTGATTCATGTGAGTATGTTTCTTTTTGTAAATTGTTAAAACCACTTAAGTCATCTAAAATCGCTGGGCACTTGGGAGTTTTATATATTCAGTGGCCCCAGTTAGTTTGTGTCTTTTAATTTTCACTTCTTTTGCCAACCAAATGCCTTATTTGCCATTGTCAGCTCCTCTCCTCAGGAGTTATTTCACCTTCCCAAGCATTTTATCACCTCAAATACAACCCATCTGCGTTGTTTCAGGCCAAGTGTAGCAGAAGAGAGCAGTGCCAAGCCTTCTGTGAATTCAGGTACTTTCTTCTGCCCTTGAGCACCTGGAAATGACTTTATCATTTTTTTTTTCCCTGAATAAAATACAAAATAGCTTTAATCATCCAGTGTTGAAGATCTGAACAAAAGAGGTCAAGGAGATAAGGGCACATTTTGCTAAGATCTCAACTGTCACTTCAGACAGCCAGTGGAGAGGACCTTAATTAAAGTCAAACCTGTGAGATGCCCTTCTGAGGCTGCTGTGTCCTTGAAATAGGATCAGGTTTCATGATCTCAATTCAAATCCATGGCATATCTGATATTCTCCTGTATTATTATTTGAAGCCTGTGCACCCACAAAACCTAGGGGAAATTCAATCACAAACAGCGCCCTACGTGTTTGGATATATATTCAGGAAATAGTGGTTTTATAATGTAACTTTGGGTTCAAATATTTTTCTAAAACATGTTCTTCTAACAGTGAATTTGGAATTGCAACGTGATTGAGAGCTGTCTTTCTTAGAGACTAGTACTCCTGCAATAATAATAATACCAGATATCCAAAGAGACAGCAAACATTGCATATATCATCTATTTTGGAAGTCTTTTTATCCCCTGCTGCTGCTGGTGCTAAATTGCTTCAGTCGTGTCCAACTCTGTGCGACCCCATAGATGGCAGCCCACCAGGCTCCCTCATCCCTGGGATTCTCCAGGCAAGAACACTTTTATCCCCAGGATGCTCCAAATTGAGGTACTAGCTTGACTTTCTGAGAGCTATCCCGGTAGAATTTTGTAAAGATAGGGAATAGAACAAGGAAAAGGAGGACAGAATTACATATACCAATTTCCTCCTTTATACCTCAACCCCTTATTATCAGAAAGATGAAGCATAACATTCTTCCAACTCTTTCTCATTGCAGACTACAGGGCATCCCTGTGTAGCTTATTATCTTCTTCACTGAACTGTGTGTTGTGTTTCAGTTAAACAGACTTGGATAAAATAGTTGTGGCTGGGTGCACAGTTTGAATTGTCCACGGCTGATCCTTCTTTACATGGCCTGGATCATAGAAAGAACACTGGAGTGGACATATATGTTAGTGTGTTTAATGCATACAAGGAGGTTTGGAAGGAAACACCCAACATGATAATTTTATTGAGTGGAAGTAGAGAAGCCAAAATTGAGGACAAGTAGGAAAGCCAAAAGTGAGGAGTTTAAAGGGTATTTTAGTTTCCTTTATTTATAAGAAGAAAGTAATTATATATTATATGGGGAAAATACTAAAAGATATTTACAAGACAGTCTTCCTCTGAAGTGTTCTTCTAATATCTATTCTTGGGTAGATAATCTCAGAATGCACTTTTGCAGAGCCATACATCTTGGGAAATACTAATGAAGTAGTTAAGGGATCACCTTCCCCATTTCCTCCTCAAATCCTAGATCCTAGCAATGACTACAGATCTGCTTGCAAATATTTAAATAAATGACTTGATAAAGTCAATTGATAATGGTCATTTAATTCTGAGAGTTAGGAAGTCTTTGAGTGTTTTTAAGGAGTTCTCTTTCTGTTCTGTTAAAGCTATTGTTATTCACAAACTGAACAGATTACATCTAAAAATGTGTGAGTAAATCCCACAGTAACTTACTACCTGTACGATAATTAGGACTTGACCAAATTTGGCTGTTTTTTCCATTTATTTAAATATAGCCATGATAAACAGAATGGGGGCATGTTGGAATAAAATATTAGACTTCCTTTTATTGTTTTTCCCTTTTGTTGTTGCTATTGATGATTGGTCTTATTGATCTCTGAAATACCTGCAGTGGTTCAAAGCAAGAGACATGTAGGCCTAGAAGATAGTAGAACATATTCTTTTCCCTCCATTGGTGTTCATCTCAAGAGAGCTCTTTAATAAACTTCCTACATGCAAATTTCTATCTCAATCTTTATCAGCCTTCTGAAGAACTCAACTTGTAACATACTGTAACCAATATCAAAAGACAAATTACAACCTGGAAGATAATATTTACAATATTTAACACAGATAAAGGACTAAGGAAAAGAACAAACCAAATAGAAAAACAAGCCATAGACAAACAGAAAATTTATGTAAAATACATAGTAATGGCCCTTACACCTGTGGCTAAATGTTCACTACTCATTACAAGAAAAATTTAATTTAAAACTATATTAAGATACCATTTCTAAACTAGCATATTGACACAAATGTAATATTTGATAATACATTATATTTCTGAGTCTGTGGAAAACTGCTGGTGAGAATGCAAACTGGTACAAACTGTTATAGAGAAGAGTTTTGCAATATATAAATAAAACTATACATGTGCTTACATTTTGACCTACAAATCCGACTTCAATGAATTTATCATGAAACTACAACTCCAACAATATGAAAATGTATATGAAAAATGTTATTTTGTCTAGAATTTTTGGTAACTGCAAAATAATTGACCTAAATGCCCATATATAGACTATTGGTTAAATCAAATGTGTTTATACATTGTTAGCACAATGCATCATAAAGAAAAATGGAGGAGATCTCAATGAATTAATACACAGATTTCCTATATGCATAATATTAAGTACAAAAAGCAGAGTACAAAAGACCAAATTCAGTATGTTAGTTTTTGTGTAAAAAAGAAGGGAAATTCAGAAAATATACATTTGCTTATTTGTGCAAAGAGAAACACAAGAAGCATGAAGCAGATATTAATGATATTGGTTAGGTTTCATTGGTAGGAATAAAGTTGAAGGATTTGAGGTGTGAGATTATACTTGCTTGCATAAAACTTTTATATAGCATCTTTTGAATTGTTGTTTCCCATATTCAAAAATAAGCATCAGGAGGGAAAGAAACAATTAGAATACAAACAGAAATAAATGAATTTAATTGCATTTCAGATTTATGTATAAGTTAGTAATATATATACACTAAAAATATATATCAAGTAAGGGGGGAGGAAGAATTAACCCAAGCAGCACTTGAGTATAATAACTATTGTTGGGAAAATATAATTTAAAACAAAATCTTCTTCCAACACAGAAGTGACAAAAGTGTGAAAGTCACTCAGGCATGTCCAACTCTTTGTGACCCCTTGGACTATACGGTCCATGGAATTCTCCAGGCCAGAATACTGGAGTGGGTAGCTGTTTCCTTCTCCAGGAGATTTTCCCAGCCCAGGGATCAAGCCCATGTCTCCTGCATTGCAGGTGGATTCTTTACCAACTAAGTTACCAAGGAAGCACTTTCAACCCAGAAAAACCTCCAAAAAGGTGGTGGGGAAAAACAGTTTTATTATTGTATAAGCATTAAACCCTAGTTTGGTGTGCATCACAAGCAGTTCATTAATAGACTGAAAAGACAGGAAAGAAACTCACCTTTTTACATAAGCAAGCACATAACATCCATCTCAGACATGTTCTTCAGATAAACAATAACCAGTCCTTAAGCAAAAGATTTGATACCATCTTTAACCACATATAAGTGTTAGGCGCTTGGTTGTGTCCAACTCTTTGAGATCCCATGGACTGTAGCCCACCAGGCTCCTCTGTTCATGGAATTCTCCAGGTAAGAATACTGGAGTGTGTTGCTATTCCCTTAACCAGGGGATCTTCCCACCTCAGGGGTTGAATCACATATAGTTCATCCTAAATTTAACTGACCAACCTAGACAGCATATTAAAAAGCAGAGATATTACTTTCCCAACAAAGGTCCGTCTAGTCAAAGCTATGGTTTCTCCAGTAGTCATGTATGGATGTGAGAGTTGTACTATAAAGAAAGCTGAGTGCTGAAGAATTGATGCTTTTGAACTGTAGTGTTGGAGAAGACTCTTGAGAGTCCCTTGGACTGCAAGGAGATCCAACCAGTCCATTCTGAAGGAGATCAGTCCTGGGTGTTCATTGGAAGGACTGATGTTGAAGCTGAAACTCCAATACTTTGGCCACCTGATGCGAAGAGCTGACTCATTTGAAAAGACCCTGATGCTGGGAAAGATTGAGTGTAGGAGGAAAATGGGATGACAGAGAATGAGATGGTTAGATGGCATCACCGACTCGATAGACATGAGTTTGAGTAAGCTCCAGGAGTTGGTGATGGACAGGGAAGCCTGGCTTGCTGCAGTCCATGTGGTCACAAAGAGTCAGACATGACTAGCAACTGAACTGAACTGAACTGAAATTTACCTTAGTTGGGATAACCGTCTGTATTAGTTAATTGACCTTATACATACGAGAGAAAAAGAAACTTCTCCTATCGTTATGAAGGGCTTCCCTGGTGGCTCAGGTGTAAAGAATCCATCTGCCAAAGCAGGAGACTTGAGTTTTATCCCTGGGTCAGGAAGATCCCCTGGAGAAGGAAATGGCAACCCACTCCAGAATTCTTGCCTGGGATAACCCATGGACAGAGAAGCCTGGTGGGCTACAGTTCATTGGGTTGCAAAAGGGTCAGACAGGACTTCTTGACTAAACAATAAATCTTTATGAATGGAGTTAGGTTTGCAATTTTGATTCAGGTGTCAGGTGAACGGTCAGGTGTCAGTTTCTATGCTCCCACAGAAACTGATGATAGGGGCATTATCTCTCTTGCTGTTAATCAATTTTTTTTTTTTTTTTAAAAGAAATATTCCTAGGACCTTGACAAATACTTTCCTGGATTGTAAAACTGGCAACAAGCTCTAAAAAACAGTGGGGGTGAGGGAGGAAATGGTTCTGTCCCTGTTTTTATCAGGTAGAATTAGGTCTCTTATTTTTAAACTTTGTTTTTACACTATCTTCAATCTAAAGACACAGAGCTGTAAACAAATACAAATCTGTGGTTATTAGTAGGTATGTTTTTCACAGTGATACAGAACAGCAATTCAGAAACTGCTTTAGTTGTTTTCTCTGATTGAGAGAATAAACATTCATATTAAGGATAATGGGAGCCATGTTCCTCACTGATAGGGAAGAGAGTTACAAATACTGAACTGAGAATATTTTGAATGCACTGTTTGGTGTTGGTTTTGAGTTGGAGGTATTAGCATCAATTTATGTATATTTTTAGTATATAAAGGTAGATATAGAAGAAGATACAGAGACATGCACATATCTACATTCAGAAACTGACACTTCCTAGCTCAGCCATTGAGAAAGCCGAGATGAGATAATGCTCCAGTGGTAACATTTATGCTTATAAAATATCATTTTGCCTTGAAAGGAGTCTAGTCTCCTTGAGGAAAAAGGGATGATTACAGAGATGGAATTGGAAAGGAAAAGATAAGGCAGAAACATCTTTTTGTTGAGAAGGAAAGGAAATTCTTAAATAATGTGAAGTGAAGTGAAGTGAAGTTGCTCAGTCATGTCCGACTCTTTGCGACCCCATGGACACCAGGCTCCCCCATCCATGGGATTTTCTAGGCAACAGTACTGGAGTGGGTTGCCATTTAATGTGAGAATATGTCAAAAAGACACAGTAGTCAGTTTGAGCAGATTCTCACTGTCTAAGTTCTAGACAACTTGACAAACAAAATTAACACTGAGAGTAAAGGATTATGTCACAAATGTAATTACAATCTCTGTGCCCATAATGATATAATATGTAAATGAGAGCACAGAAATACATGGAGGAGAACAGAAAGCTCTTCAGGAAAGGTACAAGGAATGGCAGATATGAAAATCATAATTTGGAAATTACAGGAATAGTCATTTTTCTTGGCAAAGGCCAATGAAAAGTGGACACTACAATAATGTGGAATGAAAGAGACCATGGAGCATCTGGAACTGGTCAACAGAAAACACATAATCTTCCATCAGGATAATGCAAGACAACTGTAATCAAAAAGTTAGATAGTAATAAGGGTTGATGAAGTTGTAGAGAAATTGGAATTCTCATACACTACTAGTGGGGATGTAAATACAGAATCACTTTGGAAAATAGTGTGGCATTTTCTTAAAATGTTAAATATAGAGTTACCATATGACTCAGAAATTCTACTTTTACACATATAACTATGAGAAATAAAACAAAAAAAATTTTGCATGCAAAGGTATATAAACAACATTATTCATAAAAGTCAAATGACAGAGGCAAACCAAATATTCAGTTCAGTTCAGTCGCTCAGTCGTGTCCGACTCTTTGCAACCTCATGAATTGCAGCACGCCAGGCCTCCCTGTTCATCACCATCTCGCAGAGTTCACCCAGACTCACGTCCATCGAGTCCGTGAGGCCATCCAGCCATCTCATCCTCGGTCGTCCCCTTCTCCTCCTGCCCCTAATCCCTCCCAGCATCAGAGTCTTTTCCAATGAGTCAACTCTTCGCATGAGGTGGCCAAAGTACTGGAGTTTCAGCTTTAGCATCATTCCTTCCAAAGAAATCCCAGGATTGATCTCCTTCAGAATGGACTGGTTGGATCTCCTTGCAGTCCAAGGGACTCTCAAGAGTCTTCTCCAAAACCACAGTTCAAAAGCATCAATTCTTCGGCACTCAGCCTTCTTCACAGTCCAACTCTCACATCCATACATGACTACTGGAAAAACCACAGCCTTGACGCGTCCACTGCGAGAGCCGGGCCGGCGCACTACGCGGGGTCCGCTGCGAGAGCCGGGCCGGCGCACTACGCGGGGTCCGCTGCGAGAGCCGGGCCGGCGCACTGCGCGCGGTCCGCTGCGAGAGCCGGGCCGGGGGAGGAGCTGCCCCACGTCTGAGGTCGGGGGCAGCAACCTAGAGTGCCAGGCTGCGACGGCGCAGGAACGGCCGAGAGGAGCTACCCCACGTCCGAGGTCAGTGGCAGCGTGGGAGGAGACACCCCGTGTCTGAGGTTGGGGCGGCCGGGAGGAGACACCCCGCGTCCGAGGTCGGGGGCAGTTGGGAGAGGCCCCCTCGAGCTTGCAGCCAGGGGCGGTGATCCCGGAGAGTCACCACCGGCCGGAGGCCAGGGGCGGCAGCTGGGAGGAGCCACCCACGCCCAAGGCCAGGGCCTGTGGCTGGGGGGAGCAACCCAAGGATCGGTGGCTGTGCAGGCGCAGGAGGGCCTAGAGGAGCTATCCCACGTTGAAGGTCAGGAACGGCGCCGGTAAGGAGATATCCCTTGTCCAAGGTAAGGAACAGCGGCTGTGCTTTGCTGAAGCAGCCGTGAAGAGATACCCCACACCCAAGGTAAGAGAAACCCAAGTAAGATGGTAGGTGTTACGAGAGGGCATCAGAGGGCAGACATACTGAAACCATACTCACAGAAAATTAGTCAATCTGATTACACTAGGACCACAGCCTTGTCTAACTCAATGAAACCAAGCCATGCCTGCAGGGCAACCCAAGACAGGCGGGTCTTGGTGGAGAGGGCTGACACAACGTGGTCCACTGGAGAAGGGAATGGCAAGCCACTTGAGTATTCTTGCCTTGAGAACCCCATGAACAGTATGAACAGGCAAAATGATAGGATACCAAAAGAGGAACTCCCCAGGTCATTAGGTGCCCAATATGCTACTGGAGATCAGTGGAGAAATAAGTCCAGAAAGAATGAAGGGATGGAGCCAAAGCAAAAACAATACCCAGTTGTGGATGTGACTGGTGATAGAAGCAAGATCCGATGCTGTAAAGAGCAATACTGCATAGGAACCTGGAATGTCAGGTCCATGAATCAAGGCAAATTGGAAGTGGTCAAACAAGAGATG
>SJYT01025184.1:358428-413156 GCA_006410635.1 Cephalophus harveyi | reverse complement strand
CTACTTTAGCATTCCAGTCCCCTATAATGAAAAGGACATCTTTTTTGGGTGTTAGTTCTAAAAGATCTTGTAGGTCTTCATAAAACCGTTCAACTTCAGCTTCTTCAGCGTTACTCGTTGGGGCATAGACTTGGATAACTGTGATATTGAATGGTTTTCCTTGGAGACGAACAGAGATCATTCTGTCGTTTTTGAGATTGCATCCAAGTACTGCATTTCGGACTCTTTTGTTGACCATGATGGCTACTCCATTTCTTCTGAGGGATTCCTGCCCGCAGTAGTAGATATAATGGTCATCTGAGTGGAAAACAGTATAGAGGTTTCTTCAGAAACTAAAAATAGAACTACCATGTGACCCAGGAATTCCCCCTCCTAAGAATATATTGGAAAAACAAAACAAAACAAAAACACTGATTCAAAAAGGTACATGCACCCCAGTGTTCATAGCAGCATTATTTACAATTGCCAAGGTAAATAATATGGAAACAAGCTAAGAGCCCATCAACAGATGGATGGATAAAGATGTGGCATGTATGTGTGAATACACACACACACACACACATATAAAACATACGATGGAATACTAGTTAGCCGTAAAAAAGAATGTAACTTTGTCTTTTGCAGCGACATGGATGAACTTGGGGAGGGGGCATTATGCTAAGTGAAATGAGTGAAACAGAAGACAAGTACTGTATGATATCACTTATAAGTGGAATCTAAAAAATGCAACAAACCAGTGAATAAAACAAAAGAAGCAGATTCACAGATTTAGAGCACAAACTAGTGGCTATTAGTGAGGGGGACGGAAGGAGAAAGGGGCAGTAGAGGGGTAGGAGTAAAAAAGGGTTATTTTGGGATTATATGAAATTGTGTGTGAAACTTTGAAAATTTTAAAGCACTATAGAATTTAAAGAATCTTTCATTTAATAAAAAAATTGAAAATGTGTATGTTACTGTTAGAAGAAATAAAGAAAAAGCAAAACTTTAAAAAAATGCTCTATGTATGCTTTTTAAAATGCTATATGTACCTTTTTAAATGCTATATGTTCGTTTTTGTCATCAATACAGAACTGAGTGTAGAATAAGATACCATGATTCCCAGTTGTAGTATGCTTTTTGTATACTACATTGTACCACAATACCCTCCTCAGTTGGTTGGACCAACAATTCATTGTGGTTGATACTCAAAAGATTGATTTAGATCCTTTAATTTTGTTGAAATGGAATTTTATTAGTACAACTTGGATTAAAGGAGAAAGTTTTGATTTATGACTACTGGAAATCTTGAGTTTTTCTACAGTTTCACTCTACTTTGTGAAAACATCATCTGACTAGTAACTCCCTATTTTCTAGTGGTCTTACGACTTTGGAAAAACTTATTCATGGTACTATTTCTTATTTGAATTGTTTTGAGTTTTAGGAGAGTAGTTAATAAAAAGCCTTTTTCCGAATTTGTATTGGAGAGTGCACATACTATGTTTTTTTTTTTTTAATTATTTTGATGCACTGGGTCTTAGTTGTGGCATGTAGGATCTAGTTTTCCTGACCAGGGATCAAACCCAGGCCCACTGCATTGGGACACAGAGTCTTAGCCACTAGGCCACCAAGGAAGTCCCCTACGTGCTATGTTTTCATTTGTGCATATAAAGGAAAGTAGCTTGATTAGGAGTGTGAGATGTGTAATAAGCTTTTGCTATACCTGAAAGAGAAATAAATTGGTATAACCGGTGGAAAATTATAGACAAAAGAGATGAAGACACAGGGACATTTGTAGTCTGAGCAGGTTTTCATGAAGCAGTTCATGTGCCAGGATTCTCCTGTCCGTGCTCTGGGATGCGCCGTGCAGGCCGCTGCAGGAAATTGCGGCACAGTGTCCTTGCCCTGTAGCAGTCACGGTGTACCGCCAACTTGTCTGCAGTTTAATGTGTTTCCAGGTGCTTGGATACAACATCTTTATTACATCTTCTTTACCAGTTTATTTATTTTCACACTGCTGTCACAGAGACTTGGAAAATACAGTTAATTTTATAGATTAAATAAATGGAATAGGATGAAGACGATAAGCCATACTCACTCTTTGTTTGTCAAACTACTGCTTTTCCAGTAAGTCTCAATTTGTTCTACGTTTTCTTATATTTATACTTCTGCTGCTAAGGATATTAAAACCAGGAGGGAAAAAAAATGCAAAAAAATAAAAGAAAATTGGGGCATATGAAGCTACAGGTTTGTATGAAAATATTGATCATCAAGCTGTGTAGAAAGGTAGTATGTTACCTTTTTATCTGTGATAAATGTAGTTGTATGTTATCCATGTTCCATATGTTGTTTAGATGGTCAGCATCTTCTAAAAAACAGATTTGGGTGCCGATTTATTATACATTTCACCTAGTGGGATGACTTAGTACTGTAAACTGACTTGTGCTCTGAAGAAGAAATTACTGTCCTAACTTTTCCACATCAGTGTTTCTTCGTGTGTCCAGCAGATCCCTCACTTTGTCTCCTTGAAAAGTGGAAGTTAGTCGCTCTGTCTTGTCTGACTCTTTGTGACCCCATGGACTGTAGCCCACCAAGCTCCTCTGTCCATGGAATTCTCCAGGCAAGAATATTGGAGTCGGTTGCCATTTCCTTCTCCAGGGGATCTTCCCAATCCAGGGATGGAACCCAGGTCTCCTGCATCACAGGCAGATTACCATCAGAGCCCTGAGGGAAGCCCCTCTTCAGGTTTTTAATCACAACAAAGTTTAAGAACTAGACCTTCTTTAGGAAGTAAATTTTTGTACAAGTTGTAGTATTAGAAATGAATATAATTCATGCTGGCTACGATTTGGTGTTCTGTTACTGATAAAGAATGATCAAAAAATTTTTTTATGAAACCAAGCATATCCCTTGCTCTGTGATTAGGGTGGAGTTCTGAGATCCTCCTTATATAAAGTCCATGTATTTTGTTGGTTGTATCAATATTATCTTTAATTAGGTAACTGCTTTTGTTTTAACTCTCCTCCATTTTCCTGTTAGTATAGGAATTAATGACTTTACTAATGTAGCCTTTTACTGAAATGGCTTCTGAAGTTTTTGAGAATTACTTTAGGAAAATAAACAGTATTTTTACCAACATCTTTGAGTGACTTGTTGAAAGGTAACTTCTGGCTCTATTCATAGACTTCATGGTGAAGAGGGCCGTGTTGGCTGCTGGTCAGTGTCAGGGTGTTCTCTTCCACCCTGCAGGCTCTTTCTCTCATTTCCTGCTCCCTCCTCCCTCCTTTATAAACTCAGGGACCTACATGATGGAGTTAAAGATTTGTCTCACTCTGATTTTTAGGAAAATTTTGTGTCATTGTTGAGCTCAGTGAAATCAACTGCTTCATTTATTGAGTAGGATTACAGATAACTTGGCTTCCGTGGTGGCTCAGACGGTTAAGCGTCTGCCTATAATGCGGGAGACCTGGGTTCAATCCCTGGGTTGGGAAGATCTCCTGGAGAAGGAAATGGCAACCCATTCCAGTATTCTTGCTTGGAAAGTCCCATGGATGGAGGAGCCTGGTAAGGCTGCAGTCCATGGGGTCACAAAGACTCGGACACGACTGAGCGACTTCACTTTCACTTTCACAGATAACTTATTCTAAAGATATCTTTTGTTATTTTCTTGTTCCCTGAAGGAATGTGTAAGGATATGGGATTTTTATAATGAATAATTTTAAAATTATTATTTTAAATTGGGGATTTAAATATTAGGGGAGGTTGGCGAATATTTTACTCTTTGGAGGCAAGCACGTGTTTCCTTTTTTTATGCTGCCCTGTAAAGAATACTGTCTCATAGAGTAAGAAGTAACTTGCTGCTAAGTCGCTTCAGTCGTGTCCGACTCTGTGCAATCCCATAGACGGCAGCCCACCAGGCTCTGCCGTCCCTGGGATTCTCCAGGCAAGAACACTGGAGTGGGTTGCCATTTCCTTCTCCAATGCATGAAAGTGAAAGTGAAGTTACTGAGTCGTGTCCAACTCTCAGCGACCCCATGGACTGCAGCCCACCAGGCTCCTCCATCCATGGGATTTTCCAGGCAAGAGTACTGGAGTGGGGTGCCATTGCCTTCTCTTATATTTCACAAAACCTGTGACAGTTTTTGCCCCAATGCAAGGATATATGTCCCCCCTAGGGGTTGATTATACCTATGCTATCCAATATGGTAGCCATTAGTCACATGTGGCTATTTAAATATAAATTAATTAGAAGTAAATAAAATTCAGTTCAGTTGAACCAACTACATTTTAAGTACTCATTGGCCATGTATCACAAATAACTACTGTTTGGGACATTGGTAACTCAGGTAGTTTCTATCATTGCCGAAAGTGCTCTTGGACAATGCTGTATTAGGCTAGCCATTTTTAAGAAGAGAAAGAAGTGAGAATTCTCTGGTGGTCCAGTGGTCAGGACTATGCACTTTCACTGCTGAGGCCATGAGTTCAATCCCTGGTTAAAGCGATTTCCCTTCGTTGCAGCGAAGATCCTGCAAGCCACGAGGCATGGCCAAATAAATAAAAGAAAGAGGCCAATGAAAGACCTGAGTTTCTTCCTTCCACAGTGCAACTTTCCCTGTCTCCTCATACCCTTGATTAAAAATTCAGAAAAAGGTCTGTAGTTTTGTGTATCATCACTTTGACATTTTTTTTTAATGTTCACTTCTGTTTCCCAGGCTGGCAGTGATGGTGAAAGCATAGGAAACTGCCCCTTTTCCCAGAGGCTCTTCATGATTCTTTGGCTCAAAGGAGTTGTGTTCAGTGTCACAACTGTTGACCTGAAAAGGTAAGATTTGGTTATAGTTGGGGATCAACTTGAGTACATAGTTTACTGTTTTCAGTTTGATTCTCTCCCCATCTCTCACTTTGCTTGCATATATTCTCTAAAGAAATGTATTAATGTTCAGCTGATTGATGGACACATTTAACTTGCGTAAGTATTATGGATAATTCACAGTGTCAGTATATTGCATGTGACCACTCTGTGTTTTTAAGAACTTATTGTATGTTTACCCTATATTTCAAGAGCAGCACCAGGAGCTATTTTAGTGTAGATGCAGTGGCATCTTTGATGTTACAGGATGAGCATGGAACTATGAGGAACTTTCTAAGCAGATGACTTCTCATGTGTTAGTAAACACATGGCCTATGTATTGGATTTTTAAAGCCAAGCATGGAATTTTAGGAGGCTGATTACTGCTGTGGTCTTTTTCATTTAATCTATTTTTTAGGGACTAACAGGAGTTTTCTGTAATACGATTTTGACCATATTTGGTTAAATACAATTATAGAATAAGAGCAGTTATCTTGCTCTATGGCCCTGTGATTGTTCTTGCTAGTTGAAGGATGTTTCTAATTTTTTCTCCATAGACCAAAGTGGAGAGGGCTGTGAAGAGCCCTGATAAGCAGTAAGCTTTTTACCTCAGGAACTTCTGTTCTCCCCTAGCAAACAGATCCGAGGCGAAGAACATTCATACTTTTTTTTTAAAAAAAGGTTTAAGCCAAGGGTTGAGAGCATTTATACCAATAGGCAATTTAGGATGTGGCAGTGGAAATGTATTCCTCTTGACACAAATGCCACAACATACTTTGCTGTTTATTTTTTAAGCATATCAGTCATGAACAGTATCCAAGAAAAAATATTGACAGGCTGTCACTTGGTGGGTAGCAGAATTCATGTGCATTCTTCTTCTGGGCATCACAAGGTGAGAATGATCTGGCAGTGTAATCCCGTTCCCTGTTCTCTGTTACCATTCTCTGGGACTGTAAAATTTTTTTTTTGCTTCACTTAATTAGATTTTGAGGACTTAAAATTTCTTTATTGAAAATAAGTCATAAAGTCTTCTAGGAACCCCTTTGGTTATATATATGAACGTAGAAGTAAGCCTTGGAAATTGTAAGAATTAAAACTACAGGATCATTTGAAGAAAAACCTAGCTCATATTGGACAGGACTGTTGTAAGAATGAAATAATTTATAGTTACCCTTCTATTACTGTTTTTTTCCTACACGCATTCACAAAGGGAGTTTCCCAATATAACTCCTAAAAATAGACCATGCCACCAAGCACACACCCTTAGTGTATCTTAAAATACATGGATTCCTCCTATTCCATTTTTGGCTTGGAGCAAGTGAGTTGACTGCCATGCTTTGAAAAAAGCCTTCTTTGAACAGCTCAATACAGTGCTTGATTGTGGTCCATACCAGTAATAGCGCAAAAAACGATGGGAATCTGGTTCAGAAAAGGAAGCGAACTCGTCACAGCCGTTTCTAACTCATCTGTTTCACTTTTCACTTACAAACTTTTTAAGACATTATTCCTGGAAATTGATTGATATTTGAGGGCCTGTATATGTTTAGCGCTTGTATATGATATGTAATGTACCCTACATATAAAAAGTGACACATGAGAAGTGGGATGAAAGATCAGGGTTTCCTGACAGAATATCTACTACTCAAGATATATGTTTATTTCCTAGAGTTTTGTATTAAATCAACAGAGAGCACTGAATATTGGAGCCTATATTCTTTAGCTTTCTTTAAAAATCTTAGGTCTACAGTATATATTAAAAAAAAAACCTTAAGATCAGTTAAAAATATACAGCTAGTACATGATAATGAGTCCCCTTCATTCCCAACCTTGGTCATCAAGTTCCCCTTCACAGAGATAATTGAGTTTAGATTTGGTGTTTATCATCCTTCCAGAGCTTTTCTATGAGTTTCACCCTTCTATGGGCTTCCCAGGTGACTCAGTGGTAAAGAATCTGCCTGCCAAGTAGGAGACATGAGTTTGATCCCTGGATCGGGAAGATCCCTGGAAAAGGAAATGGCAACCTATTCCAGTATTCTTGGAAATTCCGTGAAATTCCATGGACAGAGGAGCCTGACGGGCTACAGTCCATGGGGTCGCTAAAGAGTTGGACACGACTGAGCAACACCACCACCCTTAATATGTAGTCTTAACTAAGATTTCAAAGCGAAGGTACCTCAAGAAAGTGAACATTGGCTCAAAAAAAATGTAAATAGAATAAAGTTGTCACAGAAGAATAAAACATCATGTAGTAAAAATTACCTTTCATAATTTTTAAAATGTTAAATGTGACTGTTTTTAGAAAGCTGTGGGAGACAAAAGATTTGATGCCCACAGTGGTAGTTTTCCTGCTTTTTCTGATAATTGCCTAATTTCTTGGTGAAATGTACTGATCTCAGAACAAGCTGGTGGAGAGCAATAGAACTCTACTGAGAGCCTTTTTGAAGCCCACTCTCTGCTCTGAAAAAATTATTGTTACATGACATTTCATCCATAGGAACAAGCCAGTTTCTAGTTCTGGCACTGTATGACAGGTTCTCTTTGAAGCTCAATTGGTGTTAATGACTATGCTGGTGGTATTCATATGCCCCTGTGAGACTTGGAGCAACCTCCCATTGCTTGCCTGCCAGTGCTGCCTTAATACTTTTGTGGGAGTAATTTCTAAACCTAATTTTCGGTTTATGCTGAAATCATATTACAGAACTTTTAGATTAAAAAAAAGTTTGTAGGCTTTAGGATGAATTTAAGTTTTTATCAACTGCCATTTGAACAAAAGCTTCAGGCAAATGTAAGTGACAATAATAAAATGTGGGGCACATTTCAAGATGGTATCACATCATCAAAAGGGGAGCAACCATGGCATAGTAGAAAATGTGAGGGGCAGAGGCCTGGATCTGTGCAGAGAGAGCCCTGTCCCTGGTTTCCCTGGGACCTCGGGCAAGCTATCTCATCTTCTTCGAGGTCAGTTACCTCATTTTTAATCTCAGGAAGGAGGAAGGGAAAAATAAACTGAAATTTCTTTAATGTCCATTACATGTTAAATATCTTCACCATACTTATTAGAAACTACTCATATCAAACCATGTTCAAACCTTTCATTGAACAGAATTGATTATTTTATCACACTGGTGTTATAGGGCCTTTCTGGCTAACAGGTTCATGGCAGTGATCAAGACCTTTATTTAAAGACTTCCACTGTCTATCTTCACTGTGCTCAGAAGTTCCTAAATCAGAGATCAGCATCGTTAAGGCCCAGATAAGCCTGAGAGGTAGGCTGGGGGAAGAGAAGAAGAAAGCATGAGGACAGTAATGAGAGAGACTGTCACACTGAGACACTGACTTGGATGTAGCTGAGTGTGCCCATGTAGTTGTTAGGGTAAACTCCTCTGGTTTGGGGAATTGAGAGTAGAAATGATAACTTTAAGAAATTAAAAGCAGTATTATATTACCAGTGCATAAAATTCCTCCTCCATGATATTCTCAGAGAAAGTAAGTAAATTGGAGAAGACCCCCTTAAAAGTCTGAGCAGTGTTTGTTTTCATTTTCCATTCCTATCTTAAGCATTGAAACTCTCACCCTTTGTGGTGTCACTAATTTCCTTCTGCTTTAGAAGTCTGCACACCATTTATAATATTGTGTGAGTCAGACCCACAGTAAGTTGCCATTATCATGGCATAAAGTTTGGAAGATGACTATGATAGTTTAAACTTTAACAATTTTGAAGTAATTTAAAATGTTACAATGGAACTATGAAAATGATAGCTCTGTATATCTTAAAAGGACTTATAAATTCAGAACAAAATCTGATTTCCAAGTGTATTCTTGAGGTAATTTGCTTTCATTATCATGTCTCTGTGGTTCCACCCTTCTGAAAATAGTCTTTAGCAAGTTGAGAGATCAGTTTGAGTTCCAGGTATGTCTTTAGTAAACAGCAGCTTCAAGAACATGTACAGAGAGACTAAGTGGAGTGGAACAGTCCAGCCTTTTAGAGAAATCATTCATTTCCTGCTGCTGGTCAGGCAGGAAAGTACAGACTCTGTCCTTTCCCTTTGTAAAGTTGACTTGGGCTACATGAAGCCCTTATTAGAATGGTCCCACAGGTGAAGATACATGTCTCATGAATGTGTTCTGAATCACATGTATACTCTCGGTATGTTTGTGTGTGAGACAGAGACAGACAGGGAGAATTTCATTGCCATGTGTCTTTGTTCTTTTCCAAGATAATTTCAAAGATGGAAATCCTGTTGAGGCCACTAAGAGCTGGATTAGAAAATAGGATTGTAAGTGAAAAGTTTTCTAAACCTGTTTTCAGGGTGTGTCTGCGTGAGTGCTCAGTCGCTTGAGTTGTGTCCAACTCTTTTCGACCCCATGGACTGCAGCCCACCAGGCTCCCTCTGTCCATGGGATTCTCCAGGCAGGAACAGTAGAGTGGGTTGCCGTCCCCTCCCCCAGGGGGTCTTCTCCACCCAGGGATCGAACCTGTGTCTCCTGCATTGTAAGTGGATTCTTTACTGCTAAGCCATCGGGAAAACCCTGTTATCAGTATACATTCTGCTTATAAACTATAAGTCTGTTAAGAATTATAAAAGTTGTATTTGATACCTTTTCATAGATGTTATTTTGTTTTAAAATGATTGCTCCACAAATTGACCTTAAAGTAGACAGGGATCAGCAGTATACCACATTTGATCACAATAAATAAAATCCTTTAACTGGTTGAACGAGTACACATAAGCAGATGCTTAGTAACTGGGATCTTGGTGTGTGTGGTTTGATGTCCACAACAATTCAGTCATTCAGTTAGTGACTTAGTATTAGTCAGAATATAGCAAATCTAGTGAAGGATAATTAATAGGAGTAAAGTGATCTGAACCAGAAGATTTGTGTTGTTACTTTTTTTTTTTTTTGCTTATTTGCCATATACTATGTCTAGCATTCTCTTGACTTGTGTGAATTAATTTTATGTCTGAAAAATCAAACCTTTAAAGTTTTAAAAGGAAACTCAATTAACAAATAAGTCTACATCCTTAGTATTTTTTTCTGTTCAGTGAGTCAGCTAGTTACAGTTGGTTATTTTTAAGAACCATCTCCAGTCTCCTGTGGCTGTGCTATACGCATTTTTACCAAGCTGCTGGAACTGAGCCACCAGCTCGAGGGCCTCCAATTTTTTGTGCTGAATTAAATTTTAATTGAAGTTAAGCCACTTAAGTTGCTTAAAGTATTAGCTTCTCTAAGGTGCCTCCTTTTCATTCCTTCTTTCTCTTTCTGTTTCTTGTTTTAGTTTTTTCTCTTTATATATTTCCTTTTCTTCATCTGGAAACAAAATAGGCAATAACAGAATAATTTTTTTTTTCATCTAAATAGAAGACTACTATAAAAGACTTACCCTGATGAGTAACTGTGAAAATAAATAGCCTCTGAAACATTGGAGAATATTCATGCTCTCATATCAAGGCATGAATTCTATGCACTTTACTTTCCTAGATATCCGTTAAGGGAAACATTTGAATGAATTTGAATGAATTGCTGAATACTTGTTGAAGGCCTTTTATGAAATAAGCCAAAGATGTCCTGAAAATTTTAGTCATTGCCTGTTCAGTTTCATTGTTTTCACATTGCAGTTCCTGGAACGTCAAGTTTCTGTGAAACCTCTGTAAAAATGAGCCTTTGTGGGTCAAACAAAACACCTGAGACCTTAGAGTACCAAGTGAGGACTCGAAGTTGAAGAATCTTAGATTCTATCTGGTTGCTGACTTGATAATAGCTTCTAAATGAGTCACTTCGGTGCTTACAGCTTGTCTGTTTGAAATCTGCTGATCTGTTTAGAGGCATTAAAGTTTCTTCTCAAATCTACTTTCACTTGGAGCAAGGACCTAACATGATTGTCCTTCATCTCAACAGTTAATCCTGGAAAATAGTATCATCACCTTAAAAAAAAAATCTATATAGCCTTTCAGCAGAAAAAAGAAGGACTATTCACTAGTCGTGCATGGTTTCACTTCACTTACACACTTCCATGTTAATCAAATTCTTAGTACCAGCTAATGCTAAATAACCATCAGACTCAAATAGAATTTTGAACTATCAGACTCAAATAGAGTTTAAAATTGTCACTTTCGTGAACACTTTTGTAAAGTTTAGTTCACTTTCATACCCATTGTTTGATTTGATCTTTACAGACAAACCAAGTCTTATATCCATAATACAAATGAGGAAATCTAGACCCAGAGAGGTTGTGATTTATTTAGTCAGATAGCTGATGAATAGCAGAACTGTTCAATTTGGGACTTTAACCAGGTTCTTTTTATTTGGTTTTTTGGTTCTTTCTTCTCCACCATGCTAACTTTATCCCTCCTCTAACAAATATTTTTGTTTGGAAACCTTGAAAATTGTCATAATTTATTGTAGGAGGGATAACTGTGATTTATTTTGCCACCCTCCCTTACGGATTATTTTACAGCATTGATTTCTTTCTTCTCTTTTACCTAACTCTGCCCTGTTCATGAAAAAATGATTCCCTTATACTTAAGCATTAATGGACACTTTGTTAGTCTTAAGAATGTTAGTGGATATGTTTTATAACTTTGAAATGAGAAAGGTGTCTTCCAGGTGACCACAATTTGTGTGTGACAGATTAAAGGATGTTCTTATTCATTACTGGCATTGATGGAAGATATGTATATTTTCTTTCTCTTGTGTATTTTATACAGTTTTATTAGCCCTCCTTGCAGTGATGAGATACTGTTGTTCTTTCTTACCTTTGTGCTACTTTAACTTTTTTAAGTGTTAGGAGTTGGAAATAAATATATAAACCCTAAATTGTTAGGGTTTCCAGACTCTTGATTTTGTGTATGGTCTTTCTGAGTTGAGGAGGAAATAAATTATAAGTGGGAACAAATGTGATTCTGAGTGAGAATATGAGTGGGTGACTTGGAAACAGGAGATGACTACCATCTTGGACATGCTGGACCCTTTAATGATCAAAGAACAGGTGATTAAGATGATGAGTAAGAAGGAATAACCAAAAGAAACCAGTGGGAATTTCCTGGTGGTCCAGTGGTTAGGACTGCCGTGTGCCCATGCCCAGGTTCAGTCCCTGGTCAGGGGAACTAATACTCTGCAAACCATGCAGTAGAGAGCCAAACACAAAAAAAGAAACCAGTGAAATGAAAAACAGAACAATTCTGATTTGGAGTTGAGTACTTATATAAAAATTACTGAAACCCTCTAGTCATACCTCACTATTTGACTGAATATGCATCTGGAAGACTTGCTCACGTTCCATGTACTCCAATTATTTTGTGCTCAACTTTACCTTATCCAACCAAAGAATGCTCAGTAAAAGAATAAGAGTTGAAAATCAGATCAGATTTTGACTTTTAAAAGCTCTCTTTTGGAATTTAGGTTATTGGAGAAGTTGATAAATAGTCTTTTTTTTGGCTTGGGAAGGAGATATGCTGTAGAACTTGAGTAGAGGGAGGCCCTGAGTTGGAACATTTGAACTATTTGGATAATCACTGAGTCCTTGTATATTTGATTGGAATATAATAGTAGATGAGGCACTCTCCAGACCTAAACTGAGAGAGAGTTAACGGGATGTGTGTGGTAAGGGGAGTGAAACAAAGGGAGAGAGAGAATTTATGTGAATAAGCCCAGGGGAAACTGATAAGCTAGACTGAGTATAGATTTTTGGGTACACTCTATTTAAAAAATTCTTTTTAATGACAAAATATTTTACCTTCATGCTGCACTTAAAGATATCCTTTGTTTTATTCAAATTGTGTGCCTTTGTGATAAGGAGGGAAGGAAGGTCTGTACTAGGGGAAATGTTCTTTGAAGCAATGCGTTATTTTTTTTAAGTTTTTAAAGTTCATCTTCTTAATTGAGTTCTCAAACATATGCAAAAATGAATCAACTTCCTCATAACTTCAGTTCTGTTATCAAGATTTTGCTTCCATTTGCTTTGTCCCTTTTTTTTTTTTTCCTGAAATATTTCAAAGTACACACCAGGAATATTGTCATTTCACCTCTACTTATTTCACTGTATGTCTCCAAACAATAATGACATTTCCTTACCTAACCACAATGCCATTATAATATCTAGTTCCCCGTGTATAATCCAGTTTCCCTGGATTTAGTCACTCAGTCGTGTCTGACTCTTTTGCAATGCCATGGACTGTAGCCCGCATTCACTTCTGTCCATGGAATTTTCCAGGAAAGAATACTGGAGTGGGTTGTCATTTCCTTCTCCAAGGGATCTTCCTTGAGACCCAGGGACTGAACCCGTAGCTCCTGCCGTGTCTTCCTGCATTACGGATGGATTCTTTACCGCTGAGCCCCTGGAAAGGTTCTTCTCGCCCCATCCCCAGCCCCAGTCTCCTTAGTTGTCTCCAGAATATTTTCTCTTTCACTGGTTTGTTCAAATTAGGATTCAAACAAATTAAACTCATAGTTGGTTGTTATGTGTCATAAATTTTTCTTAATCTACAATAATCCCTTCTAACTCCCGCTTGTGGCTTTTTGTCCTTCTGCCATTGACTGGTGAAAATCCAGTTAGTTGAACTGTAGATTGCCCCAAATTCTAGATTTGGCTGACTGGTTCCTTGTGATATCACTTAACTTTGTCCTATAACTCCTCATGTTTCCTATAAATAAACTTTTTGGTCCCAGGACCCCTTTATTCTTTTAAGTTATTGAGGACCTCAAAGAGCTTTCAGTTAATATTGATTTTACTATATTAGAAATTAAAATGAGGAATAAAATTTTAAAATTTCTATTTAAAGTTAGAAATTTAAAATAATTATTTACTAATTCATTTAAGTAGAACAATCACAAACTCACTGTCATCGCAGTTATTTTTAATTAAAAAATAACTTTATTCTCCAAAACAAAATTAATGAGAAGAGTGGCATTGTTTTATATTTTTGTACATATCTAATGACCTTCTTAATTAGAAGACAGATTCTTATATCTGCTTCTGTATTTGTTACTTTGTGATATCTCCAAGTAACCTGTGGAAAATTCCACTATACAACATGAGAGTGAAAAAGGTACATGATGTCTTTGTATTATTCGAGTGGTTCTGACCTCATGGACTATCTGATGAAAAAGTGAAAGTTGCTCAGTCGTGTCAGACTCTTTGTGACCCTATGTCCTATACAGTCCATGGAATTCTCCAGGCCAGAACACTGACGTGGGCAGCCGCTCCCTTTTCCAGGGGACCCTGGGTTCCCTAAGGAATTCCCTGGTGGCTCAGACGGTAAAGCGTCTTTCTACAATGCGGGAGATGTGGGTTCGAACCCTGGGTCAGGAAGATCCTCTGGAGAAGGAAATGGCAATCCACTCCAGTACTCTTGCCTGGAAAATCCCATGGACGGAAGAGCTTGGTTAAGCTACAGTATGTGGAGTCGCAAAGAGTTGGACACGACTGAGCGACTTCACCCTACCTGGTTCCCTAGATCACANCCCTGGGTCAGGAAGATCCTCTGGAGAAGGAAATGGCAATCCACTCCAGTACTCTTGCCTGGAAAATCCCATGGACGGAAGAGCTTGGTTAAGCTACAGTATGTGGAGTCGCAAAGAGTTGGACACGACTGAGCGACTTCACCCTACCTGGTTCCCTAGATCACAGATTGAGAGACAGCTGCCCTAGGGCTTAATTTAGTAAGAATGGTTGTTAGGTGGTGATGTATGCTTCATGTTTTGTCATTAGGATGCACATCATATCTGGTCATGTTATTGATTCTAGAATTCATTGGGCTTAAGTGAGGCATTTTGCTTTTTAATAGGGCAGCACACCAGTTTTACCATTTTTATTAGTGTTCTGTGTATTTTCAGTTTTTCCTAATTAACAGGAGGAAAATGTCTTCATGATTTAATTTTAAATTTCTGTGATAATTGGATTTATGGACATTTTTCCATATGTTCACTTATGTGTTGCTTATCAATTTATTTTGACCCATACCTATTAGAATTTTTTAATTTGGACAGAGTCCTTAATTACTGTCATATTTTGTCCATTCTGTGTTGCCTTTTATCTTTGTTTATGCTGTCTTTTATATATTAAAGTATTTTTATACTAGTCAAATCTTGTGATTTTTTTTCCCATCAAGTCTGGACTTGGAAAATGGAAAGGAAGTAACGCCTGAATTTGAAATGTTATGGAAAAGGACTGTGGCAATCAGCTACTCCTCTCCCTTATTTAAAAAATAAAAGGCCTAGAAAAGTAGAGAAGTTACAGTTTGTCCATCTTTACATAGTGAGTTAGTGCCAGGGTTTAGACTAGAGACTGACTTTCTCAAGTCTTCTTCCCCTCATTCTATCTCCATTTCTAGTAAATACCTCAGTTAAATTTGGAATATGAATGAAGGACTTTGTAATTAAAATCAAAGGTTTAAAATTTTCTTATGATAAATTATATGCTTTGTGGAGGTTTGCCTCTTACTAGAGTACTGTTGCAGCTGTTATTAGTGGAAAAAGTATATTTTTTATTATTCATTTTTATATACTTTAAAATTTAGAATCACTCTGAGAATGTAAAGTATTGTTACCTTCTTTAGTTAGAGTTAAAAATGACCTGATTTTGACCACTGTTTTGCCTAACAGGAAGCCTGCAGACCTGCAGAACTTGGCTCCGGGGACCCACCCACCATTTATAACTTTCAACAATGAGGTCAAAACGGATGTAAATAAGATTGAAGAATTTCTTGAAGAAGTCTTATGCCCCCCCAAGTAAGTATCCAAGAAAATATGCCTGGAAATATTTCCATTTTTTAAAGCTTTGTCTTATTTGGCCCTTAGAGACATTTCTCTTGATTGTACTTAAGTTAAATTGTCCCAGAATTAAGTTGGAATGACTAGGACTTCTCTTCATTCATTATAATGCTACACAGATGTCAGAATTGGCTGCTGGCTAGGCCCGTAAGCCATACTAAGAAAGGTAGGAATTGGAGTAAGCTGGAGAATACCTGGTGAAAGTAGGTTTGGGATATGCGAGATAGGTCAGGAAAGACTGATTATTTGAGGTCCCAAAATGAGAGTGAAGTTTAAGGATAAGAAGAGATGGGGAAAGACATACTCACATTGAACCCAGCCAGAATGTCTAAGCAGGAGTGTGGTACAGGTTGCTGGGAGATTTCCTATCTGGCCATTTTATAGGTAATTTTCTGAAGCTACTACCCAAGGGGCATTAACTTTTTAGACTGTGTCCCTGGGATTCCATTTTTATATATATATTTCTTAGAGGTGTTCTAGATCCCCTGGTCCTGCATATTAGCCCATGTGAAAAGTACTCAACTATTGCCTATAATGTGAGATGTAATTAAGAAATAAATGTACTGTAATGACAGTTAACTAAATTGCACCTATGGAGGTTTGTAATCTTGGCATAGATTCAAAGCCTCATTGATTGCTTTTAGGCTTTTCCAGTTTGATTATCCTGAAAACCAGGTTTATTTTTTGGGGGCCCAAGCCTTTTCTTGTTAGTTGTCTTTACTCTCCACACATACAGATAAATTTCCTTGGAATGGGATTATTAAGTTAGAGAGTTCTAAAATAATAGTTACTCAGTATTCCTTCCTTCATTCATTGGTTTATTCTGCAAACAGTTACTGGGCAACAAAGCTCTATGGATAGAATATGAGAGAGTTCCTGCTCTCTAGAGGTGCAGTTGAATATGGACAGATAGTGGTGCTATGGGAAGGTGAGTGGAATCAGGAAAGGCTTTAGAGAAAGAGAGAACATTTGAATTAAGCTATAATTGAAAAAAAAGATTGGCTTTCAGCAGGTGAATGAGAAGATGACAAGCATTCCAAGCAGAACAATAATTTTGAATAAACTTTCTTTGGAGGACCTAAGGATGTGACTGGGTTGAAGATGGTAGGCAGGAAGGCTGCCAGGAAGTATGTGAGTAATGACACCCTGTTTGCAACTAGTTCATCTTCAATTGGGAACAGAATTGCCCTCTATTCAGCAGTCTTATACTAAGCTTAAAATTTCATTTTCTTAATCCTGTATTCTAAAGTTTATCCTCTGCCTTCCTGTCTTTCTGAGAACCTCAAACTTCTTTTATCTCTACTTTCCAAGAGTCCTAACCTACCTTCCATCCCTAGTAAAGTTTCTGTAGACAAATATCTATAAAACTATGTTTAACTTTTCCTCCAGACCATGTGTATAGTTACAATACTGATAAATTGAAACTAAGATCTTTATAAAATAGAAACTGAAGCTTTATATACATCAGTAATGAACTATTATGAACATTCATTCAACTTAGTGGAAATAACTTTTGAGAGAACATAGAACATACCAGATCTCTTTTTATTCTTTTTGTGTATGTATGTATATATGTATGTATGTATATCTTACCTTTTTCATTTTTAAAGTCTGTCAGCTGTGAGGAAAGGTCCATATTCACTAGTTTATCCTCAGACACTAATGAAAGTAGTCTTTCTCTCATAACTGTAGATTATTGTATCAACATTAAATTATAAATAGAGAAACAGTTTGAATGACATTCATTTTCTGGAAGGGAAACTATGTTGTTTCAAATCATAGTCTGAAATGTTTATGGTATAAATCCTTCCAAGGATATTTACGTTTTTGAAGTCAGTATGCTGATAACATTATATACCATTTCAGTAAAATGGGGGCATTTTTACATATTCTCTCCTAACCTTCTTCTTCAACAATATCAGCAATAACAACAAAAAATTTCATTATTCTTATTTTTTCTAAGAGGGAATAAATATTAAATAATAATATTGAAGTTATTAATAAACAATGTTAGCACCATGATAAATATTAATGGAGCTAATATTAAAATATTCTAATTTTTTGACATCTAGGACTCTCTAAGACATCATAGCATTTTTAATTTGATTTGGACTTTGAAAATAAACATTTTCACTTTTTTTTTGGCCACATTGTATGGCTTGTGGGATTTTAATTCCCCAACCCGGGATTGAATCTGGGTGCTCAGCAGTGACAGCAGGGTCCTAACCACTGGACCACCAGGGAATTTCTTCACTTTGTTTTTTATATATAGAAAATTTAGCTTCATTTCATTTAGGCATATTTAAAGAGATACTCTAACTAGAGATGATCTTTTCATTTAAATAATTTAAAAAATTGGGCGATCTTTCTGTTATAAAGGGTTCATAATCTGCTAAATTCTCTCTGTGGTTAATTTTCTTTGTTTTTATGTTGATGTTTCTGATGGCTCAGATGGTTAAAGAATCTGCCTGCAATGCAGGAGACCTGGGTTCAACCCCTGGGTAGGGAAGATCCCCTGGAGCAGGGAATGGCAACCCACTCCAGTATTCTTGCCTGGAAAATTCCATGGACGGAGGAGACTGGCAGGCTACAGTCCATGGGATTGCAGAGCCCGACACAACTGACTGACTAACAACTTTGACTTTATATTCTGAAGAAAGTTTCTAAATAAAGTTAAAATTTTTACTCTAAATAGAAGGGAGTATTTTTGATGTTACTAATGCCTCTGCTGTTAGTAACTAACATTCAAGTGCTAATTATGTGCCACGCACTGTGCATTGTGGAGTATTTTGTGGAGTATCTCAATCTTCTCCAAGACTTTATGGAAAAACTGAAGATGAGTAATCAAAATAATTTGTCCTGGGTTTCACAGTTAATGGTGGCAGAGTTGGCATATGCATGCTGCATGCTAAGAGTCGCATTAGTTGTGTCCAACTTTGTGTGACCCCATGGACTGTAGCCTGCCAGTCTCCTTTGTCCTTGGGAATTCTCCAGGCAAGAATACTGGAGTGGGTTGCCATGCCCTCCTCCAGGGGATCTTCCCAACCCAGGGATCGAACCTGCTTCTCTTATGTCTCCTGCATTGACAGGCGGGTTCTTTACCACCAGCGCCACCTGAGCAGAGTTGGCATACTTCCTTTCAAAGCTAGATCTATATGCCTTCAAAAACCTGTTTCCTCTTCTAGTTTTCATTTGGTTGAGTTTGACTTTTGTTAAAGGTAAAATGTGAGCCTTTAATTGGAATTGTGCTTTAGTGAGTACAAAATTGAAGGCTAGCTCAAGTTTAGATTTGTTTTACTGTGATCACCAAGTGGGACTGAAAGTGGTTGTCCAGCTTAATTTAGTGAATCCTTTTTAAAAACTAGGGGAGGTTTAACTTCTGATGAGTTTTTGTTTATATGCATGGGAGCAGCATGTTTCGGAGAAGGCAATGGCACCCCGCTCCAGTATTCTTGCCTGGAAAATCCCATGGACAGAGGAGCCTGGTAGGCTGCAGTCCATGGGGTCGTTAAGAGTCGGACATGACTGAGCAACTTCACTTTCACTTTTCACTTTCAGGCATTGGAGAAGGAAATGGCAACCCACTCCAGTGTTCTTGCTTGGAGAATCTCAAGGATGGTGAAGCCTGGTGGGCTGCCGTCTCTGGGGTCGCACAGAGTCGGACACGACTCAAGCGACTTAGCAGCAGCAGCAGCAGCATGTTTGCATTGAGTGTACTTTGCCCTTAGTGGGTTCTGTAACGCATAATGTGAAATGCTGATCAAACAGCATATTCTCTGTCACACAGACTTGCTTCTAGAGGATGAGAGAGAGAGAAGGCAGTGTTTCTGGGATCATCACATGCATTCTTTTCTCTTTCCTCTGTTCTAGGGCAGTCAGGGATCAGCCTTTTCTCTAGGATGAGGTCTTCAGGTCCTTCAGTTCAGTTCAGTCGCTCAGTCGTGTCCGACTCTTTGCGACCCCATGAATCGCAGCACGCCAGGCCTCCCTGTCCATCACCAACTCCCGGAGTTCACTCAGACTCACATCCATCGAGTCAGTGATGCCATCCAGCCATCTCATCCTCTATTGTCCCCTTCTCCTCCTGCCCCCAATCCCTCCCAGCCTCAGAGTCTTTTTCAGTGAGTCAACTCTTCACATGAGGTGGCCAAAGTACTGGAGTTTCAGCTTCAGCATCATTCCTTCCAAAGAAATCCCAGGGCTGATCTCCTTCAGAATGGACTGGTTGGATCTCCTTGCAGTCCAAGGGACTCTCAAGAGTCTTCTCCAACACCACAGTTCAAAAGCATCAATTCTTCGGCGCTCGGCCTTCTTCACAGTCCAACTCTCACATCCATACATGACCACTGGAAAAACCGTAGCCTTGACTGGATGGACCTTTGTTGGCAAAATAATGTCTCTGCTTTTGAATATGCTATCTAGATTGGTCATAACTTTCCTTCCAAGGAGTAAGCATCTTTTAATTTCATGGCTGCAATTACCATCTGCAGTGATTTTGGAGCCCCCAAAAATAAAGTCTGACACTGTTTCCACTGTTTCCCCATCTATCTCCCATGACGAGATGGGACCAGATGCCATGATCTTCGTTTTCTGAATGTTGAGCTTTAAGCCAACTTTTTCACTCCACTTTCACTTTCATCAAGAGGCTTTTTAGTTCCTCTTCACTTTCTGCCATAAAGGTGGTGTCATCTGCATATCTGAGGTTATTGAGATTTCTCCCAGCAATCTTGATTCCAGCTTGTGCTTCTTCTAGCCCAGCATTTCTCATGATGTGCTCTGCATATAAGTTAAATAAGCAGGGTGACAATAATATACAGCCTTGATGGACTCCTTTTCCTATTTGGAACCAGTCTGTTGTTCCATGCCCAGTTCGAACTGTTGCTTCCTGACCTGCATACAGATTTCTCAAGAGGCAGGTCAGGTGGTCTGGTATTCCCATCTCTTTCAGAATTTTCCACAGTTTATTGTGAGCCACACAGTCAAAGGCTTTAGCATAGTCAATAAAGCAGAAATAGATGTTGGCAATTTGATCTCTGGTTCCTCTGCCTTTTCTAAAACCAGCTTGAACATCTGGAAGTTCACGGTTCATGTATTGCTGAAGCCTGGCTCAGAGGATTTTGAGCATTACTTTACTAGCATGTGAGATGAGTGCAGTCGTGCCGTAGTTTGAGCATTCTTTGGCATTGCCTTTCCTTGGGATTGGAATGAAAACTGACCTTTTCCAGTCCTGTGGCCACTGCTGAATTTTCCAAATTTGCTGGCATATTGAATGCAGCACTTTCACAGCATCATCTTCAGGATTTGAAATAGCTCAAGTGGAATTCCATCACCTCCACTAGCTTTGTTCGTAGTGATGCTTTCTAAGGCCCACTTGATTTCACATTCCAGGATGTCTGGCTCTAGGTGAGTGATCACACCATCATGATTATCTTGGTCTTGAAGATCTTTTTTGTACAGTTCTTCTGTGTATTCAGGTCCTTAGTTGATCCGATTTACACTGATTGTAAGCCTTCTTGTTTCCAGGTAGGAGGAGGAGAAAAGGCAGAAGAGTTGTATAAGCTGGTGAACTAGAATCCAGCATTTATAATAACATGTTTTTGGCATTTGATGAAACTGAGAACAGAGGGTTTTTTATGTGAACATTTCTGATTTAATCATGACAAATACCAGCTATTCTAGAGTTGTTTAGAATTTAGAGACTAATGAAAAGCTAAAATCAAGGAGTTTTTACTAGTCTAGGTAACTATAGGTTTTAATAGAGAAGCTATCTTCTCTTCTGGGGTATTTTTTTCAGTTTCTCCCTTGCTTGAAAGAAGGAACTATTTTCCCACCCCGACCCCCACCAAAAGCTTTTTAAAAACTTGGAAATTTGGATTTTTAACTGAAGCAGGCTTGTATACTTGGCCCACTTACTGATAAAAGAAGAGAAGGATAGAGGAAGCTAGATAATTCTGGAGAAAAGTTCTATAAACTGTTGTTAAGCCTTTTTTATTTCTTTCTTTCTTTTTTAAGAGAAATAACAATGAAACTTGAATTTACAGGAGTAATTTAATAGACTTGTATAACTACCCTCTATTCTCATATTAACACAAGAAAGGAGAAAATGTCTGAGATTTTTCTTAAAGGATGGAAATATTCTTAGCTAGTCTACCATAAATACTAGTCAGGATGTGATACAGGATGTAATAAAGGACTGATCTTAAAGTATCAATGTCTTGGATGTGCATGTCTGTTCTGTGGTTGACACATAGCCTTTTATTAATCATTTACTTTTGTTAAATATTAAAGTAAATGTTCATAATAGTTGAAAAGTATTGCTTAGTCAAGCAGTTTGCCAATACTACTACTAATGAATTATTAAAATTCAGTGTTTGGGGGAAATGCAAAAAAGTTGACAACTGATTTTGGACCTAATGGTTTAGTATTTGATTTATCTTTTTGAACCTGATCTGTAATAAAACAAAAACAACAGCACTGGACTTGGGAACAAGAGATGAGTTTGATGATACTTTTATTTAGTCCAGTGATTTGAGGGTAACTATGTAAGTTTTCTGAAATATAATTTCCTTTTAGCAAAATGAGAGATTGAGGTTGAGTGGTCTCTTGTGCCTATAGTATTGTATGCATAAAATTAATAATACAAGTTTAATTGTTTGTCTTGGAGAAGAATAGGACATGTTTAACCTGTTTTAGAGAACAGTAGTTTTTTGTTTTTTTAAAGAGTTGTATAGTATCTGTTTCCATGTAATAAAGGATACGCTGATTGCAGGTCCTACATTTTTACCTACTCATTAAAATAGGTCTCTGGTAACTATGATTCTGTGTGTTCGTCTTTATAACCCCAGTACTTAGTACAACTTTTGACACACACCTAATTATTAGAGTAAATAAATATATGCATAAAATGAATATATAAATAATCTATAATTCAAGTCTATTTCCCTATAAGTTACTTTGAGAATTATGAAGTTTACTTCATTAGAAAAAATAGGTACTCTTAAATATTGGTTGGGGAAAAGAAGAGTAAATTTGGAAACTTGGCTAGAGGAAGACATAGGTGTACTGAAGAGAGGCGCTTTTGTTCCTTGCACTATATTTTCTTTGGAATGAGTCAGTGAAGGTACTGTATTATAAGTGGTGGAAATATTTAAACTACAGGCTGGTTATTTTCGTAGTCAAGGGAAATCCAGGGATGTTGAAGCTGGAATTAACTGTTTCAGCTCAGGCAGGGGGGGAAAAAAAGGAGAGAGAGAGATGATGAAGTTTTCTGTAGTTAATACGAAAAAAACCATGTTATATATGTATATATAAAAATGCACACATCACACACATATATAATATACATTACATACACTCAGGTGAAATTTATTTACTGTAATCATTCACTGAAAAGCTCATTATGTAGTTAATTTAACTTCTAATTATAAAGAACCTTTCGAGCTTAAAAATAGATATTAAAAAGGAAATAACTTGAGCATATAGGTATTCAATAGATATTTTATATTCTCCTTCCCAGTATAGTACTATGTCTAATTTAGAAGATATCTTTTCTTGAATTTAAAATGGTAAACATAAAAAATATGAATATAAAAAATAGCCTGAAACTACGACTTTCAACTGGACTAAATTTTTTTCCTAAAAAAATTTTTGTTTTCAATTGAAAGAAAAGTAGTAACAAAGCATCTTAAAACGTATGAATAAATCTGAATAGCTAGTTCAATGTAAGATTTTTTTTCTGTAGTTTTACTGCCCCAGTCCATTTTACAGGGAAGTTTTGCAGGGCTTTTAAGAAAAGAACAGACTTTCCTAAGGTGGTGCTAAGAGTCTGAATTTCTCTAGTTCTGACGAGTTGCTGCAAACTCTACTGAAGGGAAAAGTAAAGAATTGGGCTTTTTCATGTGTATTTTCCAATTTAAGGAAGAAATAAAAATTAAGTATGTGTATTTGAAATTTAAGTATATAAAATACACGTGTGTGTGTCTTTAAAAAAAAGCTGTTGTGTCATGAAATGTCTTTTCTTAAAGTAGAAAGACTTTGTAATAACAGAGCACTTGTTAGCAAAATTCTGATGTCTTATTTTTCTGTTGCTCAGTGTCACCCTTACAGTATTTGGTATATGGGAAGTTTTGGAAAATCCTGAATGTAGGGCTAAAGTGAATGATCGGCCTCCTGCTGTTCTTGTCCTTGACCTAAATTTGGCCAGTCCAGATTCTTTTCCTACTGCCAGGGTTCTGTGGCACTGCTGTACACGGCTGGCTCAGTGCATAGCATACCAAAGATGTCTGTTTGGCATTCCTATCTGAGAAAGCTCTGCAGTTGAAATATGGCTAGTGCAACTGAGGAAATGAGTTTTAACTTTATTATGATTAATTTAGATTTGCTAACAGCTACCATATTGGACAATTCAGATATATAATATCTCCGTCAGCCCAGAAAGTTCTCTTGGACAGCTCTGCTCTAGAGTTTTCTTACTAAGACACCCATTGGCTTGGCACCACTCTCTGAACAAGTAGACTGTTTTCCCAGAATTTTAATTTATAAAATGGAGATGGGGTGCGGATGCCCTTTGGATGCCAAGAATACTAATATGTGAACAAAAGCACTGTGCAGAATTTTGTTTCCTAAGGAAAAAGCACATCTTAAAAATACTGTGGAAAACTGATGATGGCATTTCTTAGAGTAATAACTGTTAAAAGATGTCTAGTAACTGCTAGCACAATGGTTTGATTGAGAGGATTTATGCTAATGTATCTTTGGAGGCTCTATAATCCATTATTACATTTTTCATTTAGGTACTTAAAGCTTTCACCAAAACACCCAGAATCAAATACTGCTGGAATGGACATCTTTGCCAAATTCTCTGCATATATCAAGAATTCAAGGCCAGAGGCTAATGAAGGTAAAAAAAAAAAAAAACCAAGTGGTTGAATTAGCAGTGTAGAACCAGTCCCTCCTACCTACCCCCCAAAAAACCTCCAAAACAAAACAAAAACAGGAACAAAGATCAGAATACCGTATTATGACAGTGATTATAAATGATTACTTTGGAGGCCATTCCTTAAAGTATTAAAAACTAGCTTTCAGAGTTGATCAGAGATTTGATGATAAACCAGAATAGGTCCTTAAATTGTTCTTTTTCTCTGTTTCTTGTTGATTAACTGTGCCTAGCATAAAGTGGGTGTGTGATTAAATGTTTATTGAATGAATTTGTTCTTATATTCTTGTGAGAAGTTACCATGAAAGGGAGCTATACAGAAAATTACAGTGTCTCAGAAACAGTGGATTGGGTGGTTGTAGTGGCTGGAATAGATTGATAAAGCTTAATTTAAACTATTACTGAAGCTTTTGTTTATTGTTGGGTGCCAGGAACCTAAAGTCATCCTGGGTGGATTTTTGTGCTAATTACCCTTATGAGCAGTTTTTGGAGTTGCTCTAAGAGAACATTTGGACACACCAGCCTTGCAAAGATCTCTGTATCCTAAAACTAAGGTTTTCGCTTCAAGTCCTATTTTCCTGGTGAGAGTGGTTTGTGTAGTACAGATGCTACCTCCTCCTTTTATTTATTAAAGGACACTGTCTTATCATTTCATTTAGCAAACTTACATATAGTAAAAGGGAAGTCTCTTTAAAAGAGGTCGCATTGAATGAACCTTGTCTTAACTACACCGTTCAGTCACTTCCCCTTTTCTTCTCTTTGGGATGTTAAGCATTGTTCTTTCTGCCAAAAACTACATAGAGAGAGCATTTAGTTCAGTTCAGTCTCTTAGTCATGTCCGACTCTGCGACACCATGAATCGCAGGACGCCAGGCCTCCCTGTCCATCACCATCTCCCGGAGTTCACTGAAACTCACGTCCATCGAGTCAGTGATGCCATCCAGCCATCTCATCCTCGGTCATCCCCTTCTCCTCCTGCCCCCAATCCCTCCCAGCATCAGAGTCTTTTTCAATGAGTCAACTCTTCACATGTGGTGGCCAAAGTACTGGAGTTTCAGCTTTAGCATCAGTCCTTGCAAAGAAATCCCAGGGCTGATCTCCTTCAGAATGGACTGGTTGGATCCCCTTGCAGTCCAAGGGACTCTCAAGAGTCTTCTCCAACACCACAGTTCAAAAGCATCAATTCTTCGGTGCTCAGCTTTCTTCACAGTCCAACTCTCGCATCCATATATAACCACTGGAAAAACCAAAGCTTTGACTAGACGGACCTTAGTCGGCAAAGTAATGTCTCTGCTTTTGAATATGCTATCTAGGTTGGTCATAACTTTTCTTCCAAGGAGTAAGAGTCTTCTAATTTCATGGCTGCAGTCACCATCTGCAGTGATTTTGGAGCCCTGAAAAATAGTCTGGCACTGTTTCCATTGTTTCCCCATCCATTTGCCATGAAGTGATGGGACCAGATGCCGTGATCTTCGTTTTCTGAATGTTGAGCTTTAAGCCAACTTTTTCACTCTCCTCTTTTCACTTTCATCAAGAGGCTTTTTAGTTCCATTAGTGTTTAATTAAAAGTAACAGTAATTACCAAAGAGCCAATTCCTAAAGACACTATAATCCATCATAAGTTTAGACTGTTCAGTAGCTTGGGTGGGGTTCTTTGGGTGGAGTTTATGGCCGCAAATGAGCAAGAATACCAAAGGGAAAAAATATCTCAGTGCCAGTTGAGCAAGAATAAACATCTTTTAAAAAGTTGACACATTTGCCAATTTCCTTCTGTTATTTCGGTGGGTAGATATCCAAGCTAGTCAGGCTTTTAAAAATTACTATTAAATTTTTAAATTGCAGCATTTTACAATTTAGTATTGAATTTCAGTGGTTTCTGGAATGATATTCACTACATGAAATCATGTTTCTATAGGGAAGGGGAAAACTTTACTACTCAGGCCTGTCTTACATCTATTAAATGTGTTTCAGTAGCTGCCATAGCTAGGGAGCAATTTTCCTCAGTAATTGTCTTTTTTTTTTTCCGACTACTGGTTCTGCATGAGTCTTATACACTCAGTAAACAGTGCATTGGGGCCCTTCCCATCCATAGACAGTACCTCTTCTCTGTTATACCTTCCTTCCTGCAGGGGACTGTTCTCTGTATACCCAGATGTTCTTGCTGAACATCTTCTATGAACTCTCTTAGTTAAAGTCATAATGTTTTTATTTCTCAATGTGGCTCTTAGAAACTAGAGGGCAGTTGAAATTTCTTTTGATGCTTGGTAAAGAGGAGAGGAAAATAAAATGTGTCTGCTTTAAACAAAATTGCTTTGAGGGATGGGAATGGGGGAGGAGACTAGGGGAGAAAGTGACTCACTTAAGTATAACTTTGTATTCTATTTTTTCCTATCGGTTTGTTCCTGTCTTAAGTAGACACCTACGTTTACTGTCCTTTGAATGCTGTAACCAGTAAGAACAAACAACATAATGGATTAAAGCACGCATAATTTAGAAGCCTTTTTATATTAAATTACCTATTGATAAATAAGAATTCCAGTTGCCAAGCAACTTCCCCCTACACTGCCATGAGACTTTAGAAAACAGTATTCCAAATCACTTTGGAGCTTAATGGGTCTCCCTTGTGTATATTTGTTGCAGGTCTTTTATCTGTCTGTTTAGTACAATTAAATACCTTAAATAAGCGTTAATGATCTACTTCCTTATTCCCCCAAATAATAAACAGCCTACATACACATTGGTAGATTTTTCATTTTACATGGTAAATTAGAGTAGGCAGGTCTTTGATTGGTTTTCAAAACATATTAAATATTTCACAAAACCCAGTGTGTTTGGACAATTTTAAGGCCTTTTAAGACCTCCTTCTATCTGTGTAAGGGATTAGATGTTTGGACGAATTAGCAGTTGGGCTAGTGAAACAGAAGGGCCAATGCTTATATCAGGTTACAGAGTAAACAAAAAAGATTTAGAGAATAAAATAAAAGGAAACATAGATAAAATATATAAACCTTTAGTAACATGTCTAAGGTGACTGAGACTGTGTTTTCTTTTGAAACATTAAAGGAAGAATTAATGGGTAATTACTTTTATGGGATGGGTTAGGTATGACCTGTACCAGATCTCACACTTTTTTTTCAATTCTGTGATTTCATTAATTTATGTAATTTATTAAGCTCCCAAATGTAACTCATAGATAATTTGTTAGTCTGTTGATGTTTATAATATTCTTAAGAGGTCAGTGAATTTAGCAGTAATGAAATCTGCCATTATATCCTCAGAGGCATACTCCATAATGTCTCAATTCCCATTTTTAAATGGAGGCAAGGAATCTTTAGGTTCTGATTAGTTTCTTTTTATTCAAGGTTTATTATCCCTCCCTATTTACCTCCTCTCTTGTGCTGCCTGCCCTCTGCCAAAAAGTGTGTGAAATCAGAGGATGATTGTTCATCATTGTAGCAGTGAAGCTGTATTGGGTATTTAATTGTGATTAAGTACTTAATACCTCTCTCTGTTTTCTGCCAACGTGTTACCAGACCTTTAAAAATTGCTTGTGTAAGATTACCTCTTTATTAAAACTAGCAGTAGCTTTAAAATAGTTTTATTGATGTAAGTGCTCGTAATTTTTTTCTTCACTGAAAATTATATTCTTTTTCTGTAACAGAAATTGTCTTGTTATACTTAATGCCTTCTACCTTGTTCTTACTCATTCAAATTACACAATTCATAGAGTAATGCATGCTTATTGAAGAAGTTAAAATAGTACAGAAATTAATAAAACTTCAGTGTGCTTTTTGAGTTATATCATATAACCTGTTCCCCAACAGTTAGGATGTCTCCTTCTTTTTTCTATGCACACACATTGTACTTAAATGTGTATTTATGTGTGTGTGTGTGTATGTACATACATACATACAGCAGTTTTCTTTATCTGTATTATATGGTAGAAATACTTCCACTTCAAAGTGTAGCTCTACCTCACTTTTAGAAATGCTGCTTAATATTCCATAATATGGATTTTTTAGTTAACTATTTCACTACTGACATTTAGATTGCCTCAAGTTGTGCTAGATTTCAAATAGGTCAAAAGATTTTGTTCTCCAAAGACTATACCAGTTTATCGTCCCACCGTGAAGGTATTCATTTCCCCACACTTCTGATCCTGGTGTGTTTGTGAGAGTGTTTGTTAATATTTTGATTTTTCACAATTAAATTTAAAAATGATTTGTATAGCCTCTGTTGTACCTAGTAATTTTTTTTTTGAGAACTTTTGAAATACCTTCTTAGAGATACAGCATTAGTACAGTAGGGGTATTAGAAAATAATAGTGCTTGTTATTAGTTACAAAAGACAAGGAGCTTAAAAAAGGAGTTCCTTTATTTTTTTATATATAAATAAAATTTAAATATAAATTTATTTTAATTGGAGGCTAATTACAATATTGTATTGGTTTTGCCATACATCAACTTGAAAGGAGTTACTTTATGATGGCCTGCTACTGCCTTCTAGTGGTTAATTTGAGATTTTCATCTTAACCAATTTCAAATTCCTTTGTGATGGTTTGTCTTCAAAACTTTATTATGTTTATTATGTTCTTTAGCTCTCGTTACCTCATTTTTTAGTTTTCATTACCTCATTTTTCATTGTTATCCATTCCTTATATTCTTACATAAAAATTGTATCAAACTAATTCATTCTTCTTTGTTTTCATTAATACACCCTTTATTCCAGCGTTCTTAACTATGAAAAATCACTAACACTGGTCAAGTACAGCAAGTCGACTTCATTGCAGGTATTTTGCTAAGTCCAAAATTACAGGGCAGCAATTGTAATGTTCTGTTAGCCTCTGAATTTTAGTGCCTTACAGCTACAAATGTAAATGTTGTACGTTATAAACCTTGTAAATTTAGGATATTTTATTTTTCTTTTGGATACTTTTGAGAATTAATTCAGGAAAAGGATTTAATTAGAGCAGATCAGAGATCATAAACTTACTCAGACTGGTCATGCCACTCAAGTGCCGTTTGAGACATTGTTTCAGTGTTTGAATTCAGTATTATCTTCCTTGTAGGCCACGATCCTGTTCATTGTAATCTGATCAAAGAACAAGTCCTTGTATCTAATGTGTATTTATTCTGTATTCACTGCTTTTGACAGAAGCATATTGAATCTTCAAAAGTGAAAGCAAGCACTTCCAAGTATTTTATTTTTGCCTCAGGATTTGACACTTATATTTACAGCCCTGGATCCATATAAGGGCTTCCCTGATAGCTCAGTTGGTAAAGAATCCACTTGCTATGCAGGAGACCCTGGTTCGATTCCAGGGTCAGGAAGATACACTGGATCCATATACTTGCTAACCAGTCAGCTTTTTCTTACTGCCTCCTCTGTGAGCCTCTGAAATTTACAGTTCACTTTATAATATCAGGTAGTTGTAACAAGTCAAATTCCAAGATGTCAGATCTCCTTTCTTTGATGTTGAGAAAGGGCAAATTCTCTTCTCCTTTATCTCAGTATCTATAAGATAGGATAATGTCTACTTTATGTCCTTTGGCTGCTCTGAGAATCAGTTCTCTTAACATATGTTCATCAAGTTTTTCAACTGAACAATAAGAAAGTAATGTTTTCTATTTATGAATTTTAAATGGTAAAGGCAAAATAGACATTTTCAAATAAACAGAAACCAAACATTCATGTTAGCAGACTCATACTAAATGAAATACTACTAAAAGTAGCTTTTCAGGCAGAAGGAAAATGATTTCAAATGAATACCCAGAGATGTAGGAAGGAAGAGAAACCAAAAAGTAGTACAAATATATTGCAAGATATAAATGAATACTGTCTGTATAGAACAGTAATAACTTCTGAGATTTAAAATATATGTCAAATTAATACAAAAAACAATAGTAGCATGTGAGTGAAGTGAAGTCACTCAGTTGTGTCTGACTCTTTGCAACCCCATGGACTGTATGGTCCATGGAATTCTCCAGGCCTGAATACTGGAGTGGGTAACCTTTCCCTTCTCCAGGGGATCTTCCCAACCTAGGGATCGAACCCAGGTATCCTGCATTGCACGTGGATTCTTTACCAGCTGAGCCCCAAGGGAAGCCCAGGTGAGACAGGAAAGCAGTTAAATACAGTCAGAGTGTTCTAGGGCTCTTGTATTATCCTGGAAATGGTAAAAGTTATAATTAAGCTTTAGTAAGTCAAGGAAACATTCTAGCCAAAAAAATGTGTAATGCATAAGTAGAGGGAGAAATGCATAATAATTTTTTTTTAATTAATCCAAAAGCAAGAAAGAAGACGAGAACAAGAATAGGCGAATAGAAAGCAAATGTATGATGGCAGTTCTAAACCAAAGTTTGTTTAGATGTAAATGATTCAGATACTCACAAGTAGAAAACAAAATTTGCTAACAGGATTAAAAATAGTTGTTTTTGTACAAGAAGAAATACTCCCCCTTCACACACATTTGAAATACACACAGATAGATAGACAGACATGTCATCAGACCCCGGAAAGCTGACTGAAACAGTGTAAATACTAACCAAAAGAAAGATGGTAAAGCTTTATAGACATTGCACACAGTAGACTTTGAGGAAAGAAGCATTACTAGAGATAATGAAACATGTTTCGCAATGATTTAAAAAGACCAACCTACCAAGAAAATAAAATAACTCTAGAATTATATTTATAAATAAATTCACTACCCTGGCCTGGAGAATTTCGTGGACTGTATAGTCTATGGGATCGCGGTCAGACATGACTGAGCGACTTTCACTTTCACCCTCAAAATATATAAACCAGATTGACAGAGCTAAAAGAGAAATAAACTAATCCACAATCTTGGTGGGAGATCTTAACTGACTCCTTTAGCCGCAGCAGTTAGTAACTGTTAGAATCTGCCAAAAAGAAAAATTCAGTGAGAATATAGAAGAATTGAATAAGACAGTAAACAAGTTTAATCTGACTGATACTATAAATTTAATCTCACAGTGCCCCAAAACTGCAGAATATACCCTTGTTTTTCAAATGCACATGGAACACAAAATTGACTGTAAAGCTGATGTGTGTGTGTGCTTAGTCACCTAGTCGTGTCTGACTCTTTGCGACCCCGTGGACTATAGCCTGCCAGGCTCCTCTGTCTATGGGGATTCTCCAGGTGAAAATACTGGAGTGGGTTGCCATGCCCTTCTCGAGGGGATCTTCCCAACCCAGGAATCAAACCCAGGTCTCCCACTGCAGACAGATTCTTTACTACTTGAGCCACTCAGTTCAGTTCAGTTCAGTTGTTCAGTCATGCCTGACCCTTTGTAACCCCGTGAACTGCAGCATGCAGGCCTCCCTGTCCATCACCAACTCCTGGAGTTGACTCAAACTCATGTCCATTGAGTCGGTAATGCCATCCAACCATCTCATCCTCTGTCGCCCCCTTCTTCTCCCAGCATCAGAGTCTTTTCCAGTGAGTCAGTTCTTCACATCAGGTGGCCAACGTATTGGAGTTTCAGCTTCAGCATCAGTCCTTCCAATGAACACTCAGGACTGATCTCCTTTAGGATGGACAGGTTGGATCTCCTTGCCGTCCAAGGGACTTTCAAGAGTCTTCTCCAACACTGCAGTTCAAAAGCATCAATTCTTTGGCACTCAGCTTTCTTTACGGTCCAACTCTCTACTTACCTGACTACTGAAAAACCATAGCTTTGACTCGATGGACCTTTGTTGGCAAAGTAATGTCTCTGCTTTTTAATATGCTGTCTAGGTTGGTCGTAACTTTTCTGCCAAGGAGCAAGCATTTTAATTTCATGGCTGCAGTCACCATCTGCAGTGATTTTGGAGCCCCCCAGAATAGATTGTCACTGTTTCCATTGTTTCCCCATCCGTTTGCCATGAAGTGATGGGACCAGATGCCATGATCTTCGTTTTCTGAATGTTGAGCTTTAAGCCAACTTTTTTACTCTCCTCTTTCACTTTCATCAAGAGGCTTTTTAGTTCCTCTTCACTTTCTGCCATAAGGGTGGTGTCATCTGCATATCTGAGGTTATTGATATTTCTCCTGGCAATCTTGATTCCGTCTTGTGCTTTTCCAGCCCAGCATTTCTCATGATGTACTCTGCATATAAGTTAAATAAGCAGGGTGACAATATAGAGCCTTGACTTACTCCTTTCCTGATTTAGAACCAGTCTGTTGTTCCTTGTCCAATTCTAACTGTTGCTTCCTGACCTGCATACAAATCTCTCAAGAGGCAGGTCAGGTGGTCTGGTATTCTGAGCCACTAGGGAAGCCCATAAAGCTGAACCATATAGCAAATCTGAAAATTTTTCTGAAAGAAATTGACATCGTATCAACCACAAAGAAAATAAGCCAGATATTGGTAGCAAAAGTACAGCTAGAAAATTTCTACATGTTTGAAAAATAAGCAGTGTCTTTCTGAATAACTCATGGGTTGAAGAATAACATGATGAAAATATACCCTGTCTAAATTTGTGTGCTATCATTTGGGCTTCCCATGTGGTGCTAGTGGTAAAGAATCCACCTGCCAGTGCAGGAGACACAAGAGATGCAAGTTCAATCCCTGGGTTGGGAAGATCCCCTGGAGTAGGAAGTAACCACCCATTCTAGTATTCTCGTCTGGAAAATTCAATGGACAGAGGAGCCTGGCAGGCTACAGTGTATGGGGCCTTAAAGAGTCTGAGTGTACACACACACACACACACACACGTAAAAGAAGGTAATAACCAGTATTAGCAATGAAAGGGAATTACTACAGATCTTACATTTAAATGATTTGGGAAGGATATTATGAAAATGTTTATGTTTATAAATTTGAAAACATTATTGCGTAAATTTACAGAGAGTACCATGTAAGAAAATTGTTACAAGAAGTGATTCAAGATGTGAATTGTCTTATATCTATAATTAAAAACCATCTCACATTAAATGATTTGGGAAGGATATTATGAAAATGTTTATGTTTATAAATTTGAAAACATTATTGCGTAAATTTACAGAGAGTACCATGTAAGAAAATTGTTACAAGAAGTGATTCAAGATGTGAATTGTCTTATATCTATAATTAAAAACCATCTCACAAAGATGGCTTCACTGATGAACTCTTCTAAGTATTTGGGGAAGATATGACATCAGTTTGCATATACTCTTCCAGGAAACAGAGAAGAGGAAATACTTCCCAGCTGGCTTTTTGAGGTCAAACGATACAAAACCATCAAAAGGAAGGAGTCTTTCAGGCCAGTCTCTCTCAAACATAGGCGTAAAAGGCTAAAACAAAATATGCCAGATCCAGCAATATGATAAAAGATAATACATAAAGACAAGTTGAGTTTAATTCAGGAATGGAAGATTGGACATTAAAAAAAAATCTATTCCAATTGTCACAATAATCGAATACAAGAGAAAAATTATATTATTTGAATTGATGCAGAAAAAGTACTTTATAAAATTTAATACTTATTAAAATGTTTATTTTAAAAAAACAAACTATATATAGCAAGGAATTTCCTTAATCTGACAGAGAATCCACAGAAAAGTCATACTTAATAGAGGAATACTGAAAGATTTCGTCTTCAAACCAAAACTAGAAAACAATGCTATTGTCACCACTTCTATTTAGCATTGTATTGGTGGTTTTGACCAGTATAATAGGCAAGAAAAAGTAATGAATTATATGAGACTTGTGAAAGAAGGGATAAATTTGTCATTATTCTTAATATAATTGAAAATGTAGAAAATCCAAAGTAATCTACAGACAAACCCTAAGAATTAAAAAAAAAGTGAATTATCAGAGTGATTACATATGAGGCTATTATAAAAGTCAGTTTTATTATTTGTGCCTGCTAGCAAGAAGCAATAGAAAATGTGATAAAAATATTTATACAATAAAAAAAAATCAGATATTTAGGAATAAACAACAAAAATGGACAAGACTTCTGCATAGAAAACATAGAAGAAATCTCTTTTAATTTCATAAAATTGAATAAATTTTTTTAAAAATGATATTCATAGATTGGGACTCTCAAAATTATAAAGATGCTAGTTCTCAAAATGAAGTTGTGTTGAACCTATAGATCATTCAAAAGTTCAACAGTTTGTGTGTGTGTGTGTGTGTGTGTGCGCGCGTGCTTACATGCATGTAAATTAACACGCTAATTCTAAAGTTTATTAGGGAAATGTAAAGAACCAGGAATAGCCAAGATGATCTTGAAGAAAGATGTGTTTGAAAACTTATACTGCCTGATATCAGAATGTGTTGTAAAGGTACAGTAGCTAAAACAGTGTGGTATTAACGAAGAATACAGAACAATAAAACAGAATACAGAGTCAAAAAACATCCCTCTATACACAATCAATTCTAAGTGGATTAGAGATATAAATATACTTGGTCAAATATCTTCCAGAAGATAATGGAAAATAGCTTCATAATTTGGGTTTAGATAACCAAGGCAAACCATTCAATATCACAGTAATCCAAGTCTATGTCTCAACCAGTAATGCTGAAGAAGCTGAAGGTGAACAGTTCTGTGAGGACCTTCTAGAACTAACACCAAAAAAGGATGTTGTTTTCATCATAGGGGACTGGAATGCAAAAGTTGGAAGTCAAGAGATTCCTGGAGTAACAGGCAAGTTTGGCCTTAGAATACAAAATGAAGCAGGGCAAAGGCTAACAGAGTTTTGCCAACAGAACGCACTAGTCATAGCAAGCGCCCTTTTCCAACAACACAAGAGACGACCCAAAACATGGACATCACCAGATGGTCGATACCGAAATCAGATTGATTATATTCTCTGTAGCTGAAGATGGAGAAGTCTATACAGTCAGCAAAAACAAGACCAGGAGCTGATTGTGGCTCAGATCATGAACTCCTTAATGCCAAATTGAGACTTAAATTGAAAAAAGTAGGGAAAACCACTAGTGGTTTTCAGCTATGACCTAAATCAAATCCCTTATGATGAATTATACAGTTCAGTTCAGTCGCTCAGTTGTGTCCGACTCTTTGCTACCCCATGGACTGCAGCACGCCAGGCCTCCCTGTCCATCACCAACTCCCGGAGTTCACTCAAACTCAAGTCCATTGAGTCCGTGATGCCATCCAGTCATCTCATCCTCTGTCGTCCCCTTCTCCTCCTGCCCCCAATCCCTCCCAGCATCAGAGTCTTTTCCAATGAGTCAACTCTTCCCATGAGGTGGCCAAAGTACTGGAGTTTCAGCTTTAGCATCATTCCTTCCAAAGAACACCCAGGACTGATCTCCTTTAGAATGGACTAGTTGGATCTCTTTGCAGTCCAAGGGACTCTCAAGAGTCTTCTCCAATACCACAGTTCAAAGTGACAAATAGACTCAGGGAATTAGATCTGATAGAGTGCATGAAGAACTATGGACAGAGGTTCATGACATTGTACAGGAGGCAGTGATCAAGACCATCTCCAAGAAAAAGAAATGCAAAAAGGCAAAATGGTTGTCTGAGGAGGCCTTACATATAGCTGAGAAAAGAAGAGAAGAGAAAGGCAAAGGAAAAAAGGAAAGATATACCCCTTTGAATGCAAAGTTCCAAAGAATAACAAGGAGAGGGATAAGGTCTTCCTCAGTGATCAATGCAAAGAAATAGAGGAAAACAACAGAATGGGAAAGACTAGAGATCTCTTCAAGAAAATTTAAAGATACTAAAGGAACATTTCATGCAAAGTTGGGGCACAATAAAGGACAAATGGTATGGACATAACAGAAGCAGAAGATATTAAGAAAAGGTGGCAAGAATACCCAGAAATATCTTAATGACCCAGATAACCATGATGATCACTCACCTAGAGCCAGACATCCTGGAATGTGAAGTCAAGTGGGCCTTAGGAAGCATAACTACAAATAAAGCTAGTGGAGGTGATGGAATTCCAGTTGAGCTATTTCAAATCCTAATGATGATGCTGTGAAAGTGCTGCATTCAATATGCCAGCAAATTTGGAAAACTCAGCAGTGGCCACAGGACTGGAAAAGGTCAGTTTTCATTCCAATCCCAAGGAAAGGCAATGCCAAAGAATGCTCAAACTACCGCACAATTGCACTCATCTCACTCTCTAGTGAAGTAATGCTCAAAATTCTCCAAGCCAGACTTCAGCAGTATGTGAACTGTGAACTTCCAGATATTCAAGCTGGATTTAGAAAAGGCAAAGGAGCCAGAGATCAAATTGCCATCATCCATTGGATCATTGAAAAAGCAAGAGAATTTCAGAAAAACATCTGCTTTATTGACTATGCCAAAACCTTTGACTGTGTGGATCACAATAAACTGTGGAAAATTCTGAAAGAGATGGGAATACCAGAGCACCTTACCTGCCTCCTGAGAAATCTGTATGCAGGTCAGGAAGCAACAGTTAGAACTGGACATGGAACAATGGACTGGTTCCAAATCGGGAAAGGAGTACATCACGGATGTATATTGTCACCCTGCTTATTTAACTTATATGCAGAGTACATCATGCAAAATGCCAGGCTGGATGAAGCACAAGCTGGAATCAAGATTGCTGGGAAAATATCAATAACCTCAGATGTGCAGATGACACTACCCTTATAGCAGAAAGCAAAGAGGAATTGAAGAGCTTCTTGATGAAAGTGAAAGAGGAGAGTGAAAAAGTTGGCTTAAAGCTCAACATTCAGAAAACTAAGATCACGGCATCTGGTCCCATCACTTCATGGCAAATGGATGGGGAATGATGAAAACAGTGACAGACTTTTTTATTTTGGGGGGCTCCAAAATCACTGCAGATGGTGACTGCAGCCATGAAATTAAAAGACACTTGCTCCTTGGCAGAAAAGTTATGACCAACCTAGACAGCATATTAAAAAGCAGAGACAATACTTTGCCAACAAAGATCCATCTAGTCAAAGCTATGGTTTTTCTAGTAGTCATGTATGGATGTGAGAGTTGGACCATAAAGAAAGCTGAGTGCCAAGGAATTGATGCTTTTGAACAGTGGTTTTGGAGAAGAGTCCCTTGGACGACAAGGAGATCCAACCAGTCTATTCTAAAGAAAATCAGTCCTGAATATTCATTGGGAGGACTGATGCTGAAGCTGAAACTCCAGTACTTTGGTCACCTGATGTGAAGGGCTGACTCACTGGTAAAGACCCTGATGCCGGGAAAGACTGAAGCCAGGAGGAGACGGTGCTGACAGAGGATGAGATGACTGGATGGCATCACCAACTCGATGGACATGAGTTTGAGTAAACTCCGGGAGTTGGTGATGGACAGAGAGGCCTGGTGCGCTGCAGCCCATGGGTCATAAAGAGTCAGACATGACTGAGCAGCTGAACTGAACAGGTTTCTTAAGCTGAACACAAAGTACTGATCATAAAAGAAAAAAAATAAATGGGACTACATTAGGTTTAGTAATTTATGTTCATCAGAAGTCATCATTAAGCAAGTGAAAAGCAAGAAGGAATGTATAATACATGTAAGCACAAAGAATTTGCATCTGCAGTATGCAAAAAAACTGCAAGTCAGTACAACAGATAGTCCAAGAGAAAAATGAGCAAACAGCACTTTACAGAAAGAGGATATCCAAAGAGGCGATAAAGAGAAAAAGATTAAAACTGAATCTGTCATCCTCAAAAAGGGTTAAAATTAAAGAGACTGTACGAAATGTTGAAGATACAAAGTCACTGGAACGTCCATACCTGCTGCTTGCTGTGCTGAACTTGGAAAACTGATCAGTTTCTACTAAAATTGGACACACGTGGCATCTGGTCCCATCACTTCATGGGAAATAGATGGGGAAACAGTGGAAACAGTGTCACACTTTATTTTTTTGGGCTCTTGGATGTGAGAGTTGGACTGTGAAGAAGGCTGATCGCCGAAGAATTGATGCTTTTGAACTGTGGTGTTGGAGAAGACTCTTGAGAGTCCCTTGGACTGCAAGGAGATCCAACCAGTCCATTCTGAAGGAGATCAGCCCTGGGATTTCTTTGGAAGGACTGATGCTAAAGCTGAAACTCCAGTACTTTGGCCACCTCATGAGAAGAGTTGACTCATTGGAAAAGACTCTGATGCTGGGAGGGATTGGGGGCAGGAGGAGAAGGGGACGACCGAGGATGAGATGGCTGGATGGCATCACGGACTCGATGGACGTGAGTCGGAGTGAACTCCGGGAGTTGGTGATGAACAGGGAGGCTAGCGTGCTGCGATTCATGGGGTCACAAAGAGCCGGACACGACTGAGCGACTGAACTGAACTGAACTGATACCCTATAACCTACACCTCCACTTAAAAAAGCTGAAGGGACTTCCCTGGTGGTCCAGTGGCTAAGACTCCACATTCCCACTGAAGGGATCACCCCGAGAGTCTTTTGTTGATCAGCTTCTCTATACTACTTTCATTTTCCCAGGTATACAGGAAGCAACAGTTAGAACTGGACATGGAAACAGACCGGTTCCAAATAGGAAAAGGAGTGCGTCAAGGCTATATATTGTCACCCTGCTTATTTAACTTATATGCAGAGTACATCATGAGAAACACTGGACTGGAAGTGTGTTTCTTCCAATTGTGTTAAGCAGCTTGTGTTTAGCTGGAATCAAGATTGCTGGGAGAAATATCAATAACCTCAGATATGCAAATGACACCACCCTTATGGCAGAAAGTGAAGAAGAACTAAAAAGCCTCTTGATGAATGTGAAAGAGGAGAGTGAAAAAGTTGGCTTAAAGCTCAACATTCAGAAAACGAAGATCATGGCATCCGGTCCCATCACTTCACGGCAAATAGAAGAGTTGACTCATTGAAAAAGACTCTGATGCTGGGAGGGATTGGGGACAGGAGGAGAAGGGGATGACCGAGGATGAGATGGCTGTATGGCATCACTGATTCTGATGGACGTGAATCTGAGTGAACTCCGGGAGTTGGTGATGGCCTGGCATTGGGAGGCCTGGCGTGCTGCGATTCATGGGGTCGCAAAGAGTCAGACATGACTGAGCGACTGAACTGAACTGAAACTCAGAGAGTAGGGACGTTTTATGTTTTATTCAGTAGTGAATTTAACGATGCTTAGAACAACACTTGGCATGTACTAGGGCTTCAATTTGTATTTTGTTGAATACTTCTATCCTTCTTTTTCCATATTCAGCTTGGTTTCCAAGCTCAGAAGGTTTTTATCTCTTATGTACTTCTAAAACCCTTTTTATACCTACAGCCCTCTACCTAAGATTACCATCTATTGTCTGGACTACTTTGAAGGGATCAAGGGATGAGTTGGGGGAAGCAGTCTGGAACAAGTGTTGTGTTTGGACATTTATGTTGCTGGTGAAATATCTAATATATAGCATGTAAAGCTTTGCCTTTTTCTGTAATGGATCCAACTTTATGCAAACTTACAAGTAATACGGAATATCACCTCATGATTTTAACACTCTTTTATGGCAAGTACATGTACTGTACTCATCACTGTGAATTCATCTATTCTGGGAGTGGGAGATAAAGGTGGGTTGAGAAGATAAAAGGTAAAAAAAAAAAAATTTTTTTTAAAGGGATAACCGAGGGTCTGTCTTTGTTACTTCATACCCATTCTAATGGTGTTCCCATCCCCTCTTTGCTAAGGGTCACCGACCTTGACTTTCTAGATATACAGAGTGGCTTCATTCTACTACTCTCTGAATTATAATAATTTTAGCATCTTAATCTATTTTGCGGGCTTCCTTGATGGCTCTGCGGTAAAGAATCCACCTGCCAGTGTAGGAGATGCAGGTTTGACCCCTGGGTCAGGAAGATCCTCTGTAGAAGGAAATGGTAACCCACTCCATTACTCTTGCCTAGTAAGGCCCATGGACAGAAGAGCCTACAATCCACAGGGTTGCAAAGAGTCAGATCCGACTTAGTGAATAGACAACAACAAAATCTATTTTGCTGAAAGTGAAGGCGCTCAGTCATGTCCGACTCTTTGGGACCCCATAGACTGTAACCCACCAGGCTCCTCCGTCCATGGGATTTTCTAGGCAAGAGTACTGGAGTGGGGTGCCATTTCCTTCTCCAGGGGATCTTCCCGACCCAGGGATTGAACCCGGGTCTCTCACCTTGCAGGCAGACGCTTTACCGTCTGAGCCACCAGGGAGACCTGGAGAGGGCTCCAGTTCAGTATTGTAGATTGAACTCTAATCTGACCTCTGTTTTTTATATTATTATAAGATAGTGCTGTTTTTGGCTTCTTGTGTATATTAAGGCAGTGCAGTAACTTAAGCCTTCTCTACTTGAATTGGTGTTTCTTAACACATTTCATGGATAGAAATCTAAATATTTTTATAGGAGCAGGATTTAAAATTGAGGGCAAGAATCTGTCTCAGCAAGACTTTCTTCCCTATATTGAGATAATAGATTTGTCTTTTCTCACCCATTTTTATTTCCTGGTTTAGACATCAACTGTGTTGGGCCATGATGCATTTGTATATGGGGCATTTAGTTATTAACAAATGTTTATAGATGACACTATCTGAAATTATCATACTTGTTTTTATATTTATCTGTAGTTTTACCTGTAAATTTGTCTCATCTCTCTCCCCCAAGTGAATAAATAAGCTCCAGGAGAGTAGGAACCTTGTCTGTTTTGTACCCCAGTGTCAGACAGACCAGTTACTGACTGAAGGAATAACACTTCTAGACTTTCGGGATTGGGTGGTTTTCCTTCTTATAGCATTTCCATCTGTCTTTCAGCTTTGGAGCGGGGTCTCTTGAAAACACTGCAGAAACTAGATGAATATCTGAATTCTCCCCTCCCTGATGAAATTGATGAGAATAGTATGGAGGACATTAAGTTTTCCACACGTAAATTTTTGGATGGCAATGAAATGACACTAGCTGACTGCAACCTGCTGCCCAAGCTGCACATTGTCAAGGTAGGCCTGCAAGATGTGGGGTCACGTTGCTATTAAACCTGATACCTTTTTACGAAGACAGGACTCCCCCTGTGTGTAAAACTTGGGTGATATTCTGACACTCACTATTTAGAACCTCCAAACAGTGTAACTTAATGCTGTCTAGGCAATAGGTGAAACACCCTAAGGTGTATTAAATGGACAATTGTGTATTAAAATCAATGCCTATGAGAAATGGAAATTTTTTTTTCTATGACTACATAAAAATTCAAGGTAACTTTAAAGTGCTTGCTACACTTCCATACAGCATCAAACTTTGTTCTTTGATCACCTGGCTTTTTCTTTTCAAGGCAGAAAATATTTATTGAGCATTTATTATGTGAATACATTTACTGGGTTTCCCAGGTAACACTAGTGGGGAATAGTGTTGGGAGGTTCGATTCCTGAGTTGGGAGGATCCCCTGGAGGAGGGCATGGCAACCCACTCCAGTATTCTTGCCTGGAGAATCCTATGGACAGAGGAGCCTGGCGGGCTGTGGTCCAGAGGGTTGCAAGGAGTCAGACTCCTGAGCGACTAACACAAGTGACAGTGTGTGAAACTCTATGTTGTGCACTAAAGATCAAGGTCAAGAAAAACAGATCTCAACTAGTGTGTATGTTTGCAGCAGTATCTTTTTCAATCCATCTCTCAGAATAATGGAAATAAAAACAAGAATAAACAAATGGGACCTACCTAAACTCAAAAGCTTTTGCACAGAAAAGGAAACAAACGAAGTGAAAAGACAACCCACAGATTGGGAGAAAATATTTGCAAACGATGTGACTGGCAGGAGATTAGTCTCCAAAATTTACAAGCATCTCATGATTTTTAACATCAAAACAACCCAATCAAAAAATGGGCCGAAGACCTAAACTAGTGTGTATGTTTTAAAGTATTTATCCAGTGATTACTCTTGACTGTTTCTCTTGTTGGTAGAGGCAGGCGTTTGCAGTCACCACCACACTTCTGAATCTCTGGTGTAGTTTGTAGTCCTTATCATTGTTTTAAATGTCTAGTTGTAATGAAGGGGACAGACTTCAAGTAGAGGCAGTTTTGAGAGGTTCACAGAGTTAATTTGCCCTAAAATCAGATACATGTCTGGTTTATAAGACATGGCATATAAACACTAACTTTTGATCTCTTTGTATTTCAGGTGGTGGCGAAAAAATACCGCAACTTTGATATTCCGAAAGGAATGACTGGCATCTGGAGATACCTAAGTAATGCCTATAGTAGGGATGAGTTCACCAACACCTGCCCCAGTGATAAGGAGGTTGAAATAGCATACAGTGATGTAGCCAAGAGACTTACCAAATAAAAGAGCACTTACGAGAGAAGCGTCTTCACATCTTCCCCTGACTAAGAATATACTTTTCCTAACAGACTGCTCCTCTTCCTAGAAAGTAGAAACTGTATTTGGCACGAACATGCAGTTATTCCAGATTAGGATAAAGGATAGAAAAGGTATAGTAGCTGTCTTGAAATATATATACTCCTAAGCAGTATTATTTTAAAATTCCTTTACCCTGCCTGTATCCCCTAGCCCACATCCTCCTCTCCTCCAATTTGGAGCACTCCATCACAAATTTTCACTTTAACGGTAGTTTAAAGGCAGTTTGCCATCTCTCTGGAGCCTTCATCACTGGAGTCCATTCACTGTGTATCGATGACAGAACTTTTGAGGTGCACTGTTCAACTGTTAAAATAGTAACCGTAAAAAAGATAAATAAATAGTAACCATGACCCCGTCAGTCAGGCCCAAACTGGTGCATAATGCATGGTACAGGGAATATTTATGTCTTTTTGGAATTTTATAATATTTAGTAAGAGTATATGAAAGGATTGCTACTGTATCAAAATATTCTATTTCAATTTAGTCTATCTTGGATATGTACTAAAGGATGTTACCACCCGAGAAGAGTGCTTTCTACCAAAAGTCAGGGCAGATTTTGTTATTTTACTTTGTACATGGATTTTTACTTTTGCCTAAAAGCATTTTTCTTTCATACTAATGATAACATCTGACACTACTTAGAAGCTGAAAGTTTAGAGGGAAGGATGGTATTTTCAAGACCTTCTCAAGCATATGAATATAAGAGAAACCAATGGGCACCTGATACACTCAGTCTAAGTATGTTACTGGTTATATGTATTTTGTCCAGTGCCATTCATTTGGAACATTATTGCTTTCTTCCTGTATTTTAAAAGTGCTCTTTTTTAAGGTAAGCATCAGCCTTACTGTCTGTAGATCTTCTGAGCAACATTATGTAAACTGATATTTCGTTCATTTAGCTCTAGCAGTACAATGATTAGTAATGTAAAAGTTAACCTAAAGGAATATAGCATGGGTTTGTCAACATATCAAGTAGAATTTTGTTTATAAAGCATATTTAATGTGGATAATCTAAAGAGTGCAGTATACATCCTATATTAAAAACAAGATAAAAACAGGTTATTATTCCACCCCATTTACTGTTAGACTTCAGGCAGAGGATGGTTCACTCCTTTGGGACTAAATTATAGTTGTGATGGTGACTGAATATTTACTGCGGTTTTGCCTAATCTCAATCATTGCATTTCCTTCAATTAAATTTTTCTGAAGCTTCATTGAGGAATAGCACTCTGCATGTTTGTTTCTTAAACTGAAGTCCTAAACCAGGAATTTTTTGTGTTGTAACAAGGGAGGATAAACTTGATGAAAATAAAAGTTTGCTAAGTATTTATTCACTTAAAAAAGAAAAAACTGACTTTCTGTGTACTACTCCAAAGACTGTGGTTGTGACTATAGTAATGTTTTTGGTCATTTTTATACCTAACTTGTTTAAGAAGTGCTATTTCTCATAGGCTGTTTTTGGAAATTTTAAGTATATTGCTTTAAAATAGCAATGTTTTTTTCCCTATGATATGCTAACATTTAGTAAACACTGGCTTTATGGAAGCAGCCTGATTTTTTTATAAGCATTATGCATTTATTGAAATCTGTCAGTAATTAGCTTGGTATAGAAAGATAAGAAAAACTCCATATTGTATCCATTTGGCTCAGGGAGATTTCTTTGCTTTACCTTTTTTAGAACTCCTTATTGCTGAACAAAGTTAGGCTACCCACCGTTTTGTAATAAAGTATTGGATGATGACTTATCTTGTTCCAGGAAGAAGCACTATCATATCAGGTTATATATTGAGAAATTCTATGGCAGCAGCTTCTGTGGGTGAATTGCGTCACCTCTGCACCAGTACACAGACAGCCATCTCCACTTTTCACTAACTTTTATAATAGGACTAACTTGGTGTCAGTTATTGAATCTTGCCTCATAGCTTAGAGCATAATTCAAGCGAAGTAGGGCATCTGTTTCAAGTGAATGGTGGACTAAGTGATGCAGAGTAGAGGGCTAATGAGGAAAGAGCTACAGTCCTCAAAACAGGGATGAAAAACACATTCTGAAATTCAGTTGTGAAGAGTTTGCTACTTTGGATATTTATTCTCTTCTTCTTTTTAAAAAATGTACCCCATGATTACACTTGGCTGTCTCTCTAGATATCCAAGGAAGGGAGGGTCTTTCTGTTATAATTTTGATGAAGGCAGAGTTGTGTTTCTGTAGAAAGACAGATCTTATTACTTTATCAGGAAAGTTAGTCAGATGTGATTGAGATTGGCAAATGGACAAAAGCTAGTAAAAAAAGATGATCCTAGAACATACCGTTTTTACCCCATCTTACATCTGTGGAAAAAATCATAGCTTACAATCTTGGGAGATTTGGGACATGAAAAATTTTCATGGTAGTTCATGTAGTGTATGGGTTGATGTAATAGAAATAATCTGATATTATTTCTACAACTACTGAATCATCCCCCCTTCATTTAAACCCCTTTTGTTTCACTTAAGATAAGAGTCTGAATGGAAGATCTTATAGTTTCCAAGGGATTCTGAGAAATTTTTGTGTTCACCATTTGGAAGGCTGTCTACTATTTGAGTTGATATAAATTCCCCCTTTAAAAAAAAATACAGATGTGGACTTTCTGTATAGTTCTGTTATTTTCTTTTACCAAGATTGTTGACTTTTGTGATAAAATTCATACAAGATTTTACTTCTTGGTAACTTCGGCTTATACAACTATCTTTAAACCCTTGAGCAATCTGTATACAATGAAGAGGTTTCTGACATTTATTCTTACACTCATTTGTTTGACTTTAGAATTTAGACACATTTACTTCTGTTGTTTTGAATCTCTTTAGAGCTGCGTGTAGATAGCTTTTATTTCTGTGCATTTAAAATAATCCATTTAGAAAATACGTGGTAAAAATGAGAAGAAATAGAAATGTATTTTTTCAAGAACATTTTGATACACATTTCATCAAATTTATTGATTAACCAATTTCTTACACTGGTTATAATCAGTATTTGATTCAAAGAGAGGGAAGCATTCATTATTATACTGTATCATCATTTTTATTACATCCTTTACAAATTACCAAGGTTGGGGCTGTCAAAATTATACTTTTATTATGGAAAAAAATTTCAACTCCCCCAAATCATAATGTTGAACAGAATTGAAGTATTTTTTTAAATTACTTGAAAACGAAAGCTTACTATAGAATGCTTGTATTTTCTTTTCTCTCTCTGGAACCAGTATATTGCTGGCAGCTATTGTATTAAAAAATAAAGTATATTTTCACTATCATAAAAGGTTCTTTTCCCCCCCCCCCCTCATGAAAATAAATAACAATTTGGGGTAAAAGTGTTTACTTGAGACTGTCTTTGTTTTTCTTGAGGGGGTTGTTCAGTCCATTTAATAGATTAAAGGGAAAAACCGTACGATCATCTCAGGTGCATAAAATAACTTACAAAAACTTTCACGGTACCCATTCTTAGCAAAACGGGATCAAAGATTAACTTTTTTTTAACCCAATAAAGACATCTGCCAAAAACCTACAGCAAATTTCATAAATAAATGTGAAACAAGCCCTCATTAAAGTCAAGCAAAATACGATTGCCTTCTATCACAGCTATTACTCAGCTATTTTACATAACTACTGTATTAGAGGTATCCTACACCAATGCAGTAAAATATAAAAGGAATAAGGAATGGAAAAAGATGGACCAAATGACTTCTCCTTTGTAGATGATACATATATAAAAAAGAAATTCAAAATAACCTATTAGAAATAAAGTTCAGTTGCTTACTGGATGCAAGATTGAACTATATACTAACATAAACCACATTAAAAATAAATAGATAACATTCATTTCTTCTAGAAGAAGTGACATTCTAGTAACATTGATTTCTTCTAGAAGAAAACTGGGTGACAGAAAAATGGATGAAAATTGTCAGTGTTAATTTTTTGAGCTTTTGGAAATTTGTACTATAAATACATTACCTATTCTTTTTAAAAAGTACTTTAAAAGATCATCTCTAAGGTATTTGGGATAAAACCTGATGAAGTATGTGCAATTCCTTGATGGAGAAAAGTACAAAATATTATTAAAGGACCTAAAAGAAACCTACTCGATGAATAGGTATACCATGTTCGTGGATGGAGAATGTGAAAGTTATAAGAATTTCAATTGTTTTAAGTAATTTATAAATTCAACATATTTTCCCAACAAAATCCCAAGAGGGTTTTTTTGGGGGGAGGGGGTGGGAAACAGATAAATTGATTTAAAACATTCATGTGGAAGAATTATGCTCCCCAAATAGCCAACATATATCTGGAAGGAGAGGGAAAGAAAAGAAACTTGCTTGACAGGATATAAAGTCTTAAAAGCTTAATATAATTGATGAGTATTAGGTCACATCAACATAACACTCCTACTGCAACTACCAGAAAAAAAATTGTTTAAAATACCAAAAATTCAATACTGCTTTTAAACATCAGAAAACTGTGGAGGCAATAAGGACTAAATGAATTGGATTTCAGAGGAGGAAGCCTTTCTGAGGTAAACTGATGGTCTGGCCACTTTTTTCTTAGGAAGCTTTTGCTGATTCTGGGCCAGGAACTGAAGACTGGGTTTATCCTATGCAGAGGGGCGCTACTGGGTGAAAGAAAATATAAGGTCCTTGGTGACGACATACTGGAAACCTGAGACACCTTAAATAAGTGACTGGTTTTCTCCCAGGACATTTGCTGAATTCCAGAGCTCTACATGCCATGCCAGAAGCTACCAAAAGCCCAGGGCCACCAAAAGACAGAGTGAAACGTCCCACAGTGACACAATACTTAGACAAAATTTCACTAAAAGGTGGGCTTACCTGAAACAGCAGCGGTAACTTAGTGGTTGCCTGTTACTAGGGTTGGGAGTTCACAAAGAGACACGACTGAGCAAGTGAACACCGGGGTTGAGAGTGGGAATTGACCGCACATGGACATGAGAGGTCTGTTTTAAATATGGATTGTAGACAAGGGTCTAGTATCCAGAATATATAAAGAATTGTTAAAACTCAGTAATAAAGAGACAACCCAGCTGGGGGCTTTGCTGGCAGTCCAGTGGTTAGGACTCTGCTTCCACCGCAGGGGGCATGGATTTAGTCCCTGGTGAGGGAACTTAAGATCCCTGCATGCCATGTTGTGTGGCCAGACAAAACCCCACAACCCAACCAAAAAATGAACAAGGGTTTAAATACACATTTCTCCAAAGAAGATCTCCAGATGACCAATAAACACCTAGAAGCTTAACATTATTAGTCATTAGGGAAATGTAAATCAAAAACCATAAAAAAAAAAACACCCTTTAAGATGGCTATAATCAGAAGACAATCAGTGTTTGCAGTGATGTGGATAAATTAGAACGCATGCACACATTGCTGGTACAGCCACTTTGGCAGATCCTCAAAAAGCTAAGCATAGAACTAGTAATACTTACCCAGCAATTCCACCCCTAGGTTTATAACCAGGAGAAATGATGCTCATGGCCTGATTTTTCATAGTAACCTCAAATGGAAGCAAATAGCCATCAACCGGTGACTGGATAAAATCTCCATATAATGGAATGCCATTTGGCCATTAAAAAAATACTGATAAAACCTACAATGTGAACCTTGAAAACATGCTCAGTGAAAGAAACCAGACACAAAAAGGCTACATATTATATGGTTCCATTTATATGAAATGGCCAGCATAGACAAATCTATAGAGACAGTAAATTAGTGGTTGCTAAGAGCTGGGGAAGGAGAGGATGGGAAATAACTGCTAGTGAGTACAGGTTTCTTTTTGGCGTGATGAAAATGAATGTTCTGGAATTAGCTAATAGTGATGATTGCACAACTTTGTGAATATACTAAAACCCACTGAGTTGTATACTTTAGAAGGTAAATTTTATGATATATAAATTATATCTCAATTTTTAAAAGTTACAAGGGGGGCATTCTGCCTGCATAAAAGTTTTGGATAAACAGTATATAGACAGGGTGATTGGCAAAGCTAGTGATGTCTATTTCCTTTGTATTTGACTTAAATTTCAATTTAGATGTCATCCAGAATATATTCTTAAAGAAGAAAGAGGGGGGAATTATGCTAATGGCTGCCTAACTTAATAAATTTACTTAAAAATTTAATTTTGTTTGCCTAAAATGGGTGAATTCTGCAGTTTGTAAGTGAAACCTCAATAAAACTATTTGAAAAGAATATTGCAATAACAGCTCAAATCTGAAATTAAGAACTCGCTATGTGGGTTTAGCAGCAGAGTGCACGCAGCAGAAGCTCGGATTAGTGCTTGAAGATAGGCCAATAGAAAAATTCAAACGGAAGCAAAGAGTAAAAGAATGTAGAAACTGAACAAAAAACCAAGCGCATAAGAAACACGGTGAAGACAACCTAAACATACGGGTAACTGAGGTCCCAGACATAGGGAATGGGGCAAAATCAATATTTGATGAAATAATACCTGAGAATTTTCCCAAACAGTTGACAAACTTTAACCTACAGATTCATAAAACTCAGCAAATTCGCTATGGAGTAAAAGCGAAACCCAAAGACACACTTTTAAGAATATCTTATGCTGGAAACCAAAGACAGAAAACTCTAAAGACGGCCAGAGAGAAATATGTAACCTTTGAAGGAGCAGTGGCTGACTTTTCAGAAGAAACTTTGGAAGCCAGAATCTTAAAACTCCTGAGAAAGGTCTGCCAACTTAGAATTGCCAACTTAGTAAAAATATTCTCAAAAGCAAACTAAACGCATTTTCAGACAGACAAAAGTTGAGAGAATTAAGCACCATCAGACATGTGCTACAGAAATACTTAAGTACTTCAGCCTAAAGGAAAATGCCCCCAGCTGGTAGTATAGAACCGGAAGGAAGGATTAAGAGCAATGAACAGAGTAAATATATAGGCAAATATGAAAGAATATTGACTTTTAAACCACAGTAATGTCTTGAAGACATATTGTTAAAAATATGTAATATGGAATATATAACTGGTTATATATTATACATGTATAATAGTGTGGAAGGGTGAAAGAAAGGGTTGTTTGTACTTGGCAAGTAGTAAAATTGCTAATTTAAAAAAACCTGTAATGTAATCTCGAGAAGATTAGGTATTAATAGGATAACTATAAAAATAGCTTGAAAATCTAAGCTTCAAGAGTACATTAATACATTTGTCTAAGATGCAAGAGGAAAATGGAATTTTTAAAAAATCCAGTGACTCCAAAAGAAAAAAGGACTAAAGGAACAAAGGGTAGGACTAGTTGGAAAAACAGCAAAAGGTAGCTATAAAGTCTACACCATTAGTTATAGTCAATGTAAGTGGGGTAAATAATCCAACTAAAAGGGAGTATGAAACTGTAATCAAAACCCAATATATGACATTTACAAGAAACAAACTTTATAACGACACAGAAAGTTTGAAATTCACAGATGTAACAGTTATTTCATTGACACAGCAAACAGGAAAGTGGATGTAACCATTATATTTTATTTTTATTTTTTTAAATTTTATTTTAATTGGGTGTAACCATTATAAAAAGCAGGCTCTGAGGCAAGAAGTATTTACCAGAGACAAAGAAGGGCATTTTACAATGTCTGCTGCTAAGCTGCTGCCAAGTCGCTTCAGTCATGTCTGACTGTGCGACTCCATAGACGGCAGCCCACCAGGCTCCCCTGTCCCTGGGATTCTCCAGGCAAGAACACTGGAGCGGGTTGCCATTTCCTTCTCCAATGTGTGAAAGTGAAACGTGAAAGTGAAGTCGCTCAGTCATGTCCCAACTCTTAGCGACCCCATGGACTGCAGCCTACCAGGCTCCTCCGTCCATGGGATTTTCCAGGCAAGAGGACTGGAGTGGGTGGCCATTGCAATGCCCTTTTATAATTATGAAAGTTTTATTCACTAGGAAGATACAAGACTCCTAAATTTATACTCATCTAATAACACAGCCTTGGATACATACAGCAAAAGTTAGTGAAGCTGAAAGGAGGAATAGACAAACTCACCATCATAAGGAGATTTTTAACAGCTCTCCCACTAACTAACAGAACAAGCAGGAAATGAACCACACACACACACCCACATACTCAGTAAGGAAAAACTCAATTAACTAATTTGACTTAATTGACATTGGAACATTACATCTGACAGCTGCAGAATGTACATTCTTTTCAGGTGCACACAGAAGTTTTAGCAGAGCAGTCCATATGCTGGCCCAGAAGGCAAGCCTCCACACATTTCAAAGGAGTGGCATCATACGAAGTAAGTTCTCCCAATGCAGTGGAACTGAACAAAAATTGGCTTGGTTGAAAGACAGCAAGAGGGCTTCCCTGGTGGCTCCGTGGTAAAGAGTCTGTCAATGCAAGAGACACAGGTTCGACTCCTGCTGGGGGAAGATTTATTTATTTTTTCCCCTGCAGCGGGGCAACTAAGCCCCTGCGCCACAACTAGTGAATCTGTGCTCTAGAGCCCAGGAACCGCAACTCTTGCCCCCCCTAGAGCCTGTGCTCCACAGCAAGACAATGAGAAACCCTTTCACCACAATAGAGAGTAGCCCCCCTTCTCCACTACTAGAGAAAGCCTGAGCGGCAAGGAGGATCCAGCACAGCCAAAAATAAATAAAATTTTATATATAGACAGCAAGAAAATCCCCAGAATAAGGAACCAGTTACAGCAAGTTCAACAAGCCTTCACCCTACAGTGAAATTTAAACAATTTAACAGACATATGTGCGCTAAGCCAGGAAGCTGTTCTAAGCACTTTTACATATATTAACTCAGTCTTCCCTACAGCCTTGTGGGGTGGAGAGTGATTCCCATTTTATGAATGAGGAAACAAGCACAGGGAACTTGCTCAAGGTCACACAGCTAGGAAGCGACAGCAAAACAGAGCCCCGGAGCGGTGCTCCGCCGTCTTTAGAAGTGCTTCTATATTTTTCTCAGTAGGGTGGGCTTGGCCCCGACCCCTGGACTGCCAAGGTAATTGGGTTGCCAGGGTCTTCCCGGTAGCTCAAACGGGTAAAGAATCTGCCTGCAACGCAGGAGACCTGGGTTCCATCCCTGGATCAGGAAGATCCTCTGGCGAAGGGAATGGCAGTCCAGTCTAGTATTCCCGCCTGGAGAACCCCCACGGACAGAGAAGCCTGGCGGGCTTCAGCCCGTGGGGTCGCAAAGAGCTGGACACGACTGAGCGGCTAAACACTACTAGGTAAGCAGAGCCCAGCTGGAGCAGCCTGGCCCTGGGATTCTTTCTCTGCGGTGTCTGGCAGGGAGCCCAAGACAGAGGATCCAGGCCCAGGCAAGCCCCGAACCCGCTCCCCCGCCCCTCCCGGCGACTTCCCCACCCAGGGCCTTTGCCACCTAAGACTGGAGGCGGGAGTAGAAGGGGACGACAGAGGATGAGATGGTTGGATGGCATCACCAACTCCATGGACATGAGTTTGGGTAAACTCCGGGAGCTGGCGATGGACAGGGAGGCCTGGCGTGCTGCAGTTCGTGGGGTCGCAAAGATCGGACACGACTGAGCGACTGAACTGTGAACTGAACTGCGGAGGAGGCGGTGGCCGCGCCCGGGTCCCCGCAGCCCGGCCGGCTCTCCGGGCCCGTCGCTCCGAACGACCGGCAGGGGGCGCAGGCTCCCCGGCCTTTCGGCCGGGCCGCCGCGCGCCCGCGGGGGCCGTGACAGCTGCAGGACCTCGTCGGTTTGGGGAGCCGGCAGCTCGGCTCAGCCGCGTCGAGGGCTTCCTTCCTCTTTTATCAGATCTGTCAGGGCTGCCTGGCTCCCCGGCCTTTCGGCCGGGCCGCCGCGCGCCCGCGGGGGCCGTGACAGCTGCAGGACCTCGTCGGTTTGGGGAGCCGGCAGCTCGGCTCAGCCGCGTCGAGGGCTTCCTTCCTCTTTTATCAGATCTGTCAGGGCTGCCGCGCTGTGAAGGCGCCTCCGGCCTCTTCCCTCCTTCCTGTGGCGAACCGACGGCCCCGCGCCGCCGCTCATCCCCGCCCCTGCCGCCCGCCGCAGGCCCCGCGGGCCCGGCTCACACCCTTTTCGGGGAGGGGGCCGGGGGGTGCGGGACCCTGCTTTGAGGTCAGGTCGCCGGGGGCTCTGGTTTGCCCACCCGCCCCCCGGCCCGGGGCCGCGCGCGGAGCCGCTTCTTGCAGCTCTTTGCGCACTTCTGCACGCGCTGAGCCCGCGGCGGCTGGAGGAAGCGCCTCGGAAGCGAAACTCTTGGCAGGTTTGGGGGCAGTTGGGACGCGGGGGCCGGGATGCAGCCGACGTTAAGGCCCGGGCCTCCTCCCAGCATCGCCCCCGCGCCGGGGGCGGGCCCCCTACTCCTGGGTCCAGCTCCCGCAAGCCGCCCCGCCCGCGTGCCTCCGCGAGGGGGCTCCCCGCGCTGAACTTGACTCTGTCCCCCGGGAGGAGGGCCCCCGCCTGCGAGACGGCCTCGGAGCGGGGACTGTCCTCAAGGGAGGCGAGCTGCCTTTGGGACGGCCGTTGGGGGCGGGGGTGGGAAGAAAAAGCCAGCCACCCATTTCTGATCTCATTTCTTATAAAAAAAATGGACCTGCTTCCGTTCCTTCCAGTGTTTCTTCGTTCTCCGATTTCCTCAAAGAAGAATAAATGCTTTTCCTTAAACACCATGTGCCCGACTCTTGGTGAGCGCATGGACTTGTAGCCCTCGGGGCTCCTCTGTCCATGGAATTCTCTAGGCAAGAATACTGGAGTGGGTAGTCATTCCCTCCTCCAGGGGATCTTCCCAACCCAGGGATCGAACCTAGGTCTCCCGCATTGCAGGCGGATTCTTCCCCTTCTGAGCCAACAGGGAAGCCCCTGCCAATTACCCGACTTTATATACGTATAGGTATAAATATATTTTTAATATAAGTAACTGTTTCATCTTTTCAGCTTGTTAACAGTCTCTTGGAGTATTAACCCCATTTTAAAGATAAGGAACATTGAGCATCCAGAGTTTCAGTAACTGGCCCAAGCTCATGCAGTCAAGAGCGGATGGAGGCCATCTGGCTCCAGAGCACTGGGTTCCGGGCTGTCACCTCTCCAGCGTTGGAAGGAGCTCCAGATGGGGACACAAGAAGGCTGATTCCGTGGCACTGTGGTGGAGCAGCCCTGATCTTCCCAGTGGACTTTTCTCGTGGGGAGTTTGGGAGTTCCTGGCTACACCATGCCCAGGCTCCAGTCTCTGAAGTGCATGCAAATGTGGAAAAAGCAAGCAGAGCTCAGGGCTCTAATACCAAGAACCAAGCTTCAGGGCCAGCGCTCCATTTCTGTGAGGTCGAGAGGGTCCTGGTTGATAAGAAGGGACTCTGGAAGTCCGGGGAGAGCCGGAGGGGCCTCCCCAGCTCTTTGGCTCAGAGACAGACATGCAACACCCTGCTGTCTGCAGAGGTCACTGTAAACCAGCGAAACCACCCTGCTGCGGATGAATGGGAGAATTCTGGACCAAGGAGGGGCAAAAGAAGAAAAGCCCAGGATCCTCTCCATTCTCTGCCCTCACTGGAAACACTGACATTTCAGTGAGTCATCTCATTCTCTGAAGTCATTGACTGCAAGAGGAATTGTTGCTTATCTCTACAGATGCTCCAGGAATCCCAGGGTCCTTGCCAGAACCTTCAGTTCAGTTCAGTTCAGTTCAGTCGCTCAGTCGTGTCTGACTCTTTGCGACCCCATGAATCGCAGCACGCCAGGCCTCCCTGTCCATCACCATCTCCCGGAGTTCACTCAGACTCACATCCATTGAGTCAGTGATGCCATCCAGCCATCTCATCCTCGGTCGTCCCCTTCTCCTCCTGCCCCCAATCCCTCCCAGCATCAGAGTCTTTTCCAATGAGTCAACTCTTCGCATGAGGTGGCCAAAGTACTGGAGTTT
>SJYT01025184.1:174511-358420 GCA_006410635.1 Cephalophus harveyi | reverse complement strand
TTTTTTTTTTTTTTTTAAGAAAAATTATGCAATGTTCTGAAGATCCCTTTCACCCTGGTATTCCAAACCAACTTTCACTATCAGATGCTTTTTAGAAATCCTAGTGACAGCAAGCTAGAAGTACTCCAGCACCTTTGGCTCACCCATGAGTGAGCTAAGGATGAGCGACTTGCCCAGGGTCCCGTAGGTAGTCACCTGCAGCACGAGGGCGCCTAGGACAGTGCTTTCAGGACCAGACAGCAGCTTTGGCATGAACACCTGATGGCTTCCGGGTTGGGGCAGAGTTGCCACTAGAATCCCTTTTTCATCTCCTTGTTCTTGGCTTTTAGGGACAAGAACAGGAGGCTTGGCTTTAACATAGTCTTTGGCATCCTGAATCTTTACCTCATATGAAAAAACACTTAACTGTATGATTCGCTCCATTCATTTAAAAATAGCATTTGGAGCTCCTCCTGGGTTCGAGGCACTGGCTGGATGTGAATAAATGGAGACACGTGATTTCTGCCTTCTGAGACCTTCCAGGGTCATAAGGGAAAAAGACATATACACAAATAACTAGGCAATAAAAGCAGAAAGTGAGAAATAATTCACAAGAGTCTTAAAAGCATTATTCACTCATTTGCTCTCGAATATTTGTTGAACCTACGAGTCAATTCATAAAGGAAACAATTGCTTTTCGCTAGAAAAATCGACTGTATCAAGGAGAATAATTTTTTTTTTTTTTTTACAGATTTTAACCACTTAAGTGATTATCAAAGTAATTCTGCACACTGAAGACATTTCGGAAAGCACGGAAAACAGTAAAGAAGCACATATACAAACTTCCCCTAAGCTCCCCAGCCAGAGACAATCCATGTGTGTTGTGTTTTCCCTTCTATTGGCTAAATTTTTTTTTCTTTAAGAAATTGAGAGCTTACTTCCCACTGCAAACCTATTACCTCATAAGCGTTTCCCCACATCGTTTGGAACCCTTGACTGTTATAAGGTTTCTTACCCAGTGCTTTTAGTCACATGGACGTACGGTAATTGCCTCACCCGCTCCCCAACTGCAGGTCACTTAGGTTCTTTCCAGCTTTTCGTTATAGCCTGTCCACATTGCAGCAGACATCTCTTTACGTACATCCATCTTCTGCCGCATGTCAGCTTTTAGATTCCGGAGAAAATAATCAGAAATATGAGTCAAAAGCACAAACATCTCAAGAAGATTGATAAATATCACCAAATTATTTGCTGAAAAGTTTCTAAAGAAACAGTAAAAAAAAAATGTGAACAAAGTAGGAACATTTTTCAGGCTTTTGATAAAGATCACCGAGAGGCTTGCCAGAAATAGCTCATGAATTTACACGCCCCAGTGCCTACTCGAATGCTATCCCTCTGTGCTTCAGTTAGCAGTGTCTTTGATAACTTAATCTATCTTATTGCTATTTGCGTTTCTTTGACCTTTAGAGAGACTGAGCATTCTTTCTTTCTCCAAATGTTTGTTAGCCTCTTATATTTGCTTTTTATTAAGCCACTTGCCCTTTTATCCATGAGCATCTTTGTATATGTATCTTCAAAACTGATCTATGTGGGCTCTTTATAAAGTAAGGGTCCTCGCCATCTGTCTGTGGTATTTGTTACTAACATTTTCCCCCATTTGTTTGTCTTTTAATTTTGCTTGATTTTCTTAATCGCACCGGAATTTCTTGTTTTTATGTAGCGTGGGACTGTCAAGCATTTCCTCTGTGGTTTCTTCCACAGCTTTGAAGCTTAGAAAGCCCTTCCCCATGTAAAGATCATTTGGTGAAGGGAGTTCCCAGGTGATAGATACAGTGGGCCCTTGGCCAGGTGGCCGGAGGTGACACAGTCTGGGGTGCCTGGGTTGGATTTGTTACTTTTTACCGTGCTAGGCCAGATCAGGGACACTTTTTAAGGTTGTACTGGGGGTTAGGTGGGGGCATCCACTGACCGTTTTTGAGCTGGGAGAGGACATGTGGAAGGAGTCTGTGTCTTCAGGATGCTACCGAATACTGTAATGTGTGATTTCTACTGAGAACAATGTGGAACCTGTTCTGGAAAGCTGGTATGGGAAATCCAAAATTTATAGCTCAGTGAAATTGGAGAATTTTCTCCACTGTCTTCTGAACCTGCAGCTGTTTGGGGATTTGAAGGTGATATTTCTGATGCTATTACTATCAGCACTGGGAGGGTTCCTCCAGGCCCGCAAATTTCCTTACTTCACAGCAAATTAATACCTGCTGCTCTGTTTGCCCACGACGTCGCCAACACCTCCTGTCCACCTGGCCTAGCTTCTCTCCACACCCAGCTGGACGGTAAATGTTGAGCACGGGCGCCCACTTTTCTGCTTAATGAGGACGGCAGTTTTAATAACTGATTCTGCTAGAGAAACCGCACTTGACAACTGGTGAAATCTCTGTGAAGGTGTTATTCTGGGTAACACCAGAATAACCAGATTTTGGGTGAATAAAAAGCTTACTCCTTACAGGATCGTATTTTAGTTTCTGGTTAGACCCCCTGTGAAAATGTATTATACCTCTCGGCCCTTTATTCATTCTCTCTGACAAGACCGTCTAATATATTCCTAAATGAAATACTTAAAAGATTTTTCAGTTGCCCAGAATCCCTGCCTCGCAACACAGCCATTTCATCTTTTTCCCATCTTGCCTTCTATATGTGTGTTTTACAGGACCGCAAATCATGGTACAGGCTCTCTGGAAGTTCTTCCCTTTGTATGGCCCAGAACCTCATTTTTGGTCTCTAGATTTCAAACAGTATCCATACAATGATCATTTAGAGATATTTCATGTTGAAATATAGGGTGTACTCAGACTAGAGCGTGCATCATAAACGTACAGCTTGATGAGTTTTATTTAACTTATATGCAGAGTACATCATGAGAAACGCTGGACTGGAAGAAACACAAGCTGGAATCAAGATTGCCGGGAGAAATATCAATAACCTCAGATATGCAGATGACACCACCCTTATGGCAGAAATGTGAGTCTGAGTGAACTCCGAGAGATGGTGATGAACAGGGAGGCCTGGCGTGCTGTGATTCATGGGGTCGCAAAGAGTCGGACACGACTGAGCAACTGAACTGAACTGAACTGATGAGTTTTTACAAAAGAAGCATACCCATGATCTGAACTATACAGCCCCAAGGCTATGGCCGTACTGCCCTGAATGTGGCCGATCTTGTCTAAACTATATAGCCCCCAGCCCAAGAAGTGAAGCGTTATCAGCACTTGGAGGCCCCCTGCTAACTGGTCCCAGTGGCGACCATGCTTCCCCTCCCAGAAAAGAACCAGTATGCAGACAGCAAAGATTAACTTTGCGTGTTTAGGATCTTTGTGCCAATAAAATCACAGAGAATGTCCTCTTTGGTATCTGGCTTCTTTGGCTTAACACTGTGTTTGTGAAATTCATTTTGTTTATGAAATGCATCGTGTTTGTGAAACTATGGCTATTGTGTGAATAACAGTAGTTTAATTACTGTTTACTTTCGCTGCTGTATGAATTCCATCATATCTATTGCTCTCAAACAAATGACCCAAATCCTAGTGACTTAAAACAGTGGCGTTTTTTGTCTCTCATAGGTTCTATCTGTTGAGAATGTCAAGAGCAGCTTAGCTGGGCAATTCTGGCTCGGGGCCTGTCATGAGTTTGCCCTTGAGATGTCAGGTAGGGCTGCAGTCATCTGAAGGCTTGACTGGGGCTGGCCATCCATTCCCAAAGTGGTGCAATCACTGGGCTCTTGGCTGGAGGCCCCAGGCCCTCTTCATGGCTTGGGTTTCTTTACAGTGTGGTGGCTGGCCTCCCCCAGAGTGAATGATCAAGAGACCAAGGCAGAAGCTGCAACATCTTCCAGGACCTCTCCTTAGAAATCACACATGGTCACTTCCACCCAACCCTACTGGTTACTAAGTCAGTTCTATTCAGCATCAAGAAGGGAACTTCACCAGGCCATGCCTACCAGGAGGTGAGACTCACAGAGGGCAACTTGGGGACTGGCTACCACATATGGAAAAACTACTCATCATAAAAAGTCACTTTCTAAAGCATCCCCCATCACATTGTTGGGACTTCCCCTGGTGGGCTCAGCTGTAAAGAACCCGCCTGCAGTGTAGGAGATGTGGCAGGAGATGTGTGTTTGATCCTTGAGTCGGGGAGATCCCCTGGAGAAGGGAGTGGCAACCCACTCCAGTATTCTTGCCTGGAAAATCCCATGGACAGCCTAAGGGATCGAAAAAGAGTTGGACACAACTTTGCAACCAAGCAACAAAATCACATGTGTCGTGTTATAAGTCATTTGCTATTGTAGTCAATACCGACACAAACATCTTTATGCATGTCAATTTCTATTTTTTTTGCTGAAGTAGTTCTTAGAAATACACACTGGGGAACGGAATTCCTGAGTCAAAAGATCGTAACTTGTTTATGAGTCTTGCTCTATTGTCACCTATCGCTTCCAAAAAGGATTGGACTGATTTTCTGTGGTTGCCATTCGGCAACCAAATGGCAGATGGAATCCACTGCAGCTTTGTCTGCATTAGGCATTCACACCTCCAGATAAAACATTGTATACAGAACATAAAAATGACCTTCTGTCATCAGAAGACTTGGCGAACAATAGCTGGGAGGGCAGCTGTATTGTGAGAAACTGGTGACTCTTCTCTAAGAAGCCCTGGATAATGGATACTCAAGCAAACTGGCTCGCTCGTTAGTGTGTTTAGTATGTGTCGGGTCTGAGCTGCATCGTGCGGGATCTGTCGTTGCAGCACACAGACCCTCTAGTTGTGGCCCTTGGGCTCCGGAGCAGGCAGGCTCAGTTGTTGTGGGGTTTAGTTGCTCTGAAACATGTGGGGTGTTAGTTCCCACACCAGGGATCACACTCGTGTCCCTTGCACTACAAGGTGGATTCTTAACCACTGGGTCGCCAGGGAAGTCACCAAACTGGGTCTGGAGCTGCATTTTTCTGCCACCTCTTGGAGAGGCAGCATGGTGAGTGGAAAGTTGCTTTCACTCTCAGCCTCCCCATCTGTAAAATGGGGATCAAGGCACCAAACTCCCGGGGTCGGTGTGAGGACTGAAGAGATAATGGATGAGGGGTTCCTAGCCCTATACTGGCGCATATAATAGGCACCCAGCAAATATTGGTCATCCCCCTTGCGCCCTCTCCTACTCTCTCTTCTTGTTTAGCAAGAGTCACACATTTTGCCTTCATTTGGATGAATTACTTCCTGCGATATGTCCTTGGTTTCTCCTGGAGGGGGAAAAAAAAAAAACAGTAATTTTTTTCTGATTATAACACTGATGTGTGCTCACCCAATAAAAATTTGGAAACTGTGGGAAAGTACAAAGAAGGAAATAAAAATTACCCGCAATTTCACGCCTCAGATCTGCCACTGCACATCGGGGTGTGTCTTCAGGGTGTCGGAGCTGCTGCTGATTCTCAGAATTCTAAGGTGTGGCTCCAGGCCAGCGTGGCATCACCTCTGTCCGGCCCCGCCACAGAGATGCCGAGGACAGGGTGCGCTGGGGCGGTCGGGTCCCAGCTGTGACCGGCTCCCCCCTCGGCAGCCTCACTTTTCGCTGCTCACGGGAAGCAGATAGGATTTCAAGACATCCTCACCACCTGTGGAGAGCAAGACCCCGTGGGGCAAGCCCTGTGGGGCGAAGGGCTGTCTTTTTCTTCCCCTTTCCTCTGCAAGGCCCTGACCAGGCTCATCCAGACTCGGGCACTTCCTGTCTCCAGGCCTCGGTCTCCTCATCTGTCCGGTGAGCAGCTGGGCCTTGATTTGCAGGATTAGCCCTGGGTGTCTTGGCGGTATCTGTGTCACCTGAACACACGCGCATCTCCTTGATTCCTCCGGCGCCTGGGCGCCTGTCCCTTCTCCTCCTTGGAAGAAGATGGGCACCTCCCCCAGCTTCAGATCATGCTGCCACCTGGACCATCTCCAGTCCGGCTCCTCAGTTGCTCTGGGAGTCTCGAGTCAGGCAAGGAGCCCTTCTGAGAGCTCCACGAGGAGGAAAGGGAACAGCATTGTGTACAGGCCTCTGTGCTGAGACAGTAGAGTTGACATGGTACCGCTGGTAGAGAAGGACTGCCTAGCTTCAAATCCCAGCTTCGCCACTAACTGTGTGGCCTTGGGTAAGTTCCTTAAAGAGCTGTGTCTCACTCATCTGTAAACCAGGAAGGATGAAGATGGTAATGTGTGTGTAAAATCGTATGTGGAGTAACTGAGTTACTATGCCTGATATCCTTGGCATGTGGTACATACTGTTACTGTTCAGTTGCTCAGTCATGTTTGATTCTTTGCAACCCACCAGACTGCAGCACTCCAGGCTGCCCTGTCCTTCAGTATCTCTCAGAGTTTGCCCAAACTCTGGTCCACTGAGTCAGTGATGCCATCCAACCATCTCATCCTCTGTCACCACCTTCTCCTCCTGCCTTCAATCTTTCCCAGCATCAGGGTCTTTTTCAATGAGTTGGCTCTTCTCCACTGGCTTATGGAACGTCAGCATCAGTCCTTCCAAAATGAATATTCAAGGTTGAGTCCCTTTAGGATTGACTGGTTTGATCTCCCTACAGTCCTATGTGGGTATTGGTATTACTATGCTGTCCAGAAGGTACAGTCAGTGATCTGAGATCTGTGCTGTGTAGAACTGTAAGCAGTTTCCCAAAAATGCAAATGTGATTGACGTGGAAAGTGAGTTTCTTCTCCGTCACCTACTCTCACACTCCAGAAATAACCACTGAGAATAGATCAGTGGGCCACCTTCCAGAACATAGACAGGGACTGTTTTCTCTTAAAGGCATTACATATTGTTCTTCAATTTGCTTTTTCACTCAGGATGTTATTGAACATACTTTCATGTCACAAGATGCAGAGACATGGCTGCTAAATTTATGCCTCCAACTCCCTGTAAATGGACAGTTAGAGTGTTTCCACTTTTTGACTATGCAAAGTACAGCAAGGAACATCCCTTTTTAGAGTTTCTCATTCCCAAAAGAGTACCCCGGGAGGAGGGGGTGGGGGGCACGAGCTGCTCATCGCTCTTACCCTGGGAAGGTCCTGTGAGCGCTAGTGAGTGTTCTGAGTGGATCTACTGTGTTACCCTGGGAGGACCTCCTCCATGCCCCCAAAGGAAACAGGAGTCCGCCCAGGAGGGTCCCTCCTGGAGGTGAAGACAGCAGAGCACGCTGAGGAGAGGACGACGGGCACTCAGATGACTCGAGAGCCCCTTTCTCACCCTTCCCTTCTTAAAAATTATTATTTAAATATCTATTATAAAATTATCAAGCACATATAAAAGATGCAAGACTAGTCTAACAAATATGCATACAGTAGAAGAAGTGTTAGTCGCTCAGCTGTGTCCCACTCTTTGCAACCCCATGGACTGTAAACTACCGGTCTCCTCTGTCCATGGGGCTTTCCAGGCAAAAGTACTGGAGTGGGGTGCCGTTTCCTTCTCCAGTGACCCGGGGCTGGATGACAGTCCTTGGCAAAGGCTGATACTGGCCCTGTGATGGGAAGTGGCCTGAGCTCCACAAAACCCATCACTACGCGTGTGGTGCTTTTGGAAAGAGTAGAGAACATGGCCCTTGTGGGCATAGCTCTCATGCCAATGTGCCTGGCTCAGTGGAGGCAGGTTGGATTCCAGCCCCAGTGCCGGCGACAGCACTTTGTGCAGTGCGCAGACTAGGCAACTGCATGTGGCAGCCCTGACCGGGAGGGGCGGTTTAGCCAGCAAGGCAGGGCAGAGAGCTTCCAGCCTGAGAGTGAGCAAGGCAGTGGTTACCAGCGGGCTCCCTACCACCCAGCAACAGCAATGGCAGCAGCAGTGTTTACTGGGCATCTCTGTGCTGAGCCCTGCACTGGGCGCTGTCTCAAATTCTCTCGCGTTGTTTCAATGGTGCCAGTATCACCCTCACTCCAGGGATGAGAATACAGGCTCAGAGAGGCTCGGTTGTTTGCCCAAGGCTGCACTGCTCATAAGGGGCTGAATCAGGGCTCCATCCTGGGTCTGGTGGCTCTTGGGATTGTGCCCTAAGAACTGTGGCATTGTTAGGGGCCCAGGGGCGCATTCCAGGACCAGGACCTTAGGGGTTCCGATTCCTAAGTCCAAAGTGGGGTCTGTGTAGTCAGGTTAGAATGAGGCCCTCTCCACCCACTCCAGGGCACACTCATGTGCCCCCAACCCCCACCGTTTAGGAACCACTGGGCGACAAAAACATCTGGAAATCCAGGGCCTCGCCCTCTCTTGGCAACCGTCGGTGGCTGTGTGCTGACCCGTAGGTCCCCAAGGCAGAAGTCCCACCACCCGGAGGTGCAGAAGGGCGTCAGGAAGGTGGTGGGGATTCTGTGCTGGGGCCACAACGGGTCCCAGTCTTGTCGCTCCCCCCTCCCTGGGGCATCAGAAACGGGGCAGGGCAACGGGAAGGAGGTGAGGTTGGGTGTGACCCACAAAGGCACCCAGTTGTCGTGGCAACCCTGCCAGCTGTGTGGCCCCTGAGAGATTGGGGATCGTGGCTTGCCCCGGGCTACCCCAAAATGCACTGATGTTGCTGGTTCCTCTGTCTGTGACCATAACTGGGGCCTGGAGAGCCCTGGAGAGGGGGGTGCAGATGCTGAAGTGTGCGGCACTGACAAGGCCACCCCTCTCCCCCTGCAGGCCCCAGGCCGTCTTCTAGACAATGAACAGTTTACCACCCGCCTGCCCAGAAGTTGGCTCGCAGGGATGTGGGTTCTGACGGGCACTCCCTCTTGGCAGAACCCGTTGTTAACTTGGATGAATTGACTACATGGCCTCTGCAGTCTGGGTAGGTGCTTGAGAAGGCTGGGGTGTGGCCTTGAATAATTTCAACTCTGCACTCACCGGCCTGGGACTTGCAAGGTTACCTGTTCTCCAGAACAAACATCAGAACCTGGAGCTGTTTCTCAATTGTCAGATAAAGTGATGTTTTGTATAAAGGGGTCTTAAAAGAAATCAGGTGGGACTTCAAGGAGATCCACAGCAGACCCAAAAGACACTTGGATCGTGACTCCTGGATTGTTTGTTTTGGAGGGAGAGGCAATTAGAAATTCTTGGCTGCTGCCTGAGCTAGGGAGGCTCGGGGTGAGGTAGAGGGCACAGGTTTGGGTGTGCAGGAACCACGCTTGGTGGGGCCAGTGGGAAGCGTCAGACTGAGCCACAGATGGTGGGGAGGAGGGACCCCGAGATTCCCAGAGAGGAAACTGAGCCTCGGAGTGGTCAGGAGTGACCCCAGGGTCACACACTTGGGGCAAATCTCCTAAATACAACTGAGCGGACACCAGACATCTTTCCAGGCCACTCCCTGTCCCTCCTCCTGACAAACCACCCCTCCCCCACCACCCATGTCAGTGGTAGATGCTCAGACTCCATCCTCAGGGGACCTGGGGGTCCCTGCTCTCATCCACGTCCAGTTTTCCTTTCTGACTGCTGTCTAGGTGACCTGCGGTGACTCAGGCCTCACCCCAGCTCCCTAACCCTACTGGAGACCCTTGCTGAGCTCCTTGGATGGGCCTGGTCTCTGCTGGGACACTGCTCAGCGATCCCTCCCTGATTCCTTGTGCTCCGGCTTCCTCGGTCTTCTTCCATCTCCCTCACCTCCCCCCACCCCAAATACAGGGTCTCCCAAGGTCCCTGCTGATGATAATAACATGACAAAAATAATATCTCCCATTTACCAAGACTGTACCAGGCTCTGCAGCTAAGTGCTTGCAGGTCTCATCGGGCCTCAGGTCACACCACGTGGGGAAAACTGTCTCTTCCTGCAGCCCAGGGGGTGGGGTGCTGGCAATTTTGGACACCCCCCCGCCCCAATCCCCCCATGGAGGACCTTCTGATGGTTTTGAAGGTTTGGTCAAGATGTGTAGATGAGTGTGAGGGAGAGAAGTGGAGCCAGGCCCAGCTCCTCCGCGCTTTGGGAGAGGCAGGGGGACAGGAAGTGAGACCCGGCTGTCCCGCGCGGGTGACCCTGCCCTGGAGGGTTCTGACCAAGGGAGTCTGCTTGGGATGGTCCCAGAGTTCTGACCTCGCGGGTGTCTTCTCCCCAGCCCCTTTCTTCTGGGACCAGTTCTGTGCGTGTGTGTGTGTGTGTGTGAGAGAGAGAGAGAGAGTGTGTGTGTGTGTCTGTGAGTGTGTGGCACACGTGCGTTTGTATTCACCGTGATCCGATTTCCTGCATCTCGAGACTCGCCATCCCCTAGACTTTCCGGAGTCGTCCTCGTTAGGGGCCGCGCGGTTCGTCGTGTGAGGGGATTTAATGCGGCTCGTAAAACACCGGCTTGACGATGTTTACTTTCCCCCGCTTTTCTCTCTCCTGGCAGCCCGGGTTTCTCCCCTGCGTTTGGCCAGATCTATAAAATAAATACATCCACTGCACGGGAGGAAGTGACCTTCGGGTCTGGGGGCTTTTTAATGGGGCCTGAGCTCTGCTGACAGCTCCTGGCTTCCCGGCTTTAGCCGCTGGGGTAAAGCCTCACGAAGCCCTCCAGGCACCCCCATTTCTTGCTCGGAGTTACCAGCTGAACCTCTGTTATAGCTTCTGACAGCTTTGTGCTTTCTTTCTTTCCTTTTTTTCTTTTTTCAAGTAATAAAAAAATGTCTGTCTGTCTTTAAGAATGTAAAGCACCCAGACCCGAATGTCCTCGTCTCTTCTTGTCTGAATGGCCTGCACTGTCTTGGGAGCAGGTATGGATTTATCATCCCTCGTCTGGAGCAGAAATTGCTCGAGGCCCCTTTTGGAATCCTCTACGCTCCTCCCATCCTCGGGGAGCCTTTTGCAGGGGGCTTGTGTATCCATCTCAGGAGGTGGGCATGTGTCTGAGGACAGGTGTCATTTCCTCGAAGCAGGAAGCCTGGCTTGCTACCGGCCCCTGGCAAAGGCTGAGTGAAAGGATGAGCAAATGAATGAAGGAGTGAGTGCCTGAGTGAGTGAGTGCATGAGTGGGTGAGTGGATGTGTGGGTGAATGGGTGGGTGGGTGAAGATGTGCTGAGCAGTCTGTCCCCACATGGGTGGATCTTCCCAGGGGGCACCCTATTCAGCTTTCCTGTGGCTCCACCCCTTCCTCCTCTGTGACCTGGGGCAGTTGTCGTTTCTAGAAACTTCAGTTTTTCCATCTGCTGACTGGGGAGATCACCTGCCTGTTTCCCATCAGGGGCCTGTGAAGGTCAAGGTAGAAGGCAGGAGGGAAACACGTCCTGGAAGCACCAGGACGTCTGTGAGACAAAGTGCTGATGGGAAAATCAAGTTCAGGCCAAGCCATACAGGATGGTGATGCTCGTTTTTTTAACTCACCGCCGCCCCGCCCACCGTACCCCTTCCCCTGCCTTATCTCTCCCGATGCGGTGGAACAGTCTGGAATGGAAATTACTCACCAAGCCAACAGCGGTTGCTAGGAGCTCATCAGCTTTATTTGCAATGTTTTGGTAACAGGAACATACTGAGGTTGTACTTTTGTATTGAAAAGCTTTTAATTTATTTGCAGAAGAATAAATAACATTAATCATGGTCTCCACTGATTGGACTCTGGCTCTGTAGCAGACTGTGAGGGTTCTTAAGGTGTCCCTTTTCCGGGTGAGGGAACCAAAGCCCAGAGGAGTGGGTGACTGTCCCAGGGTCACACAGCCGGGAAAGGCCAAGGCCGATTCTGGCCTCCTGCACAGCGACCCCTGGGGGACAGTTGGTCCCTAAGCAAACCTTGACCACAGCAGCCCCTGGGTGGCCTGCTGGGCAGGGCGGGACGCAGAGCGGCTTCCTGGCCCCAAGGCGAGCTGCAGCGCACAGACCGTGTTACCAGGGCCGGAATTCACAGCATCCTGTCGAAGAGCAGCAAGGGTTTTAGCATCAGAAAGACAGGCCTGTGTCCCGGTTCTGCCGGTTCTGCCGCTTGCTGGCTGTGTGACCTTAGGCAGGTCCCTTCCCCTCTCTGAGCCTTTGTTCATCTTCAGAAGGGATGAGAAACCCCTGCTGCCGGGCTTGTGTGGACTGAAGGTGTGGCAGACCCGAGGGCACCGTGTAAACTGCCGAGCGCTGCTTACTTGTTCCTGAAACGAGCATCTATAACACCCCTGCTTTCGTGCCTGGCAGGCCCTTCTCACAACAGACTGAGTTCTGGTTCCCCGAGGTGACCTGCGACGCTGGGGACCGACAGGCAACACGGAGGCCAGCGAGAGTTTGCCGCGGTGGTGACCCGGCGTGGGGTGGAGGGTGGGCGTGGGCGCTTAGTGGGCGGCCAGAGAAGGCCTCTGGGGAAGGAGACTTCTGACCGAGGCCGACATGTGGGAGGTCAGCGTGGGAAGCTCTTCAGGGGAGTGCCCAGGCAGGGGACAGCCCCGAGGAAGGGAAGAGCTGGTGTGGTCCAGGAAGGCCAGGGCGGGGAGAGCAGGGAGAGGCTGGGGGCCGGGCCGGAGCTGGAAGGCCTTGAGAGGACAATAGATGGCTTTCCCGGGGTGCTCGTGTGCCTCCTCGATGCCCCCCATCCTCTGCCAGAGGCCCTTCGCAGGGGGCTTGTGTATCCATCTCAGGAGGTGGGCGTGTGTCTGAGGACGTGTGTCATTTCCTCAAAGCAGAGAGAAGCTTTCCTGCTGAGATCGGGGAAGAGCAGGAGCACTTTGGGCAGGGCTGCTGGGAGGCGGGAGGAGGAGACACCCTGGTCCCCGGGAGCGGCCAGGGTGGATTAAAGGGCGGCAGTGGGGTGCAAAGTAGGGGAGCTCAAGGGGCAAGAAGAGCCTAATGTCCCCAGATTTGGGAAGATGTGGACAGACCCAAAGTGGGGGGCCAGCGGGGGACCCAGGAGGCCCCCAGAAAGGGGCTCAGAGAGGCGCCCAGGGAGGCTCTGGAATGTATTCTCCCAGGCACCCCCATTGAAGGCAGGGGTTTGGACTGGTCCCTGGAGTTGCCACACCTTCAAAAAACCCCAGATGTCTAATGCCCATCCAGCCACAGCTCATGATCCTTAGCAAGATGGGTCTTTCTAGAAATGCCACTTTCTCCCCAGTGCAGTTGGTCTGATGGGGGTGCCCATGGGACATGGTGGGGGGGGAGCCCTGCCAGTCTCGCTCTGGCACCCTGAGCTTCCTCCCTGCCTGCAGCTTCGCTGGGAGGCTTGAGAGCCCTCTGCTTAGCACTTGGCCCAAAGTGAGGAACCGGCAAGGGGGCTGTTCCAGTCCTGGGTCCCCCAGTCACAGGATCACGGACTCTCAGGGTGGAAGGGAGGTCCCAGAACCCACCCCTCCATCCACTGCCTGGTCACTTCTATGGAGTCCTGGGCATCACCCACCTCAGCTTGGTCTCCTCTGATGACAGGACGCTCACTCCCCCCTGCTCAAGACAGCTCAGCCCAGTCTTAGGCAGGCCTGCTGGCAGTTCTCCCTCTTGCAGAGCCCAGCTTTATAGCCTTTATCTCCTCCCAGGGGTTCCAGTCTTTTCTCTCGGGACTGCAAAGAGCACGTGTGGGCCTCGTGCTTAGTCGTGTCTGACTCTGTGACCCTGTGGACTGTAGCCCGCCAGGCTCCTCCGTCCTTGGGATTCTCCAGGCAGGAATGACGGAGTGTGTTGCCCTGCCCTCCTCCAGCGGATCTTCCTGACCCAGGGATCGAACCCTCATCTCCTGTGTCTCCTGCATTGGCAGGAGGAATTTTTTGAGTCGCCTGGGAAGTCCCCGCATAGAGCACTTCACGTGTCTAATCCACACACAGATTACAGCTACCTGGGTGTGCTCTCTGGTCCCCCCAGCCACCCTCCATCAGGATGTTCTAGCTCTGATTCCCCACCTCCCACTCCTTCATTTGTCTGGATTCCTTTTCCATGAAGGGCTGAGCACAAGACAAGGTACAGAACGCAGAGAAGACACAGGGGCCTCCGGCCTGCTCCGTGTACGAGGTAGGCTTATCTGACATCGGGGCCTTTGCCAGCCCTCTCCCATCCTCTCCTTTCTCTGTCGTCCTAAAAGCACAGACCCAGCTGTCTGAGTCGTGGAGCGGGCTCCTAGACTGCCCCCTTCCTTAGCCAGAGGAGGGTCAGGCTGAGCCAGCCATGTGCCTGGAGACCAGAGGAGAGTCCAGCCAACCGTGGGCATTTTTAACTGCAAACGCGTTTTCTTCCTCTCGTCTTTAAGTGACAAAAATAAAATAAGCTCGCTGTAAAAGTATGAAGCAATTCCAAAGTGTATAGAGTACAAAGCGAAGGCCCCTTTCATAGCTCTCTCTCCCCAAATCTTAACCTCTGTCGACAGATTGGTGGGGCGCCTTCAAACATTTTTCTTTCCTCATGAAAGTAAATCTCTTTTCCTCTCAAGGGCGCACTCCCCACAGTGATCCTTCATTTATCAGGAAGAGGTTTCCCCGTCAGCACCTTGAGCACGACCTCATTCTTTTTATTAAAAAAATCAAATATGAAAAACAACTTTCCTGTTCTTAGAGTAATGCTGTGCCCATTTCGGCCATGTAAATAGCATAAAGGATTTATTGTGAAAAACAAGTTATCCTTCCACCCCACCCCTGCCTCCGCCACTGACCTTTGCTCTGAGCTCTCTGCACCCCAAACACACAGGGCAGGGCAAGTCACATCGCGTTTGGTCAAACAGCTGCCTAGGGGTGGGCCGACTATGCTTTGTGACTGAACTCCTGCTGATGTCACTTAGGTTATCTCCAGCTTTAACTTCTGTTCTGGTATTTTTGGGGCTGCTCCGTGGCATGTGGGATCTTACTTCCTTGACTAGGGATTAAACCCATGCCCCTGCATTGGAAGCGATAGTCTTAACCGCTGGACCGGCAGGGAAATCCTTAGCTTGTCACTTTTAAAAGCTTAGGGCTTTTAAAACCTTCCCAAGGTGGGGCTGGCCAGGCCGCTGCAGCACCAGTCCCTGCCAGGATGCCAGCAGCCCTGAAGACCCCGATTCACTCCTGGGAGGCGGCTGGGCATAGGGTGACACAGGAGGAGAAAGGGCACCAGGCCAGGAGTCAGGAGGCCTGGGTTTAGAGGGAGCCACTTCCCCATTCTGACCCTCGTTCTTCCTCCTCGAATGAGGATGCTGGCCCAGAGGGCACTGGTGGCCTTTCCTGGCTTGCATCAGACCCCAGTGCATAAAACAGCACGGAGTCTCCTCCAGTGCCTGCAGTTCTTCCCCGTCATTCAGGACTCTCTGCTCTGGTGGCCGTGAAAGGCTGCTGGGCTTGTCTGGTGGGAGGAGGTTCAGTCTCTGCACTAGGACCTGTCTGGGAGGAGGCAGCCGGTCCGGTGCCACGTCAGAGGGAAGATGGCACGGGGATGGGATGGGAGGACCCGGATGAGAGTCAAAGGCTTTCGAAGGACCTTCTGGGTCAACCTCTCTCCCTGATTCCTCAGGACAAGGCTTTTCATGTGGCTTCAGTAAGGACTTCCCTGGTGGCTCAGACGGTAAATCGTCTGCCTGCAATGCGGGAGACCCGGTTCAATCCCTGGGTCGGGAAGATCCCCTGGAGAAGGAAATGGCAACCCACTCCAGGACTCTTGCCTGGAAAATCTCATGGATGGAGGAGCCTGGTGGGCTACAGTTCATGGGGTCGCAAAGAGTCGGACACGACTGAGCGCCTTCGCCTCACACTTTCAGTAAGGACTTGGGTCATTTCAGGTTTCGTTAAGCAACAGACACACTCTAGGCACTTCAGATTGTTGTCGCTCAGTCACTGAGTATCGTCCAACTCTTTGCAACTCCATGGACGGCAGCATGCTAGGCTCCTCTGTTCTCCACTGTCTCCTGGAGTTTTCTCGAATTCATGTCCATTGAGTCGGTGATGCTATCTGACCGTCTCATCCTCTGCTGTTCCCTTTTCCTCTTGCCTTCAAACTTTCCCAGCATCAGGGTCTTTTCCAATGAGTCTTTTCGCATCAGGTGGCCACAGTATTGGAGCTTCAGCTTCAGTATCCGTCCTTTCAATGAATATTCAGGGTTGATTGACTGGTTTGATCTCCTTGCAGTCCAAGGATATTTCAGATAGATGTACTTAAAACAGGGTGCTGCTTCCCTAGGCTGTTTATAGGGGAGCTGAGAAGCCAAAGCGGGGAATGATGGGTCAACCCAGAGATCAGCCACCGTGGGAAACTGCCACCACCCAGGGGTGGAGGGTGTGCAGGGCCCAGAATCCTGGGCTACTTGGTGCCAGCTGGAACCTGGCTGGGTGGAGTGCAGAGGAAATGCGGCAGCCTCTAGGTGACCGCCTCCCCGCCGCCCCCCGGGGCAGACGTGAACGTGGGAGGAATAGCCCAGCTTCTCCCTTCATGCCCCCCTCCTCCATTTCCCCCAGCACCTCAACAGGGCAGAACGTAACTGAAAACTGGCTGGCAAGGGAGCCTGGGCAATAGAGCCCACAGGCATCAACCCCCTCTGCAGCACAGACAGGAAAGTGTCTGAGGCTGGAAGCCCACACCTGGCCTATGACTATCTGTGCTTAAATGCTGCAGGTGCCGGGGAGCTCACTCTCTAACCTTGGGGGCAGCAGCAGTAGTCTGTTTCACTGCCTGCTGAGTAGAAACACTGGCTCGGGATAAAGGAGAAGTGTCTGTGACCCCCCTCCTGAAGACGAGGGCTTGTCTTCGCAGCAGGAGCCCTTTGTGTGAGACAGTGGCCTCATGCCTCCCGGCTTCGCTCGTGCTGCCGTAACTGCCAGGAAAGCCCCTTCCACCCAGTCGACTCTCACCCACCTGATGAAATTCAGCTCCTCCAGAAAACCTCCCAGCACCCCATACTGCGTGATGGCACCCTGCTGCCCATTCAAGGCACCTCATACCTCCTTCCCTATTTAGCACTCAGTATATCACGTCACTCTCGAATCTCCCTGTTGGTCTGTCTGATTCATCGGGGAATAGAACTTGACGGACTTGACTTTGCCTCCCCAGTGCTACTTTGCATACATTATTTAACTCTCCCAACTACATTAAATTAGCTACTATTATTCTCATTTCTCAGCTGGGGAATCTGAGGTTCAGAGAGGAGAGTGTCCACGCCCACTTGGCTCTGGGAAACAGAGCTGGCATCTGAACCCACTTCTCATCTGTGAAGGCCAGGTTCCGTAAGTGCCGGGCCAGCCCACACGGTCCTGCCCCGGTACAGCTGGGCAGCGGGGTGGAAATGCACACGATGCCTCCCTGGGAGCGTTTTCAGTTCAGCTCTGGCGCCTCGTCCCTTACCCTCCATTCAAGCCCCGACGTCAGTCCCCTGCAGATGAGGAGGCCGTTCCCATGGCTACTTCTCCGTTCTGAAATGACCAAGAGGCTGGGCTTGGGCAGCAGGTCTAACCACAGATTGACAGATGTTTCCACGTGTGGAAGTGGGGTTTGAGCCTTGACGTGTGTTTTCACGGTTCCCTTTTCACTCTCTCCCTGGGGTAATGTGTCTAGTCGTGGTCTTGATGTTCTGAGGTGTTTCATGTCTCTTGCACACACTCCTTAGACTGTTCTTACCACTTTTTCTCATTAGCAGAGCACTTTCTAGTTTGCATAGCACTTTTATACGCAACAGCTCAGTGGATCTTCCTGGCAAACCTGAGACCTGTGTCTGTTTGATAGATGGAGGCTCAGAGAAACTAAGAAATGACAGTGACAATTAGTTGCCCTTTATTGAGCTCTTTTATGCCTTTCTAAAATCAAGACTCTCAATCACACTGCATACAGTTCTCCTTTAATCTTCCCAGCAGCTATATAAGGTAAATGATATTTGTGACCCCATTGACTCTAGCCCACCAGGCTCCTCTGTTCATAGGATTTTTCCAGGCAAAGATGCTGGAATGGGTTGTCATTTCCTCCTCCAGGGGATCTTTCTGGCTCAGGTATCGAACCTGGGTGACCTGCATTGCAGTTGGATTCTTTACTGACTGAGCCACCAGGGAAGTCCCCGAAGGATATTGTCATCCCTATTTTATTTTATTTTGGCCACCCCCTTGGGGAGGCATGTGGAACTTTCCCAACCAGGAATCGAACCCGTGCCCCCCTGCAGTGGAAGCTCGGAGTCTTAACCACGGGACTACCAGGGAAGCCCTCCTCCCTATTTTAGAGGTAGGAAAACTGAAGCTCAGAGAGGATAACTGACTTGCTCAAGGTCACACAGCAGCAAATCTAGACCTGGGACCCATCTTATGAGTGCTGGCCCAGTGTTCTGACCAGCTCTTGAGAACAGCCGTGAAACTGGAAAAACACATTAGTATATTTCAATAAATCCACATCGTTGAACACAGGTATACTAGTATTTTATATATTCTAGGAAATAGGAATGCTGTCAGTTAAACTAAGACATGGTACTTTATCACTTAGAATTTGTTTCCTACTTAGTGAAAGAACCCTTTTAGACTTAGATGCATATCGTATATATGTATATTTATATACAACAGTCTTGTATATACATAAGAGGAAATTTGTATGAAAACAAATTTATGTGAAATGAAACTAAATTTATATAAAAATAAACTTCTTCACATACAAAATCTGACTCTGACTCAGGGAACAGCAAAGGCTCATGCTTTTTCACACAACATCATCCACTGAGCCGGCCAGTACTGGTGATACAGACCTCACTCTCCCTTTCTGTCTTTTAGAAACATTTTATGGAACCAAAGTTCTCATATAATAATATACACAAATCATAAGTATTTCTGATGGGCTTTTACCCACATATGTGTACATGTATGATCAGTGATGGGCTGATTGTTAAGTATTAATAGCTAGGACTTTTGCAAACCAGTTTTTAAATTAAACTCTTAGTCACCATGGTGGGAATATTTACACCACGGAAATTGGCAAGTGCTATAGTTCAGGGCTCCCCCTCCCCACCACCCTCGAGGTTGGTATACCAGCACCTCCTCATTGACTGTAACCACCATCAGGAGGTGGGGCAGAAGATGATATGTTTGGATGGCATCACTGACTCAATGGACATGAGTTTGGGTAGACTCCGGGAGTTGGTGATGGACAGGGAGGCCTGGCGTGCTGCAGTCTATGGGGTTCCAAAGAGTCGGACACAACTGAGTGACTGAACTGAACTGAACTGAACCATCAGGGTCAGGAGCAAGTTTTCCAGCCACCCAGAAGGCCCTTCTGTGCTCTCCTAGCCCATCTCCACCAAGGAACCTCTGAAGCAGCAATTTTTTTACACGAATTCCACAGACTGAGAGGTGAGGGTCCTTAACGCTGGCCCTGCCTTTTGCGGCTCTTCCCACATTTGATTCCCAGTGAGGAATGTGGCTGAACGCGTCTGTCTGCTTTACCCACAATGGGGTTGTTTCCTAAAGGTTAAAAGAATGCTTCTCTATTGTCTCCAGGGTTTTCTTCCAAGCCACAGAAACCCATCCCAGAGCGCAGGGCAGGCACAGGTGACTCCATCCAGAGGGCTCCTGGCCAGCAGAGACTGGGAGGCGCACCCTGATTTCAGAGCTATTAAAATGTGAAGGCCATGCCTCTTAGGATGGCTGAGATACAGGTATTATTACTGTTTTGAACTTCTTCCTTTGCGGAAGCAGTTTCCTTTGAGAAGTAGCTTGTCTTGATGATTAAGCCCCGTGGAGCGGAAGCATCTCGATTTCCTTGTGGCCAGCACTCTCTGTGGTGGTCCCGTCCCTAAGCCGCTGGCATCTGCCCATTTCTTCAGGGTCAGCTGGGTGTTACTACCTCTGGCTCTGACCTGGAAAGACAGGGAAACCGTGGCTCTGACACCAGACTGCTCCTGGATCATCTTTTCTGAGTGCAGACGAAGGCAGGGCTTGTGCCCTCCGGGAATGGTTCAAGGGGTTCCTTATGGGCTTCCACCACAGCCACACCCCTGTGATGACTATTTCAAAGGATCAGCGTCCTCATCCCAGCCTAGCAGTGGCCTTCTACAAATTTGTATGTGTGTGTGCCAAGTTGCTTTAGTTGTGTCCGACTCTTTGTGACCCTATGGACTGTAGCCCACCAGGCTCCTCTGTCCATGGGCTCCTCCAGGCCAGAACACTGGAGTGGGCTGCCATGCCCTCCTCCAGGGGACCTTTCTGACCCAGCGATAGAACCTGCACCTCTTATTTCTCCCGCAGTGGTTTCTTTACCACTAGAGCCGCCGGGGAAGCCCCGTATATTACGTTTCCTCAAAGCCCAGCATGCCATTGACGTGGAGCAAGTGCCCAGGGAATATTTAAATGAAGGAGCCAATGACAGACCTGGGTGGAGAGACGTCATTCTGCAGCCTGTCTGATTCCTTGCCCTGGAGAAAAACCACTTCTCTGAAACTAACAGGAACGACTAGGATGGTGTGCATCCTGGCTTTACCCCGGCTCAGAGGGGTTCACTGAAAGCCTCGTAGGTGATCCCTGTGGAGACCTCAGGACCACTCCTTCCTTCTGTGTCTTGGTTCAGGCAGCCCTACCCCAACCCTGCCTGCCAGGGCCAAGTCCTGGGTCTCTGGCAGGTGGGGCTGAGAGTGACAGGGAGGATCAGGCTGAGACCTGCTCTGGAGCTGGGGGAGGGCAGGGCAGGACACAGCATCCAGAGGGAAGCCGATCCAGAGCAGTGGGCTTAGCTCAAACTGCAGAAGAGCAAGGAGATCGCAGGAGTTTGCTGGAGATGGACTGAGTGGGTTGGAGCACTGGGAGTTTGGAAAGGACCTAGCATGTTCTTCAGGAGCTGGGGGGAATCAGAGGGAAGTGCGAGGACCAGAATGTCCAGGCTCAAGGCCCAGCCTGGCTCCCTCCTATCCTCATGCCTCCAGGTGGCTACTGTCTTTTCTAGACCTCAGTTTCACCACTCAGATGATAACCCTGGTTCTGCAAGCCTCCCAGTTGTGGTTGTGGGGAAGAATTAAAATGTGCTTATGTGATAGTGAGTCCTTGTTCAGGGGCCAGACCCAGAGCACTTTTCATGAATTAATTCAGCACTTCTCAAAGTGTGGTCCCCAGACCAGCAGCATGATCAGCATCACTTGGGAACTTGTTAGAAATGCACATTCTTGGGCTCCTGCTGAATCTGAAGCCCTGGGAACATGGCCAGCAGTTTGTATTTGAACAAACTCTCTTGGAGATTCTGCTGAAACCTGAAATTTGAGAATCGTGGCATTAGCTTCTTGGTCTGCTCATTCTGCTGTGAGGTGAGTGCTGGTATTGTGAAGAGTCAAAGCCTCAGTCATGCTGGATGGCACCCAATTTTTCCAGACTCAAAATCAGTTTTTTTGAAAAAACGATATGATTCATATATTGTACAATTAACCCTTTTACCGAGTGTGCAATTCAGTGATTTTTAGTATATTCACATCGTCATGTAGCCATTACTACTAATTTCAGACTATTTTCACTGACCCCCAAAGAAATGGTGTACCATTTAGCGGTCACACTCCATTCCTCTTTCCTCTTAGGCCTTAGGATCCATTAATCCATTCTGTTTTAAGGATAGACATTTCTGGACATTGTGGACAATAGACGATGTTAATGTCAATATCCCTTCTGGATATTTCCTATAAATGGGATCATAGTAATATGACGTGCTCTTTTATTTCACTTAGCATAATGGTTTCGAGCTTCTTCCATGTTGTACCTGATTCCTTTTTATGGCCTAATAATGCTCCATTGTATGGATATTCCACATTTTGTTTACACTTTCTACTACTGATGGGCGGTTGGATTTTTTTCCATTTTTTGTTAACTCATTGTGCACTGAATGTACAATATCATGCAACCATCACCTCTACCTAGTTGCAAACATTTCATCACTCCTAAAAGAGACCCTTGCACCTACTTCTCATTCCTCCTTCCCCTAAGCTCTGGCAACCACCCACCTGCTTTCTGTCTCCATGGATTTAACTATTCTGGATATTTCATATAAAAGGAGTTATTCAATATGAGATCTTCTGTGTCTGACTTATTTGATTGAGCATAATATTTTCAAAGTTCATCTATATAGTTAGCATGCCTCAGTCCTTCATTTTTTTTAATGGCAGAATAATAGTTTATTGTACAGATAGACCACATTTTGTTTACCCATTCACCCACTGATATTTCCGTTGTTTCCACTTTTAGCTAAGGTGGATAGTGCTTCAATGAACATTCATGTACAAGCACTTGTTTGACTACCTATTTTCAGTTCTTTGGAGTATACATCTATATGGGTCATATGGTAACCTTGTGCACAACTTTTTGAAGAAATGCCAGTCTGTGTTTTCAAGGTGGCTGCACCATTTTACATTCTCACCAACAATGCATGAGGGTTCCAATTTCTACACATCCTTGTCAACACTTCCCATTTTCTCTCTGTTTTAAACATTATATCTTTTCTAGTAGATGTAAAGTGGTATCTCATCATGGTTTCGATTTGCATTTCCCTAATGATTGCACCCATGAAATTAAAAACCACTTACTCCTTGGAAGGAAAGTTATGACCAACCTAGACAGCATATTCAAAAGCAGAAACATTACTTTGCCAACAAAGGTCCGTCTAGTCAAGGCTATGGTTTTTCCAGTGGTCATGTATGGATGTGAAAGTTGGACTGTGAAGAAAGCTGAGTACCAAAGAATTGATGCTTTTGAACTGTGATGTTGGAGAAGACTCTGGTGAGTCCCTCGGACTGCAAGGAGATCCAATCAGTCCCTCCTAAAGGAGCTCAGTCCTGGGTGTTCTTTGGAAGGAATGATGTTAAAGCTGAAACTCCAATACTTTGGCCACCTGATGCAAAGAGCTGACTCACTGGAAAAGACCGTGATGTTGGGAAAGATTGAAGGCAGGAGGAAAAGGGGATGACAGAGGATGAGATGGCTGGATGGCATCACTGACTTGATGGATATGAGTCTGAGTGACCTCCGGGAGTTGGTGATGGACAGGGAGGCCTGGTGTGCTGCGATTCATGGGGTCGCAAAGAGTTGGACATGACTGAGCGACTGAACTGAACTGAGTGATTAGTGATATTAAAGATCTTTTCATGTGCGGGTTGGCCACCTGAATATCTTCTTTCCAGATTGTCTTTTAAGTCCTTTGTCCATTTTTGAATTGGTTTGTCTTTTCGTTGCTGAGTTTGAGGAGTTCTTTACATATTCTCAATATTAATCCTTTATTACATATGTGACCTGCAGATATTTTCTCTCAGTCCGTGGTTTGCCTTTTTACTCTGTTGGTAGTGTTTTTTGATGCACAACATTTTTTTCATTTTGATGAAGTCCAGTTTATCTGCTTTTTTCCTTTTGTTGCTGTGCTTTGGGGTCATATATCTGAGAAGCCATTGCTAATTTCAAAGTCGTGAAGATTTAACCTCTATAAGCTTCAGTGCTTACATTTAGCTCTTTGACCCATTTTGAGTTGGTTTTTGTATAATACTTCATTCTTCTGCATTTGGGTAGCCAATTATCCCATCACCACTTGTTGAAGAGACTAAAAACAGGCAATAATTTAAAGAAAAATGTGAAGTAAAATATTTATGAAGCTGATATGTGCCAGATATGCAAAAAGTGGAGATGTGGTACTTGAGTAAGTGAAGTTTGGGTGAAGCTCTTACTAGTGGATTTTTTGCTCCTTGAAGATTTCTTCTGGCCCAGGGAGATGCTCTGTTTAGTAAAAGATGCCAGGATTGAGGTGAAATGGTTGCTGCCTCCCACCCAGAGGGACAACTTGGCAAGATCCCAGCCAAGCTTCTTTGCTGCTGCTCTTCCTAGGCCTACGTTCATGACTAGGGTCTCCAGGAGCAAAGAAGAACGACCCCCCTCACTTGCTCACTTGGTACCATCTCCTCCTTCCTCTTCTCCTAACTGGGCCGTGGTCCCGCTGCCAGGCCCAGCGCCTCTCCCATCTGGCCAAGTGCAGTTCCAAAAACAATCTCGGGAGCACTTGGATGTATTTCCAGCCCAGACTAATGGTGCTCCCATCCATGGCCCAGACCCAGGTTCCTGTTGGGTGGGGGAGCAGCTCCTCATCTCCTGGACGGTGATGGAAACATGTGGCTTTGCTTTTTCTCATTTGTTTTTGGAACATAAATATCTCTCCAAGGCTCTCTGGCCAGATGAGGACAGTACGGGTCGGTTGACTTCCTTGTCAAAGCCAAGTGCATCTGTGAGCTGCGTCTCCCGCCCATCACCCAGGTCCTTCCAGGTGTGCTCATGTCCTAGGGCCGCCATAACAAAGGACCACGAACTGGGTAACTTATAACAGCAGGAATGTACTTTCCCTCAGGTCTGAAAGCTAGAAATTCAGAGTCAAGATGCTGGCAGAGTTGATTCCTTCTGGGGGCTCTGAGTGGGGAGTCTGCTCCATCTTCTCCTCGAGCTGCTGGGGGCTGCTGGCAAGCCTTGGTGTCCCTCGACTTGCAGCTGCATCCCTTGTTTCCGCCTTCTTCACCTGACCTTCTCCCTGTGTCTCTGTCTCTGTGTCTTTTCTCCTCTTTTAAGGACATCAATCATAGTAGATGCAAAGCCTATCCTCCTCAGGGGACTTCCCTGGTGGTCCACTGGCTAAGACCCCATGGTCCCAATGCAGGGGCCCTGGGTTTGATCCCTGGTCAGGGAACTAGATCCCACATGCTGCAACTAAAGATCCGGCATGCTGCAATGAAGATCAAAGATCCCGTGTGCTACAACTAAGACCTGGTACAGCCAAAGAAACAAATATTTTTAAAAAGAGGATATTGCATCTTAAAAAAAAAAAAAGCCCACTCTATTCATCTAATGCTAATCTTTTGACCTTATCTTAACTAATTACATCTGCTGTGATCCTATTCCGAATTAAGTCACATTCTGAGGTTCCAGGAAGAACATGATTTTGGAAGGGACGCTATGAAACCCCATGCCCGAGGCGAAGAGCTGTGGCTCCTGGGAAACTCGCTGGAGCTGACATTCTGTTTCTGTGAGCCCCTCCTGGATGCCTTTGCTTCTAACAGCCTGCAACTGCGGCTCTCTTCAGAGGCATCGCCTTGAGCTACTAGAGCTGTTTTGTTCACACACACACACACATCCAGAAGAGCCTGGGCATTTATGTCCTCTGGGCCGCCTTAGCATGATAACAACCGACTGGTCCTCATGCAGGAGTTTGAAAGCCCAGCTCATTTGCCTTAGGCTGGGGACAAACTCTGAGGTGGAGCTGACACTCCAGAGCGCCCCCACAGGTCAGGGTAGAGCTGACTAACTCACTCTCCATGTCCAGTTCCCCCAAATTTGTCTGTGACTTGTCCTGGGAGCAACGTCTTAAGAAATTTGCTTTCATAAGGGTCCTCTTCTCAAAGTCTGTTCTGGGCATCCCAACCTGAGACGGATACCCATACCTGGAGCCTGCTATGGCAGGACTGATGTAGGAACCGAGCCCAGAGGAGCCGCAGAGGGCCCATCTCACAGGTCCCGAGACTCAGTGACTTGTGACTGGTGGTGCTTTGAAAATGGACTTGCCCTTTGCGGGCACTGAGGCATCTCCCACACGTCCTGCTGAGATTGTCTTCCCAGCCACGCCATCTGAGATCTCATCTTGTCCTTTTAGGCTTCTGGCCATCCAGTTAGTGCCGATAGGTGGTCCTTCTTCTCCACGTGAAGGGAAGACCACGTGGATAGCTCGTCACTGGGCACCGACAGGCAACGTGCCCTGACTCCTTGACTTCTCTGGCAGTCGACTGTAGGGGACACAGGAGAGCGTGGGGGGACGGGTGACCCGGGGCCCGGCGCACCTCTCCACGGAACTTGCCTGGATGCTCTGGGCCGCTCAGTGCCCATTCCAAATATATCATTTTAATTCTGTAATGGATTGCTGTTGTGCCTCCCTAATATATGACCTGATGGATTTGATAATGCTCCGCTCACAAGGGTCACTCAGGAGAGAGCTACCTGTAGTTGCTGAGTGTCTCATGGTCAGGCATGCCATCCCAATTAGGAATCAGGAGAATGTCAGAAACTTTTTTTTTTTTTTAAGAGTAGTTCTCTGCTGCAGAAAACCTGAGGAGTGTGCCCTAGCTCTCTGTCACTAGGGTTTGCCAAAGACTCTGTCCAACATCCTTATCTAGCACTGTGGGATCTTCTTGGTCACGTGTCTTAAATAACAAGGCAGCTTGCATTGCAGCCTCAGCCTCTACAGAGTTATCTCTTTCTTTATCTCAGAAATGATAGTTTTTTGTTTTTGTTTTTAAATAACAAATGTTAGTGAGGATGTGAAGAAACTGGAACCCTTGTGCCCTGTTTGTGGGCATGTAAAGTGGTACAGCCACTGTGAAAAACAGTATAGTGTGTCAAAATCATCTTGAGAAAGGAGAACAAGGTTAGAGGCATCACAGTCTCTGATTTCAACTCCTACAAAGTGACAATAATCAAAACAAGATGGTGCTGAACAGACTGCTAAGTCACTTCAGTCGTGTCTGACTCTGTGTGACCCCGTAGACGGCAGCCCACCAGGCTCCCTCGTCTCTGGGATTCTCCAGGCAAGAACACTGGAGTGGGTGGCCATTTCCTTCTCCAGTGCATGAAAGTGAAAAGTGAAAGGGAAGTCGCTCAATCGTATCTGACTCTTAGCGACCCCATGGACTGCAGCCCACCAGGCTCCTTCGTTCATAGGATTTTCCAGGCAAGAGGACTGGAGTGGGGTGCCATTGCCTTCTCCACTGAACAGACTAGACAGCCCCAAACTAAACCAATACAGTTATGGTCAACTAATCTAGCAAAGGAGACAAGAAAATATAGTGGAGAAAAGACAATCTGTCCAATAAATGGTGCTGGAAAAACTGGGTGGCTACATGTAAAAGAATGAAATTAGAACATTTTCTGACATCATATACAAAAATAAACTAAAAATGGATTAAAGGCCTAAATGTAAGACTGGAAACCATAAAACTCCTGGAAGAAAACATAGATGTAACATTCTTCAACATAAATTGCAGCAATTTTGGGGGGATCTTTCTCCTAAGGCAAAAGAAACAAAAGCAAAAATAAACAAATGGGACCTAATTAAACCTAAAAGCTTTTGCACAGCAAAGGAGACTGTCGACAAAACAAAAAGACAACCTATAGAATGGAAGAAGATTTTTGCAAATGATAGACTGGTAAAGGATTAATACCTAAAATATATAAACAGCTCGTACAACTCAACGTAAAAAATCCAAACAACTCAACTGAAAAATGGGCAGAAGACCTGGACAGACATTTTTCCAGGGAAGACACACCGATGACCAAGAGGAGCATGAACAATGTTCCACATCTAATCATCAGGTAAATGCGAATTAAAACCACTCTGAAAAATCACATCACGACTGCCAGAATGTCTACAGTAAAAAGGACCAGAAACGACAAATACTGGCAAGGATGGGGAGAAAAAGGAACATTTGGTTATTGCTGGTGGGAATGTAGACAGGTGCGGCCACTATGGGAAACTATGGTGGTTCTCAAAAAACTAAAAACTACCATATGATCCAGCAATCACTCCTGGATATATTTCTGCAGAAAATGAAAGCACTGATTTCAAAAGATCTATCCCAATGTTCACATGTGCTAAGTCACTTCAGCTGCGCCTGACTCTGCTACCCTATGGACTGCAGCCCGCCAGGCTACTCCGTCCCTGGGATTCTCCAGGCAAGAATCCTGGAGTGGGCTGCAGCACTCTCCTCCAGGGGATCTTCCCAACACAGGGATCAAACCCCTGTCTCTTATGTCTCCCCTACTGGCAGGCGGTTTCTGTACCACTAACGCCACTGTTCACAGCAGCACTATTTACAGCAGCCAAGATACGGCAGCAACGTAAGTGTCCTTCAACAGATAAATGGATAAAGAAGTCATGGTATATATATACAACGGAATATTACTCAGGCATAAAAAAGAATGAAAGTTTGCCATTTGCAACCAAATGGATGGACTTTGAAGGTATTATGTTTAGTGAAATAAATTAGCTCAAGGATATATTATACAACATAGGGAATATAGCCAATATTTTTATAACTTGAAATGAAGTATAATCTATAAAATTTTTCAAACACTATTTTATACACCTAAAACTATATAATATTGTAAATCAACTTTAAAAATATCTCCCTCCCCCCAGTATGGGGGCTTCTCAAATAATTAAAAATAGAATTACTGTATGAGCCAGAAATTCCATGTCTGGGTATATACTCGAATGAATAAAACGAGGGGTTTTGAAGATATATTCTACACTCAGTATCATTCACAAATAGTTAAAACATGGAAGCAATCCTAGTATGCATCAATGGATGGATGGAAAAGCAAAAAGTAGTATATCCATACAGTGGTACAATAGTCAACCTTAAAAACGAAGGAAATCCTGTCATATAAGGCAACATGCACGAACCTTGAGGATGTTAACGCTAAGTGAAATCAGCCATCACAAAAAGTCAAATACAGTACGATCCCATGTATATGAGATACGTAGAGTAGTCAAAATCATAGGGACAGAAAGTAGAGTGATAGTTGCCAGGGTCTTGGGGTTTATCATTTAACAGATATAGAGTTTTCCATTTGCAAGATGAAAAGAGTTATGGGGATGGATGATGGTGATGGTTATAGGATAATGTGAATGCATTTAATACCACTGAACTGTATACTTAAAATAGTAAAGATAGTAAACTTTTGTTATATGTATTTTAACACACACACACAAAGTTGATAACTTTCTCATCACCTAAAAAACAGATCAAGTTATATTCCCAAGTGTGGAATAATACACTTTCGAAATTCAAAGAGGCCAAAGAAGGTGGCTTAAAACAGTAAGAGTTTACTCTCTCAAAGTTCTGCAGGTCAGAAGCCTGAAATCAAGGTGTTGGCAGGGCTGTGCTCTCTCTGCAGTCTCCAGGAACCATCCTTTCTTTGCTTCCTCTGGCCTCTGGTAGCTCCAGACATTCCTTGGCCTGTGACTTCTTTACTCCAATCTCTTCCCCTGTCGTCACGTTGCTTCCTCCTTTGTGCATCACTTATAAGAATGTTTGTCATTGGATTTAGGACCTGCTCCTTGGATAACCCAAGATTATACTCTCATCTTTGGAGAAGGAAATGGCAACCCACTCCAGTGTTCTTGCCTGGAGAATCCCAGGGACGGGGGAGCCTGTTGGGCTGCTGTCTATGGGGACGCACAGAGTCGGACACGACTGAAGTGACTTAGCAGCAGCATACTCTCATCTTGAGATCTTTAACTTAGTTTCATCTGTAATGACCCATTTTCCCAATAAACTATTCACAGTTTTCAGGAATAAGGATATGGATGTATCTTTTGGTGGGAGGACTATTTTTTTAAGATTTTTTTTTATGAGGACCATTTTTAATGTCTTTATTGAATTTGTTACAATATTCCTTGTGTTCTATTGCTTTGGTTTTTTGGCCAAGAGGCCTGTGGGATGGGCATGTGGGATCTTAGTTCCCCTAACAGGGATCTAACCCCCAACCCCTGGGTTGGAAGGTGAATCTTAACCACTAGACCACCAGGGAACTCCCTGGGGGGGACCTTTTTGCCTACTATGTGGTCAAAGGTGCAAAAATGTAGCAACTTCTCTTAGAGGTGAGGGTGTGACCTGCCTCAGCTCCATGTTCCTCACTACATCAACATGTTGGACCCCTGAATCTTCATGGGGGTTTATCTCCCACCCTCTGGCCATGTTCTTGCCACTTCCTGCTTCCCCAGCAGCAGGCGCATGGGGTGCTGGCCCAGGGAGGAGGGGTGGGTTATGTCCTGACAGCCTCCACGCCAGTATTCTTGATCCTCTTGACGTTCCCGACACTACTCTGGGCCGCCAGGTCGGCTCTAGCAGCTCGTATCTCCCCCCTTCTTTGGAGAACTGCAGTCTGTCCCATGGCAGGGAGCCTGCCAGGGAGGTCACGCCCCCGTGAAGGGCCGGTCAGTCACACTGGCCACCTGGAGGTCAAGTCAGTGGTGCAATTCGCCCTCCAGAGACCCCCGCGAGACCAGAAGGAGGAAAATTGCCAGCCCAAATGCATCACGGTAATTAGCTTTCTTCTCCTGCTCTGTTCTATTTGTCATTCCGCTTCTGAAACCCCCTGCCTTCGCACAAAAATCCCTGCCTCTGGATCTGTGTCTAGGGTGCCTGAGTCAAGACAGCCCCTGGGATTTCCCTGGTGGCACAGTGGATAGGAATCCACCTGCCAGTGCCGGGGCCATGGATTTCGACCTGTGGTCCGGGAAGATCCCACCTGCCGTGGAGCAAGTGCACCCGGGCACCACCCCTACTGGAGGCCGTGTGCCCGAGAGCCTGTGACCCACAAGAAACGCCCCCGCGATGACAAGCCAGCGCGCCGCAGCGAGGGGCAGCGCCCACTCACGGCGACCAGAGAGCCTGTGCGCAGCAGCGAAGCCCCAGCGCAGCCAGAAATAAATCAATTAACTAAAGGAAAGTGGGGAAAAAAGATAGCCCAGAGGAGCGTTGTTTTGATGATCAGATGGGGCCGGGAAGAGGGCTCTGTGGCTCCTGTCGGGTACAGGCACACTGCTTTGCCCTCTCTCTGCTGTGGGACCTCGTGAATAGGGTCTGGGACCTCGTGAACAGAGTCGGCCACATCAATGGCTGTCTGCCGGATTCCAGACATGCTGGACACCTTCCAGACGTTTCAGGGAAGATGCCACCTGGCCCGGAGATTCGGCTGCACCTGGCTGAAGCTCCTGGCAGCCAGAATCCCCTCCTCAGCGGGCCCTTCCCTGACCACCTTTTCAAACATCCTCTTCCGGCACTCCATCCCCCGCCATCATATTCTCCCATCTTATTTTTTGTGGCCTTTATTCCTTCCTGAAATCATGGCACATGTTTATCTGCTTGTTTATGGTCTTTCTCTCCTATTAGGGCCAGAGCTCCAAGGGGCTGAGGATTCGGGCTTATTCACAGCTGCATCCCAAGCCCCCATCATGGCAGTGGGTGCTGAACCAACATGTGTCAAATGAATCAGAGTGGCCTGTGTTCTTTCACGTGAAATCAATCAGAGGCAAGCCAGAGGGTTTTCTGCAGAGATTTTAAAGTAGAGGCCACTTCTGGGGGTCACCGGGGTGAGAGAAGGCAGGTCAAGGTGGGCTGTCTTCCAGGTGGTGAAAATCCCCTTGGCCCGGAGAGCCCCTCCCTGGCCCGGGCTTCTTGTTGGGTCTGGCGCAGACCTCAAGGAAACATAACATTTTTAATAAAACCTCAGAGTCAATAAAGCCAAATGGTCCCGGGTGCCCCTCCTGCCAGCCCTAGCTGTTGATCTTAGAAGTCAAGAGGTTGGGGAGTCACCTAATTCCCGCGTAGTTCGGGGAGATGTAAGCTAGAAGGGCCTGGCCCATTTTCTATGAAAAAAAAAAAAACACACACACACACACACACGCACACACAAAACAAAACTCACTGGTCCTGGAAAGATTCCATCGCCAGCCAGAATCAAAGGTCCATTCAGAGCGATAGAACCGCTCACATTCGCCGCTAATGAAAACCAAATTTCTCGTCCCCCTGAGCGTTTCCAGGGGCTGCAACTGGAAGGGGCTGCTGTGGGCTCCTGGCCACCCCTCCTGTTGCCCAGAGGGCCTCACCGGGTTAAAATAGTTTTATGATAATATGGGCCACGTATTTTTCTAGTTTCAGGCGTCGGTGATTTAGAACTGAGTTGTTTTCATGGAAAGAGAAATAGCACTTGTTTGAGGAGGGGAAGACTGCTCCCCCGGCTGGTCGTCCCACTCTGTGTCCCCCTGCAGTGTGAGGGAGCTTGCCGCCAGGGGCTCCGCACCCGCCCCCCCCCCGCCACCCAGGGAGACCTCATTCACAGGGCACCCTCACCCTTGAAGGGGCAGGACGAGCGGTGGGGTCACCGGAGGGTCTAGAGATGTCATTTCTGTCTTTTGATTTCATGCCTCTGTCTAATTTCAGGTTCACAATTCAGAAAGACAGATGCATTATTCTCATATGTGGAGAAAGGGCTGTAAGTCTGTGTCCTTTCCATTTCTGCTTTCCTTTTTTTTTTTAAGGCATATTCTCATAACTTTTTCCTTTCTTTCCCCCTTTAATGGGCAGCCTTTATGTCAAAGATGATTCATGGGGCGCAAACTCAGGTGTGTAAGAAATAACAAACTTTTCCTAAGGTCAGCTCTTACTTTGAGCCACCTATACCTTTAATTGATGGGACATTCAAGCCCAACTTTATCAGGTATCGAAAGAAGAAAGAAAAAGTCGCTCAGTTTATCAGGTATCGAAAGAAGAAAGAAAAAGTCGCTCAGTCGTGTCCTACTCTTTGCAACCCCATGGACTGTAAACTACCGGTCTCCTCTGTCCATGGGGTTTTCCAGGCAAGAGTATTGGAGTGGGGTGCCGTTTCCTTCTCCAGGGGATCTTCCCAACCCAGGGATCGAACCCAGCTCTTCTGCATTGCAGGCAGACGCTTTACCATCTGAGCCACCAGGAAAGCCCTTATTAGGTATTGCTCTACCCTTATTAGAAATAGGAGGGGATTCCTTTCTTGTTTCTCAGTTTTTTCAGCTTTAAAATGGGGATATTGATAGTATAGACCTTAAGAAGCTGAGTTACAATGGCAAAATATTTATAATAGTGCCTGACATGCAATGTTAGCTATCAAAGCTATCGTTTTTCCAGGAGTCATGTATGGATGTGAGAGTTGGACTAAAAAGAAAGGTGAGCACCAAAGAATGGATGCTTTTGAACTGTGGTGTTGAAGACTCTTGAGAGTCCCTTGGACTGCAAGGAGATCCAACCAGTCCATCCTAAAGGAAATCAGTCCTGAATATTCACTGGAAGGACTGATGCTAAAGATGAAACTCCAATACTTTGGCCACCCGATGTGAAGAACTGACTCATTTGAAAAAACCCTGATGCTGGGAAAGATTGAAGGCAGGAGGAGAAGGGGACGACAGAGGATGAGATCGTTGGATGGCATCACCGACATGATGGACATGAGTTTGAGTAAACTCGGGGAGTTGGTGATGGACAGGGAGGCCTGGCATGCTGTAGTCCATGGGGTCACAAAGAGTCGGACATGACTGAGCAACTGAACTGATTATTATTTCCAATATAAATGCAGAGAAGGCCCCAAATTCAGCATGAGGTTACCAAGGAAGGCTACCTAGAAGAGGTAACACCTCAGCTAATGTCAAAAAGATTGGTCCAAGAATGATTTTGAACTCCTCTGCTTGGATATTTATCAAGGTCTAAAAGTTTAATACACTATGCCCCTAACAAATGTGCTCACTTTAGAAAACTTGAAAAAACACTGAAAAATATAAACAAGAAAACAGGAAACAGCTATAACCACAATCTTCCAGTGATTTCACTTAGATTCCTTTCATTTGTTTTTTAATAATATTAATGGATATTCTGTATATTCACTGTGTACTTGGCTAGAAAAAACTTTGTTCCTGGAAAAATATTTATATATTTATAGAAAATAAAGATCTGCATGGAGGAAACATTTCTGAAAATATGAACAGTGGTTATCTTTGGAGAGGTGGGATTATAAGTAACCTTTCTTGTGCTCTTTTTGATAACCTACGTTTTCTCCCATGACTATGTATTATTTGGTGTAATTTTAAAATGTGACCTTATATCTGTGAGTCTGCTTTGCATACACATTCATTTGTATTATTTTTTAAGATTCCATGTATAAGTGATATCATACAGTATTTGTCTTTCTGTGTCTGATTTGTTTCACTAAGCATAATATTCTTTAAAGGACTTTCCAGGTGGTGCAGTGGTAAAGAATCCATCTGCCAATGCAGGATGCAAGAGACGCAGGTTCAATCCCTGGGTCAGGAAGATCCCCTGGAAAAGGAAATGGCAACCCACTTCAGTATTCTTGCCTGGAAAATCCCAGGGACAGAGGAGTCTGGTGGGCTAAAGTCCATGAGGCTGCCAAGAGTCAGACATGACTAAATATGCATATATACACAATATTCTCTAACAAACTAGTGGTTAGCAAAGGGGAGAGGGAAGGGGAAGGGACAAACCAGGGGTGTGGAATCGACAGATATAAACTACTAGGTAGAAAATAGGCAAGCAGCAAGGATATACTATATAGCACGGGGAATCACAGCTATCCAGTCCAGTTCAGTGCAGGGCAGTCGCTCAGTTGTGTCCAACTCTTGGCGACCCCAGGGACTGCAGCATGCCAGGCCTCCCTGTCCATCACCAGCTCCCGGAATTTATTCAAACTCATGTCCATTGAGTCAGTGATGCCATCCAACCATCTCATCCTCTGTTATCCCCTTCTCCTCCCACCTTCAGTCTTTCCCAGCATCAGGGTCTTTTCAAGTGAGTCAGTTCTTCGCATCAGGTGGCCAAAGTATTGGAGTTTCAGCTTCAGCATCAGTCCTTCCATTAGAGCTATTATCTTGTAATAACTTTTAATGGAGTATCATCTGCAAAAATACTGAAAAATAGAGTACACCATGCTACATACCTGAAACAAACATAATATTTTAAATCAACTATACTTCAATTAAAAATTTTTGATTTTAAAATTCATTACACAGAATCTGGGAACCTCAGACATTAGATCTTATAATCATTACATTTTTGGGGTGCCAGGACCAGATTTTGAGCCCTGGACTCTTTAGTCTGAGAGGCTGTATGTGACCTCAGGGATGGTGAGGGGCTGTTGTGAGCCAGGACATAAGGCTTCACTAAGACCTGTCCGGGGTAGGAGCCCAAGGATCACGGAGAGGGCAGGGCTGCTGTTATTACACATTTGGCAACAACAAAACCTATTATCAAAACTTTGTCCCCAGTGGCTCCATCAAATCCCATGAACCCAGGAAACCAAGAGACATTTGAGTCTGAGGTTTGGGGCACTAGATCCTTCCTGAATAAACCTTGAATGTTCACTGGGAGGTCTGATGCTGAAGCTGAAGCTCCAATACTTTGGCCACCTGATGGGAAAAGCCGACTCACTGGAAAAAACCCTGATGCTGGGAAAGACAGAAGGCAAAGGGAGAAGGGGGTGGCAGAGGATGAGATGGTTAAATAGCATCACCGACTCAATGTACATGAATCTGAGCAAGCTTTGAGACAGTGGAGGACAGAGGCCTGCATGCTGCAGTCAGTGGGGTAGCAGAGTCGGTTGGACATGACTTGGCGACTGAACAACAATCCTTCCTGTGACTTTTGTGCTGAAGACGCCTTAAACCTGAGCTCCTCCTCCAGCCGTTTCGCACAGGCGCCACCCTTCTTCGTCTGGACTGCTCCAGGAGCCTGTGAGACGGTCTCTGCAGCCTCGTGCAGGGCACCGTCCCGGCTGCCGTGGTGTGCCCCCAACTCACACCCATCTGAACATGCCCCCACTCCCCAGTGCCTGCAGAACCAAAATCCAGGCCCCTCAGCCCGACCTTCAGCCCCTGCGACCTCCTGGGCCGCTCGCCTCCCATCTGGGCCCCTCACCATTCCTCCGTGTTCCCCGCTGTCCACTCCAGCTTGGATGCACCTCTGTCCTCCAGGCTCTGCACGTGTGGGTCCCTCCACCCAGAGGCTCTCCAGCTGTTTAGAGAACGTCTGTTCATCTTTCCATCCTGTCTCACCCACACCCTGTATCTCCTGGCTTAGCCCTCCTGTCTTCCTGTCTGCCTGCCCCGTGAGCTCCCTGGGGGCACATCCATGGGCATTTTTTTCTTGCCGGTCCAGCCCGTTGGGGTGGCGTGGGGCTTGGGTCTCTGGTGAATGAGGGAATGAACTCTGGCCAAGGCCTCGAAGATACCAGCTCAGAAGAGCAGAGCTGGGTTTGTGGCCCAAATGGATGCCACCCATTAGGACACCCATGAGGCCACCCCGGTTTCAGCAGCTGGCCTGGGCACCAAGGGAGGGTGGCTCCAGAAAGCGGGCTCGGGCTTGCTCCCCTCCCCTCCGCTCGAGGGCTGCCTCTGGGTGGGGCTCCGGGCCGGGTCTCTCTGCGGTTGAATATAAATATATAAAACAAACAGCAGGCCTTGAGCGGCAAAACTAAAAATAGGAAGCCTGGAATCCGGCTCCCTGGCTCCGCTAGCTGCAGCGCCGCACAGGTGTGGGCGCGGACGCTGGGGGCGCGGCCCCTCACCCCGACTCCCCGGCCTTCGTGGGGAAGCGTGGGGGCACCCTGAGTTTCCGCAAGGAACAGTTCATTCTTTCACTCTGGCGCCTCCCACCTCCACTCCCCCCGCCCCGTCTGCTTGACAGCTCATTTCATTTACGACCCCCAAATGAACCGACCCACTGAGGCGCGCATTCCCGGCTCACGCGGCCAATCTGGGTGTCTGGGGCGGCTCAGCACTGCCCCCTGGGCCACGCTTCGGGGGCGGGGGCTGGCTGGCTGTGTTTGTGGGGGGCAGCCTGGGGCAGCGGGGAAGAGGGGCAGTCTGCGGCCCTTCCCCATGACGCCGAGGCTGGCCCCCCACCAGGCAGCCCCTCACTGCAAGTCTCCTCTGACCCTCACAGTCCCCCCGACCCTGGGCCTGGAGACCCCTGCCAAGGCGTCCATCTCTCACAACGGAAGTCCAAGTCTTCTCCATGGCCAGAAGCCCAGAAGGCTAGAAGTCTGTCTGGGGCCACTTCATCCCTCAGCAGGGAGTGCCAAGCACAGCCCGGTGCCCAGCAGACCACCCCTCGGCATGCCTAGGCCTGGACCACCGCTCTGTGGGACTGCGCAGGGGCCAGTGAGCCTGCAGGCACTGTCCAAACTGGTCCTCGAGCCTCCAAATGGAACTCTAGGGTTCAGGGGCTCACAGACTCTGGAACAGAGAGGCCTTACCCTGGCCGGGAGGTGCAGGAGGCGGGGGCCTGGGCCAGGGTCTCAGTAGTAGGCTGCAGTTGCCGGGCCAGGGACGTCAACCTTCCCGGCAAGCCAATAAACCTCTGTCCCAGAGCGGGGCCTCCAGGGGTCATGGGACCTGGGTTCTGCTACACACCTGGCACATAGTAGGTGCGTGTGTAATGTCTGAGTGAAAAGGGAGGCTCAGAGAGGGACAGGGACCTCCCACAGCCACAGAGCTCAAGAAGGAAAGAAAACCCTTTTTCCATATGGAGACATTTCCCAGGCCCTTCTGGGATGACCCTCCTGAGGTTAGGAAGTTCTTCTTAATATCTAACCTGAATTCTGGCTGTTAAGTGAGGCCATGTCCCTTTTCCTCCTTCTCTGAAGGGGAAGGTCCATGCTCCCTGTCTGCTGCCACCTGCAGGCTGATGTAGTCACTGCAGCGCTTGCCTCGACAGCCCCAGAATTGTGTGACCTCAGGCAAGTCCTCGACTTCTCTGGACCTCCGTTTCCCTCTGGAAAGCTGGGTGTACTGGTCTGTGCCTTCTAGGGTGAAGGCGCTGGAGCTCTGAGTCAGGGGCTGTGGAGGCCAAACCTCCTTTTCTCTCAGCTGCAGCACCCAAGTGTGGCTGGAGGGAAGGAGCTTGAACGGGGGCTCACTCAGAACCTCCATCATCCCCTCCAAGCCTGCTAAGTCACTTCCGAGTTGCATCCAGCTCTTTGTGACCCTGTAGCCTGGCCGAGCTCCTCTGTCCATGGGGATTGTCCAGGCAAGAGTACTGGAGTGGGTTGCCATTTCCTTCTCCAGGGCATCTTCCCAACCCAGGGATGGAACCCAGGTCTCTTACATCTCCTGCCTGGGCAGGCAGGGTACTTTACCACTCCCGCCACCTGGGAAGCCCTCCAAAGTGCCCCCACATAAGCACATACACGGAAGCAGAGTGTTGGCTTATTACAGATGCTGCTTCAGGACCAGTCCAGCTCATCCGGGCAGAGGGCACTCAGAGCACACCCACAGAGCCAGCCTGCCACTCTGGCTGGAATCCTGCTCAGAGAAGACTCCGCTGGCCCTGGGGCAGAAGGGGTGCTGCAGGGCAGAGGGGCGGGGATCAGGGTTTGGCTGGAGAAAGGGGAACTTCCTGCTGGGTGTTGGGTTTCGGGCAGACCAACCTAACTGAACAAGGCAAAGTCTTGGGATTAGCTTTTGAAGTCTTTTCACTCAAAAATAAGGTCTGTTTTATGAAATTTCCCCTCCACAAGTCCCAGCTGGACAGGCACGGCGGGCCAGGCCTCCTCACTGGTGGGGTGGGGAGGGAGGCAGCCCAGCCGGGTCCCCACACCATCACACCCACGGGCCCCACCATCGACCACAGACAGCTCTGCGGAGCGGCGGAGCCAGATGACACCCCCTCTTTGCACCTCGGTCCCCTCATCCGCACGGCGGGGGAGCTGCTGGTGCTGCTTGCCTTGCACTTCTGATTGCTGCCAGGCTGTCAAGGGTTGCAGCAAACAGTTCCCAGCAAGGGGCTCTCCCCAAGGCCGCTGCACAGCCCACCCGCCTGGCCCCTTCCTCACTCAGGGCCTGGGGACGAGCTGGAGGAGGGGCTCTGTTTGTCCTGTGGACTCGTGAGAAGTCATGGGTCGCATGTGAGGGGACGAGGGATGTTGGCACCTGCAGACATCAGTTTCCCTGGTGTTCCAGCCACACCGGGAAGATGCCTCACCCGCTGCCCTTGCCCACGGTGGCCATTCCTGATGGAGCTGAACGCAGGGAGGCCAGGGCGCTGTGGGGGTGGGGGTGTCTCCAAGACAGCGAGGTCAGTCCTGGTCCTGCCCCCTGGCCTGCCCTCTCCCTCCGTGGCCATGGTGGGACGGGTCCATCCTCTCCCACCGCCCCCTCCTACCCCCAACCCCATACACACAGCCCTGGCAGTCTGGCATCTCAGAGTCCTATTATTGTAACAAATCAGTCAAGATTCCATGTTACAGTTAAATAGTATAGAAGACGGTTTACTGTACAAGCAAATTGTGCATTAAAAACAAACACACCAAGCAAATTATAGTGCAAAGCAAGTTTCCATCCCTCCCCCACCCTCTTCCCAGCCCTGGGATGGTTTTACGGAAGGTATGTATATAGCAGGTATGAACACCTCAGCATGACAATATGTCACAACCAATCTGTACCCATCACCAACAGGCTTACAGTAATATGGTACCCAAACCCCTTGTTTCCTCGTGCTTTGAGTCAGTGTGTTCGCCTCGTATGACTTTAAAGCAGCCTTGTAAACAAGGACCCATTTTTACCAGCCCAAGCTGTCTGCACCCACCATGGGCTTTTTAAAAAACAAGACTCAGCACGGCTGCCATCACTTTTAGTCGGGGACTGGGCAGGGGGCGAGGGGGTCAATTTATTTTTCGATCCCTGCCCCCACCAGGGTTTGGATATCAGGAAGCGTGTAGTCATCTGTGTGTGTGTGGGGGGGGGCTACAAAGTGCTGGGCCCTGGGGACCCAAGGGTGCCTCCCCCTGGGGCCTGAGGCCCATCTACAACCACAGGGAACAGGAGAGAAGACACCAGGCAGTGAATTTGTAGCTGCTTCCTGAGGAGGAGGGGGGAGCCCGCCATCCCCCAGAACCTGCGCCCCGCCTGAGACTCAGTGGAATCCCCCAGCAGCTGTTTTGAAGGGAGGAGACGTGCTTTTTTTCCAGAAGACAAACTGCAGCAAGAAGGGGGTTGAGTAAGACCACCAGAAGCACTTCTAACCCGCCTGAGTGTGTATCCCGTGTGCTTCTCCGGTGGTTGCTGCAGGCTGGGGTGACGGGCCAGCCAAGGGCTGTTACAGAGACAACCGCCAAGGGGCGCTGTGTGGAGGAGACCCCCACCTCCGCAGATGGGGACGGAAACAGTGACTAAATCCACATGCTGCCCAACGCTTCTAAGAGTTTTCTTGTCCTTTTCCACTTCTGCCTTTCTAGAACCAGAACACTCGGACGTGCCTAAACCCGGGGCCAGGACTGTCTTTCCACCTGCAAACTGTGGCCGTCCCGTGAGCGGGCCGGGGCCGAGACTGCCAAGCCCTCCGCAGCTCTGTGATCTGCCGCCACTCCGACACCGCGCCCCAGCTCACACCCTCTGGAACCAATGTCTGCGCGCCACAGACGCGAGATTCCAGCCTTTCGCCTGCGCCTCCTTTGTTTCGCAGCAGGGTTACCCTTTGGTGGCAGCTGGTGGGATGCTGCTGAGGAATGTGACATCTTGAGGTTTTAGGGGGCGCGGCTAACAAGTCCACATCCTTGAGGGGGAGGGGGGAGTATCATTCACTATCACGGGGCCTTTTCCTGTAAGGGACTGGGTGTCTGAAAACGGTTGAGAAACTTCTTTTTCTAAAATCATCTTTGACAACTGTTTTTTTTTGCTGTTGTTCAAAACTGCTTTGGGAGCAGACTGGTTAAAGATGGAGGGTTGTATGTCAGAGGTTGGGAGGTTTGGCTGGGCCTTCTCAAGAGGCCGGGGGTCAGGGGTGTGTGCAGCTTGGCTGGACCCAGGTAGGACAGGGAGGCTGACATCTGACCCCATGATGACCCCTCACCCCAAGGCTTTCTGCTGGGACCTGTTCGGTTCTAGTGCTCTCTCCAAAAGTGGCAACATGGAGACCAGCCTAGGGGAAAAGGGACCCTTCCCAGTCTCCACCGAGAGGAGAGAGGGCGAATGGCTTGGATTGGTAAAGTGCACGGAGAACCCATCTGCAGGTGCCCGCCCTGGTTTCAGGCACCTGCTGTCACAGGCCAGGCTGTTCTGGGGCCCTGGGACCGGGTCGGGGCCTCTTAGCTGCTGCAGGTTGTGGGGGAGCAGAGCTCAGGGAGGGGTGGGGCGGGCCTGGGGTGTCCTCTTTCCACCTCTGCTAGTGATCCCCCGGGGCCTCCGGAGGTGCTCCTTCCTCATCCATACCATGAGGGAGCCCCCCTTTCAGGGCTGCGGGAACCTTCCAGCTGTGACTCAGCCTGTGTAAATGTGGAGGGAAGGGCTGGGCCCACGGGGTGAGGGGTCTCTGAGGAAAATGGCAGGGGGAGGTCTTTCTAGGGCTCTGTGGCTAAGGGGGCAAACCATGTGGGCGAATACCACCTCTCTCTGGGAAAGAGACGGTCTCTGTCCAGGGGGCCTGGGCCCCTGACAGCAGTGGGCATAGCTGGGGACAGCCAGGTCACCCTGGGCAGGGGGGCAGGGGGCGGGTGGCAGGAGGGGACTTCTCCCACAGCGACGTGGGATGAGATGAACAGAACCTGGGCTGGGGGCGGGGTCCTGGGGAAGGTCCCCACCCCTCTGTACAAAGACGTGGCTCTGGGATGAGACGCTCTTAGAGCCGGCCACCAGCTCCGGGGCCGCCCCTCAGGACGGTGGACCCGTCTGGGGCCCACGACTGCCCCGGAGCGTTAAGTCCAGTTGGTGCCCTGAGCCTTGGAGGTGGGCCCGCTGCGCTTGTCTGGAAGGTTCTTGGGGGTACCCCCCCACCGCCGTGCGCCGCCGGCGAGAGCCGTCCACTCCGCTGCAGGCGGTCAGTAGGGCCGCCACACAGCCTCGTCCATGCGGCCGGGCGTGCTCAGCGCGGTGGGCGAGTTGCTGTGGCTGCCGTCGGCCTCCACGCCGTCGCTCTGGCCGCCCAGGCTGGGGTTCATGAGGCTGCCGGTGGCGACCGCGGCGGCGCTGCTGGTGCAGGAGGCCAGCATGCGCGTCGGGGAGCGGTCGCCGCCGCCGCCGCCGCCGCCGCCGGCCGCCATGGAGAACTGGTAGGAGCCGGAGGAGGCGCCGTAGTAGAGGTGATAGGGGGACGGGCTGGCCGGGAAGGGCCCGCTCTGGTTCTGCGGGGCCCCCGGGTAGGGCGGCGGCAGGTAGGTGTGGTGGAAGCGGCCGGCGGCCGGCATGCTGGCCACGCTGAGGCTGCTGATGCTGGTGCCCGAGGGCGTGGCGCTGTACGGGAAGGCGGCGGACATGGCCCCCGGGTAATGCATCCGGGGGTCGGGGAAGCGGCTCTCCGTGAGGGGCGGCAAGAAGGAGCGGTCGAACTGGCGGGGGTCGGAGAAGGGGCTCAGTTCCGAGGTGCCTGGTGGAAGCGGGGCGGGGGGACAGCAAGGAGGACCGGTCAGTCGCAGCCCGACACCCTCCCGCCCTCCTCCCGCCCGGGGGCCCTTCAAGGATGACCTCGGGCGACGGCCCTGCTTGGTCCAGGGGTTAAGAATCCGCCTGCCAGGGCAGGGGACGCGGGTTCGATCCCTAGTCTGGGAAGATCTCGCATAAGCAAGACAACTGAGCCGTCGGGCCACAGCTACCCAGCCCCGTGCTCTGCCAACAAGAGAAGCCACCGCTGTGAGAAGCCTGGCCCCACAAGGAAGAGCAGCCCTCATTCGCCACAACTGGAGAAATCCCACCGGCAGCAACAAAGACCCAGTGCAGCCAAAAATTAAAAAATAAACTCATTTTTAAAGAAAGAAAAAAAAAATCAAAGAAGGACCTCAGGCTCTGGTTCATATGCCCGTGTGGGGGACCCCCTGATTCTAGATTTGGCTCTGCTCTGACCCTTCTGGGCTGCTTGGGGGCTGGAGCCTGTGGACTCTGAATCTGGCCCCCACCTGGGGACAGGTGAGAGCAGGTGTCTGGACTGTGGGTAGCCGGGGTGGGGGGGCGGGGGGCGCCTGCCGGGGCAGAGAGAGAAGGGAGAGTCCTTGTCACAGCTTGGCTGTGCAGAGGCCTGTCGAGGGGGTGAAGCTGGGCCCCCAGCTGGCTGCTGGTGTCAGGGACACAGGACAGGGCCAGCACCAGCCACCCAGCAGCCTGGCCCGACAGCTCCTGCCTCCCTCTCTCCCTCTGGGTTAAGTGAGAGCTGGGAAGACTGTGGGTGTGAAGAGGGTCTCTGGTGGTCCTGCAAGATAAGGAGTTAGCCCTGCTTTTTGCAGATAAAGGGAACAGGCGGAGAGAGAAAGATGGCTTCTCCCATGTTGCACGGAAGGGACTGGAACTTGTCAGGGGCTCTCTGCTTTCTGCTCCGGCTGGGATGTACCCGTGTGCGTGCGCCCGCCTCACCTCTCTGCCCAGTGAGGCTCAGCGAAGCTATGGGAGCTGTCTGGACTACATTTGAGGGGGCTGCGTCCACAGCAGCGCTGTCCTTCCCTGCCACCCGGCCTCACCCTGGGCCTGTCATCTCCAGGGCTGCCCGCAGGCTGGAGCTGCCTGGTGGTCAGATGAGGGTCAGATGCCACCCTCACCTGCCTCCACAACAAAGTGAGATGGCACATAGAGGGGTCTGGTGGCCTGGACTCTGCCCCCATCGCAGAGAGACCCAGTGTCCAGCCCAGGCCCTGCCCTGACCCCCCCTGGCGCTTGGCTCCAAGATGAGGGTATCCTAGCCTCTGCCTCACCTTTTGTAATCAGACTCCCAAACCCTCAACTTCCCAAGAGGCCTCAGGAACGAGTCCATATCCCTTAGTAGGAAACCTGAGACTAAGAGAGGGTGAGGCACTCGCCGGAGGGTCACACAGCAGCTTGGACCTGGCACGGAACCCGGGGTTCTTCGTCCTGAGCACTGACACGTGCCTGAGGGGGAGCCGTCCCATCTCTGAGGCAGCACATTGGAAGTTAACTGTATCGTCTCCAAGCTTAGATACAGATCTTAGTTCTGACACTGACTAGCTGTGTGTCCCTGGGCAAGTCACTTAACCTCTCTGTGCATCGGGCTGTCCCATGTGAAAAATGGAGACGGTAACAGGCCCTAGGGATTTAATGCATGCAAAGTGCTGACACTGAGCACAGAGCCGGGGCCTGATGAGGGCCTGTGCTGCCGCTGTGGCTGTGACACCTCCCGTTCTTGGAACCCAGGAAAACCAGCCCATTTGGGGCCCAGCAAAGATGAACCCCTGACCCCGGTCTTCCTTGTACCCTGGCCCCAGGGGTGACTCTGGGCAGCAGTTGGGGGCGGGCAGGTGAGCTCCCAGCAGCAGTTCCACTGGGAAGTCAGTCTGTCCCCAAGCCCTTTGTCCACCAAAAGCGAGTGGACTCGGGAAGTGCCCAGCCCTTCCCCTGGCCAGCTCCAGGCGGGCACTGCTTGCAGGGCCTGAGGTGCGGCTGGGATAAGAGCTGCAGGTGCTCTCAGGCTTTGCTTTCCCAGATCTGCCTGAGGCGCTCTGTGGCCTCAGACACCTGCAGCCTCTCTGGGCTTTGGGGTCTTCTGGGCTCAGCTGGGAGTTGCTTCCTCAGCAGCAGGCTCTGGTCCTGGACGTGGACCAGAATGTGACCAAGATGTGGGGGGCGAGGGTCCGGGAGACTGGGGTCTTCTGGCACAACTGGTACCCTCCCTAATAGATCCCGTGACTGGTCAGTGCTGCCCCAAAGCCTAGGGGGTCAGGGGAGCCTGGCTCCTGTCCCACCTCCCAACCCCGGGGGAGAAGCCTTGCGGGCATCGCCTGGCACCCCCAGAAGAGCGGAGCATGAGTCTAACACCTTGCTCTGAGCTCAGGGAAGTGAGTGCTGCCCCTATGACAGGGAAGCCTTTTTTCAAAACAAAGGGAGCCCAAAACAGGGACCCCAGGATGCGGTGACAGGACCGCAGTCTGGGAAACACAGGGGCTGTGCCGGGTGGGCCTGGATGTGTGTGGCCCTCGGCAGGCCCCGTGGGCTGCAGGCAGGCCTGCCTGGATCTGCCACCATCCCCTTCTAGGGCAGGGTGGTGGGGGGAGCATCTGCCCCCAGCACCCCTCACCCCCTCCAGCCCAGTAGCCCCAGGAAACCCGAGCTGGCCAGGCCGCTGTCGAGCAGCCAATCCCAACACTGGAAGGAAATGTTTATTTTCTTCTCCAAATTGCCCCAGCTGCTGCACGGTGGCTGAATGAGGCCTTTGAGCTGTGAGAAGCCCCCATTGTGGGCGGCCACGGCCAGGGGGCTGGGGGCTGGGGAATGGGAGGGTTGGGGCCTCAGTGCTGCTTGCCAGTGACCAAAGCTGGGGGGTCAAAGCTGTTAACAGGAACCAAGAGGAGTGGTGGGGGGTGCCCTGAAAAGGACCCCCAGGATGGGAGTCTGAAGGCAGAGATCTGTCCCACCAGGTGGGGAAGGTCAGAAAGAGGGACTCCCCAAGCCTGCCTCTGCCAACAGCTCATCTGTGACAGATACCTCCTTCTTCCCACTTTAGAGATAAGAAAACTGAGGCTCAGAGAGGGGAAGCGATTTGCCTGAGATCACACAGCCAGCAGAGCCTACCTGCCTGCAAAGGTCAGGCTCCTTCCCTGGTCTTGGATGTCAGAAGCCCTTCCTCTCACTCCAAAGGGGTGGGGTGGGGTCAGCCGGTGTCCCACACAGGCCCCGGGGAGGCAGGGCCTCTGCCGGCTGCTGGGCCAGGCGTGGCCCTCTGGGGCCAGACAGGGGTGAGTAGGTCTGTCTCAGACTCCGACAGGTCTTGCTGCTTCCCAAGCCATGTCCACACAGCTGAAGAGGGGAGGGGGGCTACCCTTCCATGGGAGCTGCTGGCCGGGACACCACTCTGTGCCCACCTGCTGGGGTCCAGGAGCCCCTGGCTGGGTGCTAGCCCCGCCCATGGCAGAAGGCCTGGCATCTTAGACCACTTCACCTGCACAGAGGCTGGCCGATGGGCGACGGAAACACGGACAGCTTCCAGGTAGGGCTGGGCACGAGCCCAGAAGACCTCTCCCTGCCTCCCGAGCTCAGACCCCTCTACCCTGCAATTCCCCAGACTCAAGAGTTGCTGAGTGTCTCAAAAGTGGACAGCCCCTGGCCCAGAGCTGCAGGATGCGGCGTGGCAGGGGGGTGATGGGCACCTCTCCCTACCTTCAGGGCTCAGCAAGGCCAAGGCCCAGCTCCCAAGCCAGAAGAGAGGAAATTTCTCTTCACGCCAGGGGGCTTCATCAAGTGCTTCAATGCGGCATCATGCCTGGCACACATGGCCAGGGTTGAGGGCAGGGCCTCCCTTAACAGAGAGACCCAGTAGGGACCCCCTAGGCCCTCAGAAGTACAGGAGGTGCCCAAGGGCAGGTGCTATCGACGTTTTGAATCTGGCCAGTGATGGTCTGTGTGACCCAAGGGTGGCCCTTCACCTCTGAAGCCTCAGTTCACGCATCTGCCAAATGGGATCTAACCAGGCCTGGAGGACCGAGAAAGGACGCAAACTCGTGGCGCCTGATGGCAGCCGGCCCTCCCGGCCTAGTCCGGCACTGGGGATGAACGCGCTCCGTCCCCGCCTAGCTTGAGGGTCAGCCGTGCACTCAGCCCCCTGCACCCATCCTACTGGCTAGGAGAACCGGGAGAGCTGCGCGCCAGGCCCCGTGTACCTGGACGGTCCGCCTGAGGCCGGGGCTCCCATGGCCTGCCGGGTCCATCCGGCCACAGGGAGGGACTCCATCTCCCGCCTCCGCCCAGAGGCCCCCCACCTCCCCCTCCCTGTCTGGGAAGGCTCTGGGTCCGCGGGGACCTTTCTTAGGTGAAAGTTCTGTGTCCCTCCAGGGCTACAACCTGACTTTATGAAGTTTTTCTGAGTGCAGTGAGATCATCTGAACGTCACCCGGGCCCAGGCAGAGGCATCCACCAACCACCGTGCTTTCAAATGAGAAAGGTGAGGTTGGGGGGCCCACCATGTCCTTGGGAGACAGGTGTCTGTCTCAGGCTCTTGGGGCAGGTCCTGTCCAACTCCAACAGGCACGCTGGGGGACCAATGGCTATTTCCCGCAGGGGACAGGGAGCTCCTGGCGGGGCAGGGAAGGGTCTGTGTCTGCTTGTTCACATTGATCCTTGAGGCCTGGCACTGTGATGGCACAGGGAGGGTGGCAGTATCTATTTGCTGAGTGAAAAAAGGAAGGGCTGAGCCCAGGACTGGGCCGAGTAGGCCCTCAGGTCAGGAGGAGTGTCAGAGCAAGTGGGCACCCCACGCTCCGGCGTTAAGACCAGGGCGGTGCAGTCAAGGACCTTCCGATGAGCTTCCGGCCTGAGGCATAGGGACCACACCCAGGCCCCTGCCCCACCCTCACCCCCGCCACCATCCCCGCTGGTCACATCGGTGGGGGGGGGGAGGGGGGTGGGCAGAAACGCTTCGCTCCGTTGGGCCTGTGGTCTAACCTTAAGCCTCTGCAGGGAGGTCCCATAGGCCGTTACCAACCTCTTTTCTGAACAGAGAACAGTCAGTATGGGCCGCCCTGCGGCTGCCATGATTTTACCCCGACCTTCCGACACCACAGGTGAGGCTCAGAGAGCTTCCAGGTAACACAGCCAATAAGCTGTGGAGTCAAGATCTGAACTTGGGAGTTCAACTCAAAGCCCGAGATCTACACCTCTATGTTACACTTTAAAAAAATATTTACTTTCACTTACTTATTTGGCTGTGTCGGGTCTTAGCTGGGGTATGTGGAACCTAGTTCCCTGACTAGGGATTGAACTCTGGCCCCTGCATTGCCAGTGGGGAGTCTTAGCCACTGGACCACCAGTCAAGTCCCTATGTTACACTTTTTGGCCGAAGGGAAATCTGAGGCGACAGGCATGCACAGGGGCTCAGGCAGGCTCTGTGGGAGGCAGGGAGAGAACCCAGGGATGGTACCACTCTCTGCTCCCAGCATTCCCTGCCCCCACCCAAGCATTTCCATCTGCAAGAGGAATGAGACAAGGCCCAGAATGGGAATGCCGGCTCCCCCAGTCCAGAGCTACCTGGGAACCCCCAGCATATGCCTTCTCCCCTCTGGACCTCAGACAGGAGGGGAAAGTCACCAGGATGCCAGCAAGTGCTGTGGGGCACTGTGTGAGGGGCCGGACTCCCATCTTTGTCCAGAAGCTGGGGACAGGGGGATCAGTGCACCTGCTTGGGGCACTGAGCTTGGAGAAACTACCAGCGTTTTCCAGGATTCTTCTGCCATTACCATACAAGAAGGACCCCAGCCTCGTCTGCAAGACCCTGGAGGAGCTGGCAGGGTCAAGATGGCCGTGCCCTGCCTTTAAGCAGCCAGTCAAGGCCAACCTCAACCCTTCTTGAGTGACATCAGGCTTACAGGGATCACCCCCTCACACACACATGCACTTTTTTCAGTAACTCATTTTACGTTTCACAAGCAACACGTGAATATCTACAAAAAGAAAAGCATCACAGGAAGGCTGACGGCTCCTCTGACTCACCCTAAATCCTGCCCAGAAATCCCCAAGTGATCAATTTGGAGGTCTTTCTTTCCAGGCCTTTTTTAGGGTTTCATGTGCATGGAAAACACAGAGCAAGTTTTTCATGGAACTTTCTTGAATGGTCTCAGCCTGGTTGTATCATTCTGTAACTTGCTCTTCCACAGCCCATCCGGGTAGGGGCCCCTCAATTTCCTTATCTGATAAATGGAGAGAGTACCCCCGCCTCAGAGAAACCACAGAGTTTCCGCAAAACCTCGGGAGCCCACCCTGGGGTGTGGTGAAGAGCCAAGAGTGGGGGCAGAGTGGCCTCACTGAGCCCATGTGTGTCCCGCATTCCTGCTGAGGCAGGCAGGCTGGCTTGGTCCTCTTTCTATAAGACAACAGAGCTGCGGCTCAGAGAGGTAAGGGGGCTTGCCTGAGGTCACACAGCGAGAAAGTGGGGAGGATTTTCTAGACCTGGGATTCTTGGAAAAGAAGCGTGGGGAATGGGCTGGGGGAGAGGAGAAGGCTTGCCTGAGTCCTGGGGTCTGCCATGACATGAGGAATCTTCTAGCTTGTCAGAGAAAGAAGACGACAGTCTCATAATATGGCCCCCCTGGGGGGCCTGGGAAAGTGTGATGGGACTCTTCACTGCTGTTGAGAACAAGGGAACAGAGCTGGAGGCTGCAGAATGGGCCTGATTCCTGATTTTCAAATGAGGATGCAATGGATTCTGCTACCCACAGGCCCCCAGGCTGGCTCCACACCCCTGCCACCAGCTCACATAGGCATCTGAGAGCCCCGAGGAATGGAACCGGTTGTCCTGGGGGCCACAGTGGGCTCAGCAAGCCACCAAGAACCAAGGAACCCAATTTCTCCTCCAAGGAGGGTCCGGGCCCATGGGACACGTGGGAGCCAAAATGAGCCCACTTGACACCAGCCAGGCCCCACTATTGCCTCCCAGGACTCCTGGAAACAGGAAAAACGTGGGCTGGGGTGAGTTTGGCTGGAGCTAAGGCTGCAAACTCAGATACCTAAGGGGACCAGACAAGTCTCATAAATGAGGCAGATGGGATGGGTGGGGTCTGGGGCAGACTGGAGAGGGTGGGCCTTGTAGAAGGGGCAGTTGCCATCCAGCCCAGCTGACTGGTGCCCCGATGGAGGTGGGCCCAGTGTTGCCAGTTTCCCATTTACCAGAAGCCATAAACCTGCTTTTCTGTGAAATCTCCTATATTATATATGTCGGCGATTAACCCAAATACCGAAAGGTGAAAAGTCACTCCGTCATGTCCGACTCTTTGCGACCCCATGGACTATATACAGTCCATGGAATTCTCCAGGCCAGAATACTGGAGTGGGTAGCTGTTCCCTTCTCTAGGAGATCCAGGGTCTCCTGCATTGCAGGCGGATCCTTTACCAGCTGAGCCACCAGGGGAGCCTGGTATACTGAAACCAACAACAACAACAACAAAATAACCCACTTGGCACAATGTGTCCTGCTCAGGGGTTGCCAGTTTGCAGCCTCCAAGTTTGAGGTTTCATTTTCTGGTTGGCTGTCTGACGTGAGCTATCGAGGACTGACTAATGGATAGCCCTGGGGAAAGGGTCTCCAGGGGAGCGCCACAGGGCTCAGCCTCGGTGCTGGCAGGCCTTGGAGGGCGTGCTCTCGTCCTGGCTGCTGCAGCCACCAGGGACGGCAGGGTGACGTGGATGAGCTGGATCACGAACGCACTGAGAACAATCTCAACAGGCAGGAAGCCGGCTGGAGAGATGTGGAGACCGCAGACTGACCTGACAGCGGCTCGGGTGCAAAGGATCCGGGTGTCTTAGTCAACCACAAGCTTGAAGTGAGCCAATGGGCCTACACAAAAGCTGCTGCAAAACCTCAGGCCTTGCTGTTATTGTCGCTGGCGGATAGAGTCCCGTTTCTGAGTCACACTGAGTACAGAGTGTTTACAGATACGCCTGCGGGCTGACGGAAGGAGGGCGGGGTTCACAGCTCGCCTGGGTTCAAGGACCGCCCGCAGCCTGGTAGCACGTAGCTGCGCTCGAGTCACACCCCTTTCCCCCACCCCAAGCCACAGTGGGAGGGCCACACGGTGCCCTTGAGGGTCTCGGGATGCTCTCCACCCTCCCAGGTCACTGTCCCCTGTGTGGTCACCTCTAACCCAGCTCACGCCAAGGCAGGCAGGATTATCGTCCCCATGTGGAGACTGGGACACTGAGGCCAGGACGGTGAGTCCTGTCTGGGACAGAAAGCCAGGCCAGCAGAGCCAGCGTCGGCACCCAGACCCCTGACCCCAAGTCCAGTGTTCCTTCTCTGGACACTTCCCTTTCGTCCCCATTGTACAGATGGGGCCACTGAGGCTTCAAGATGAACCCTACGCTAAGCGACTGGTCTGGGATATACGGTGCATACGCTCCAACCACATGCTACCCTACTTTCGCGAAGGGCAGACTTCCTGGAGGGAGGTTTTCACAGCACGTGGGGGAACCGCTTCCGTGTTGCTGTGGAACCCCTGAGTCAAGGCCTGGGAGGGGGGAAGGGGAGCCCAGGCGGCTCAACAGGGCACCAGAGAGTCTCCGAGCCAAAGGGCCCCGGCCTTCACACTGGGAGCAGAATGGAACTGCCTGTGCCCGAGGAAAGATGAGCCTTCAGAATAGACCTCTTTCATTCCGCCGCTCACAGTGAGAGCCGGGGGTGGGGAGCCCTGGCCCAGTTCACCGGGTCACCAGGGGCCCAGCCCTTTCACGCTGGGACTCAGTTTCCTCTCTGTACATACTGCTCCCCGAGGCCCCTCCAGCTTCGAAAGTTCCTGACTTTAGACTCCAAGAACTAGCCACTGGCGAGGAAGCGGCCCCAGAAGGAATGGAGGCAGGGGCTGCTGTCTCGGGGCCCCTCCGTCTGCTCCTTCCGCGGCTGTTCGCAGGGTTTCTCTAGTATTCTCTGCCTCGCACACTTCAGGGCAGCGGCTCAAGTACAGCCCCTGTCAGGAGTCTTCCTGTCCTTTGGGGCTCAGTCCAAGAGCCCCCCACGCCCTCTAGGTAGCCCCCTTCTCCCAGCACGGAGCCCCGCAGCTCCCCTGCAAGGCTAAGAGCGGTAGCGAGCAGCAATGCAAAGGAAAACGGTGGCTGATTCCTGGAAACAGGAAAAACGTGGGCTGGGGTGAGTTTGGCTGGAGCTAAGGCTGCAAACTCAGATACCTAAGGGGACCAGACAAGTCTCATAAATGAGGCAGATGGGATGGGTGGGGTCTGGGGCAGACTGGAGAGGGTGGGCCTTGTAGAAGGGGCAGTTGCCATCCAGCCCAGCTGACTGGTGCCCCGATGGAGGTGGGCCCAGTGTTGCCAGTTTCCCATTTACCAGAAGCCATAAACCTGCTTTTCTGTGAAATCTCCTATATTATATATGTCGGCGATTAACCCAAATACCGAAAGGTGAAAAGTCACTCCGTCATGTCCGACTCTTTGCGACCCCATGGACTATATACAGTCCATGGAATTCTCCAGGCCAGAATACTGGAGTGGGTAGCTGTTCCCTTCTCTAGGAGATCCAGGGTCTCCTGCATTGCAGGCGGATCCTTTACCAGCTGAGCCACCAGGGGAGCCTGGTATACTGAAACCAACAACAACAACAACAAAATAACCCACTTGGCACAATGTGTCCTGCTCAGGGGTTGCCAGTTTGCAGCCTCCAAGTTTGAGGTTTCATTTTCTGGTTGGCTGTCTGACGTGAGCTATCGAGGACTGACTAATGGATAGCCCTGGGGAAAGGGTCTCCAGGGGAGCGCCACAGGGCTCAGCCTCGGTGCTGGCAGGCCTTGGAGGGCGTGCTCTCGTCCTGGCTGCTGCAGCCACCAGGGACGGCAGGGTGACGTGGATGAGCTGGATCACGAACGCACTGAGAACAATCTCAACAGGCAGGAAGCCGGCTGGAGAGATGTGGAGACCGCAGACTGACCTGACAGCGGCTCGGGTGCAAAGGATCCGGGTGTCTTAGTCAACCACAAGCTTGAAGTGAGCCAATGGGCCTACACAAAAGCTGCTGCAAAACCTCAGGCCTTGCTGTTATTGTCGCTGGCGGATAGAGTCCCGTTTCTGAGTCACACTGAGTACAGAGTGTTTACAGATACGCCTGCGGGCTGACGGAAGGAGGGCGGGGTTCACAGCTCGCCTGGGTTCAAGGACCGCCCGCAGCCTGGTAGCACGTAGCTGCGCTCGAGTCACACCCCTTTCCCCCACCCCAAGCCACAGTGGGAGGGCCACACGGTGCCCTTGAGGGTCTCGGGATGCTCTCCACCCTCCCAGGTCACTGTCCCCTGTGTGGTCACCTCTAACCCAGCTCACGCCAAGGCAGGCAGGATTATCGTCCCCATGTGGAGACTGGGACACTGAGGCCAGGACGGTGAGTCCTGTCTGGGACAGAAAGCCAGGCCAGCAGAGCCAGCGTCGGCACCCAGACCCCTGACCCCAAGTCCAGTGTTCCTTCTCTGGACACTTCCCTTTCGTCCCCATTGTACAGATGGGGCCACTGAGGCTTCAAGATGAACCCTACGCTAAGCGACTGGTCTGGGATATACGGTGCATACGCTCCAACCACATGCTACCCTACTTTCGCGAAGGGCAGACTTCCTGGAGGGAGGTTTTCACAGCACGTGGGGGAACCGCTTCCGTGTTGCTGTGGAACCCCTGAGTCAAGGCCTGGGAGGGGGGAAGGGGAGCCCAGGCGGCTCAACAGGGCACCAGAGAGTCTCCGAGCCAAAGGGCCCCGGCCTTCACACTGGGAGCAGAATGGAACTGCCTGTGCCCGAGGAAAGATGAGCCTTCAGAATAGACCTCTTTCATTCCGCCGCTCACAGTGAGAGCCGGGGGTGGGGAGCCCTGGCCCAGTTCACCGGGTCACCAGGGGCCCAGCCCTTTCACGCTGGGACTCAGTTTCCTCTCTGTACATACTGCTCCCCGAGGCCCCTCCAGCTTCGAAAGTTCCTGACTTTAGACTCCAAGAACTAGCCACTGGCGAGGAAGCGGCCCCAGAAGGAATGGAGGCAGGGGCTGCTGTCTCGGGGCCCCTCCGTCTGCTCCTTCCGCGGCTGTTCGCAGGGTTTCTCTAGTATTCTCTGCCTCGCACACTTCAGGGCAGCGGCTCAAGTACAGCCCCTGTCAGGAGTCTTCCTGTCCTTTGGGGCTCAGTCCAAGAGCCCCCCACGCCCTCTAGGTAGCCCCCTTCTCCCAGCACGGAGCCCCGCAGCTCCCCTGCAAGGCTAAGAGCGGTAGCGAGCAGCAATGCAAAGGAAAACGGTGGCTGACGCTTGCTGAGCGCTTTCTCCACTGCAGGTCTCAGCAGTTGCCACCCTCTGCCTTGTTTCACCTGCGTCACCCCCATGGCGGCGGGGGCGGGCGGGGGGCGGGTAGGGAGGTGTCCACCACTGTCCTTAGTACACAGGTGAAGAAACTGAGGCTCAGTGACATGTTTGAGGTCACACAGAAGCAGCTGGCCACCTTGCCTTCCTGGAGCCCACCCTACAGGGCCTGGGTTTGCAAAGTCAGGGGGGGATCCAAACGGCTGGCTGTTAGGGCCCAGCCTAGGCCCAGGGCCCGGAGGATGGGCCCGGGAAAAGGCAGATGACAGGGTCTCAGTGGACCCCAGCAGGAGCCCCACCGCGCTCTGAAGCCCGATCCAATCTTCTAAACTCACACCCTGCTCTAAATCCCCATGTCCCTCTCCTCCCTCTGGACCTCAGTTTTCGCACCCGTCGAGTGGTTATCATACTATCTAAGCCCTGGGCTAAGGTTGAGCCAGAGGACGGGCCCCCAAGGGTTTCTGAACAGAGGGAGGATGGGACGCAGGGGGAGGGCGCCCCCTTGCCGTCTGGACCTGGCGGCCCGACCCTCTGCAAGCAGCTGGGCTCAACTCACTGAGGGCCCCTCCGATGTCATCTCAATCAGGGCTCCGACCTCGTGTGCGAGCCTCCAGGGCCCAGCGACCCGGGGCCTGTCCCGGGCAGCTCTCACCCACTGGTGACTGGGGCAGGTCACTCTCTCTTCTGGGCCTCCGGTGTGTCATCTGTGAAACGGAGCTCACGCTCTTTAACTCCTGAGGGTGCAGACAAGCTGGGGAGAATGAAACACCCGGCCTGGCCTCGGCCCTCAAGATTCACAGCTCCTCTTCAATGATCTAGTCAGTGGTCGGGGGGACATGTTGGGGGCAGGTGTGTGCGTGTAGCCTCACAGGTGTGCGAGAAGGATCAGAGTCGGGGGACGAACACTGGATCCCGGCCAGACGCGTGACTCACCCGGGGGTCACAGCAGCAGAGGCCTAAGGACCAGGGCTGGGTTCCAGCGGCAGGGGAGGGGCCTCCCTTCTCTCTACTCCCAGGCATCGTTCGTCCCTGGGCCAGCACTGGGTCCTCAGGGACTGCCAGGAAACTGGTGCTTCCAGGGGGAAACCCGGGGGCCATCAGGGCCACCCCCCTGCCTTCACCCTGGCCCAACACAAGCTCCCCGAGACGAGCGTGGCAACCACGTGAGCAGACATTTCCGATGGGCCACACACTGCCAGGCAGGCCACACGTATCATCTCCAAGGGCCACGATGATCCTCTGGGAGGCTGCTGCCATCACACCCATTTTCCACATGGGAAAGTGGAGCCAAGTGGCGAAGGGCAAACCCGGAAGGGTGAGCAGGGTGCATGGAGCTCAGCTGCTAAGGTCTTGGCTTCCCGAGACCTCTGAGAGAGAGGACAGCTGGGCTCCCTGGCAGCGAGGCCAGACTGGCAGGAGGCCAGCTCCGTGTCCTGCCATGGAGGGGGCTAGAAGGGCAGGCCAACCGGAGCCGGGAGCCAGGAGCAGCAGTGCTGGGTGGGGCCGCGGGAGAGGCGCGGTCTGTGGGTGACAATGTGGGCCCCAGTCATGGGGCCCTTCTGCCATCTGAAGCCTCTTGGCCACCTCCTCGGCTACCCGGCCTGGGCCTGGTGCGGCCACAGCTCAGACACAGCGGCCACTGTCTGCCCGGCCTCGCGGGTGGGGCACCTGGGCCCGAGGCCCGCTCTGTGGCCTGTCAGGAGATTTACACCCGGCTCTTAACAGCCGCGTAGCATCGCAGGCGGGTGCTGGACCCGGGGTGGTCCGCTGTGAATCAGCCCCCTGTGAGCAGATGAAAGCCGGTCGGCGGCTGGGCAGAGAAGCAGGCAGGCGGGCGAGGGGCCAGTGAGTCCCTCCTGGGGCCACAACTGGGGCTTCCAGTGGCCTGGGCCTGATTAGGTGGGGGTGGGTGGGTGGGAACTGGGAGCCGGGACCCTGATCAGGGGGGAGCACAGAGTCTGAGGTTAACCCCTTCCTGCCTGCCGGGTGCACTCCCTGGGGGTGGGCATCCTGGGCACCCCTCCAGTGCCCACACCTGGAATGGAGGATAGAACTGTGGCGACCTGAGGCTGGTGGCCGGCTCAGGGTCACTTGGCCTGCCCATGCTGTCTCCAGCTCCCAGCCGCCCCGGTGGCTGCTCACCTCCTTCAGGCCTCCGCTCCAACATCACCTCTTTGGGAGGTGACGCGTCCCTGTGGGTCCCAGCCCTGCTCGCTCCATCCCTCCCCCAGCTTTGGTTTTCTCCGCCGGACTTCTCAATACCAGAAATCTAACTCCCTAAATAATTTGTTTATCCATTCAATAACTATCTACTGAACACCGGCGACGTGCTCACGTCTGTGTTCCAGGGTCTACACCAATGTATGGCAAAGCAAAAGACCACCCACCGCCCTGGGGTGGCGGGGCACAAAACAGTAATCAGGGAAGATGAAAAATAGGTGAAATAAATGAGTGAGCTATATAGCATCTCAGAATGTGACAAGTAAAACAAAAGCCAGGAAGTTTAGGGGAACGGGGCTGTCTGTGCATCCAGGGGTGTCAGGAGAGGCATGCCCAGGTAGAGGGAACAGCAGGGCAAAGGCCAAGAGGCCAGAACGTGAAGCTGCCTACCTCAACGACAGGCCGGCAGGGCAGAGCGGCCAGAGCAGGGTAAGCAAAGAGGAAGGGGGAGGAGAGGAGGGGGGAGGGGCCCGGTCACACATCAGCTCCGGGCTGCACGGCCATGGCAACAGCAGCATGACTTACCATCTCTCCCCACCCCCGAGTGTGTGAGACCCGGGAGGGCAGAACCTGGTCTGCTGGGTTCAGTGCAGCCTCCTCAGTTTCTAGAACAACGGTCGGCCCCAGGAAAGTAGTATTTGTTGAAATCATCCCATGTATATTTTGGGGAAGAAAGACCCGACCAGCCCCAGGCAAGATGGGCCGGTGTCTCAGTGAGGAACCTGTGCCCCACCCTCCCAAGTGTGTGTTAGTTGCTCAGTCGTGTCCAGCGCTTTGCGACCCCACGGACTGTAGCCCACCAGGCTCCTCTGTCCTTGGGATTTCCCAGGCAAGATTACTGAAGTGGGTAGCTGTTTCTTCTCCAGCGATCTTCCTGATCCAGGGATCGAACCCAGGTCTCCTGCATTGCAGGCGGATTCTTTATGGCCTGAGCCACCAAGGAAGCCCCCCCAAGTACAACACCCCTGAGCCTGGGAGGCGGGGTGAGTGGCTCCCGAGCTGCGGTCCAGCCCAGGCCCGCTCGAGCACGACCCTGCCTGCCACCGTGTTTCAGGATCCTGCTTCACCTGCTTCTGGACCAGCCCCTGGTGACCCTGAGGGACACCAGCCCCGAGAACCTCGGAAACCAAGGCCACACAGGCAGGAAGCCACCGAGCCAGCCTTCAAACCCAGCCGGCCACCTGGCTGCAGCCTGGGCATGCTCTGCAGGGCAGCAGAGGGGAACGACCCAGCCACAGAACCCACAGCCGGGCCTCGGGGAGCTGCACGGCGCCCGCTCCCTGGCTCCCGGGACCAGCCGCGACTCCCATTCCTCCCCGCAGAAGGCTCAGCCCTCACATGGGGTTTGGGGTTGGTGGTGCGGTCCCAAAGCAGGAGAAAAGCCCAGAAGGAAAACCCAGTGAATATCCATCAGGAGAGTCTTGAGGGCCAGTCAGCGACAGACTCATGGAACACTCACAGCTCCCCACAGCACAAGCTAATGCCGTCCCTGCCTTACAGATGAGCACACTGGGCTTGGACGCCCCGTCCACGCAGTCCTGGCTTCCCTGAGCCCCAGGCTGGAGCCCCAAGGGTGTCCTGAAGCTCACCCTGGGGCAAGCAGCTTTGTCTGCCAGCCTGTCTCCTCCTTAGTCGAGGATCAGTTAAGAGACTCTGGGGGACTTCTCTGGCAGTCCAGCGGTTAAGGCACTTCCACTGCAGGGGGGCACAGGTTTGATTCCTAGTCTGGGAACGGAGATCCTACGTGACGCACAGTGCGGCCCCCCCAACAAAAAGAGAGAGACTCTACAAAGGGCCCGGCACCCCGGGAATGCTCGCTGACCAAACGCAGCTGAGCCGGCCTCTGACCACTTACAGGTGGGGAAATGGAAGCCGAGAAAGGAGGCAGCGGCGTCCAAAGGTGGCAGAGTACAGGCCAGGTTGGGGCTGGAAACAGGGGTGCTGGGGAGACCTGCCCTGAGGGCCGGGCGGAGGGGAGGAGACCAGGAGGGCCACCTCCCACATCCGCCCTTTTCTATAAATGAGCTTCTGGTAAGATCAGAGGGTGGCAGAGGATAAAACGGTTGGATGGCATCACCAACTCAATGAACATGAGTCTGAGCAAATTCCTGGAGACAGTGAAGGACAGGGAAGCCTGGTGCGTGCTGCTATCCATGGGGTTGCAAAGAGTTGGATATGTTAGCGTCTGAACAACAAGCGAGATTTTGTTTCAAGAAACTGCTTTAAAACCACTGATCTGGCCCACACTGACTTGCTTCTGACTCCAGGGTCTTTCAGAACCCAGCTTTGTTCCCTTCCTCTTGCTGCCTCCAACCATGCCACCCCTGCCCCCACCAGCTCACCCCCGGAAGGGGCTGTCTCAGGCGTGGGAGACCTAGGGAGAGACGAGCACACAAGGACTCGACTGGGGGGCTCTCAAGGGCAGAGAGCTGAGCCCCCTCCCTCAACCAGCGGCCTTAGTTGGGGAGGGTGGGCAGCTCGGGGCTGAGCAGGGCTGAACACACAGGGTCCAGGCGTTGGACCCTTCTGGAATCTGAGGGATCCAGGCATTGGCTGGGTCCTGGGAGCCTTCCCACCAAGCTCCACGTCCCCTGCCCGCCTGCCTCTATGCATGGAAGCTCGCTGCTTTACGGAGTGGCTCCTCAGGGCTCAGCATCATGCTGAGGCCAACTGTGGCTCCCAGTCATCCTGATTCAGCCCCTGGAGACTTACAGTAAATAGCACCTCCTTCATCAGAGACTCAATACCTCTATTACTATGACCCGGGTTTCTCAGCAGCCAACTTGCTGCTGACCAAGAAAGGTTCAACCATCGGCCAATGGTGGCGGCAGTGGTGGTGGTGGGAGTATGGGGGAAGCCAGACAACAAGGATTAACAGAACACCAGGGATCCAGAGACTCACAAGGACTCTCCCTCTGCTATAGCCAGATACTATTCACATGCCATCACTGGCCAGCAGGCTGGGAGGTATCATCCCATTTCCTGGAGGAGGCAGCCGAGGTGCAGAGAGGTCAAGGACTGCCCCAGGGTCCCCCGGCCAGGCAAGCCGGGTCAGAATCTGCTCTCTGTACCATGCACCCGTGGCTCACAAGGGCTTCCCAGCCATCACCGCCTTGAGACTCTTGGGGTCACTGACCTGGTTCACAGATGACAAAACCGAGACCAAAAAGGGAGACAAGACTTCTCTTGAGTTACAAAGCCCAACGTCATAGTCATGGGCCCATCTACATCTAATTCCTGCAGGAAGGAACCAGCAGGAATTTGGCCAGGGTAGGTGCCAGCTGGGAGGTGAACCACTTGGGCCTGATGACCATGATCAGGGTGGAGGGGGTTAGAGGAGGTGGCCTTGAGAAGTCTGCAGGGAAACACTTCCAGGGCTGGAAAACCCAGCTCTGAGCCCTTTCCCCGTGGCCAGGTGCTGGTGTGGGCTGGACAGATCGGGGGGCCAGGCCTGATTCCCCCAAAGGGAGAGTGGCCCAGGGCCAGGCCTGGGTGGTCCTCACTGATGTTGCCCTTGCACAGCCATAGCCCCTTCCCAGCCTCCGTCCTCAGGCCCACCCAGGCCTGGAATTGGAACTGAAAGCTACTTCTGGGAAGACAGGGCACCTCCCTACATCTAAGACAGTGTGAGTCCCTGGCCAGGTTCTCAACATCCCCAGGGCTGGATTCCACCTCCTGGAACCCAGTGACCCTCTGGTTCAGAATCCCATGAGACAGGAAACGTGAGAGGGTTTTCTCAACTGTAAAGGGCCACAGCGACAGAGAGAAGGACATGGCAACTCTCAGTACATCGATCATGCCACAGGTCGGGCCAGTCCACGTAAGAGCTCTGCTCCGAGCTCAGGAAGCGACAATCCAGAGACGACCGACTGCGTCTTTGTTTCATTCATTCATTCCCTCATTCATTCAGGAAACACCGGTCTCTGGCCCACAGTGGCAGCTGCCCCTCTGGTTTCCCTAATCTGAATCTGAAACTCTGGGTCATCCAGCAGGCAGAAGCAACGAAACAGAAACCCTCTTTGATGCTAAAATGCATGGATGCCCTGCTCCCTGCAGAGAATACGTGCTCAGTAAACATTTGCGGAATCAGATCTGCATTCCTGATCTCAAGAGGTGGGTCCTGGGGTCAGAGTGTCTGGGCTCTATGAGACTTAAGTCACACACTGAGATTCAAAGGAAGGGTTTCCAAGGAGGGGATGTGGCCTCGCACCCCGAGCAGCATCTGCTTCCTGTGCTCCCTTCCTCCCACACTGGCAGAGGAAGCTGGGGTGGAGTCAAGCCAATCGGGCCCCATCTCCACCCCAAACACACACCGCCATCTCTGCAGTCTTTTCCATCCTTTCCTTTCCACAGTCCCCCGTTGCCCCCTCAGTGGGCAGTCAACCCTCGAGGTGGCAGGGTGGGGGTCACGCTGATTCCATCACCTACCCTTTGCAGCCTGGCTTCCTACAGCCCCAAGCTAAGCATTAGCACAGAGTGCAGGGAGGCTGGGGTGCAGAGTTGAGGCAGGACTGCAGTCCCCCACGGCTCCAGGGATTCACTGCCATCTGCCTGACCCTGGTGACCCTGCTGGGCCCTCCTCCCCAACCCAGTCGGCTCAGTAGCTCTGGCACTTACGTCTAGGCTCCCGGGGTCCATCCACGGTCACTTTGATGGCACGATGGTAGGTGGCCACTTGCGTGGGGTTGGTGAACACGGTGATGGTCAGCGTGAAACTCTTACCTGGGGGGCGGAAATAAAGGCAGGAGGTTGGCACCAGGAAGCTATTCACAATAGCCTGAAGCCCTCGTCTTCCAGAAGGGCCGGGCCTCTCTCCTGTGACCCTGGGGCAGAAGAGAGGGCGCTGGGTGAACTTCAAGCTGCTGGGCTTGGCATTCAAGGCGCCCTGGAGGCCTGGTACCCATTTGATCAGATTCCCCCTACCCTGCGTCCTGGCCACCCTGGCTTACTTCTTCCCTGTTTTTTGGCCTTTGTGCTATTCCCCAGAGACTCTCAGGATTTGAGGGTGGGGAGCTAGGATAGGTACATGTTTTTTCCTGAAAATAATTTGTAACCTTTAGAGAAAATTTTGAGAATACAGAAAATATAAAAAAAGAAGAAAAAAATCACCCACAGTTCCACTAGCTAGAGAGAAACACTATTAACATTTGAATGTTGTCTCCTGCAACCCTTTTCGGGCGAGTGTATGTTTTTACACCGTTGTAAAAATGACACTAAAGTAAATATTTCCGTACCCTTTTTTTTTCTGTTCACTTAACATCACATCATGAGCACTTACATCATTAAAAATTCTTCATAAACTTCATTTTTAATGGCTGCAAAATATTTCCACTCATGGAAGCCTCATCTTTTATTTATCCGTCTCCTTATCTTGGGTATTGATGCTGCTGCTCATTTCTTATTGGCGTGTGCAACCGAGGCTCGAAAAAGGACTGATTTGGGAGCTACAGACAATTCATTTGTAGACACAACTGTTATTTCCAGAACTCTGTTCTATTTTTAGATAGACATTTGGCCCCAAACTCTCCATTCAAAATTCCTGAGAAGGGGAAAAAAAACTTTAAAAATCATGGTCGTTTAAAATAAAAGGAAAATGACCTTCTGTTTATACAAATCTTTGTCTACACCTCTGATTATTTCCTTAGACTTCGCTTTCACTTTTCACTTTCATGCACTGGAGGAGGACATGGCACCCCACTCCAGTGTTCTTGCCTGGAGAATCCCAGGGATGGGGGAGCCTGGTGGGCTGCCGTCTATGGGGTCGCACAGAGTCAGACACGACTGAAGCGACTTAGCAGCAGCAGCAACAGCAGACTCCAGGCAGCGGTGAGTGATTTCATCTCATCAGAGGGCTGAGATGAATTCAGGGGCACTGATCTCTCCAGTGAGATGACTCTCCAGAGAGAAGCATGGTGATCGGCGTGGGGCCGAGTCTACTGTGATGTGGTCAGCATCTTCAGGACCAAGTCTATCAAGGTGGAAGATCTCTGAAACGCTCTTAACTTCAACACCTTTGTTCTATTATCAGTGAGACTGAAACGTTTCATCTGTCCTCATCCAACACAAATGACTGCTTCACGGTCTTCCAGAGTTTTAAGGTTTTAATGCCTTAAACACACACACGCACGCACACACCACTCTCTAGCAAGCTTTCAACACACTCCTTGTCCTGTTTGTGGCAATCGGTCTCCCACTTCACTGGCCCTTACATTTCGCTTTCTGACTCCGAGCTGATTTGCATTTTCAGTTCTGCCTCTTGATTTGTGGCTGCTCCTGTCTTTTCATGTTTGGGGAGGTTTCCCCGTGGAACAAGCAGATAAAGGGTGCCTTCGATCAATATCATCCTCTCTGCCTCCTACGTTGCTCTTTGATTCTTCTAGGGATTTACCGGTTGGCCTGGTAGAAGGTAAAGGTTTTTCCTCAAAGGCCAACCTGATCTTCCCAGCACCTTTTCTGAGGTTGGAGTCTCCCTTCCTGCCCTGCTCTCCATTATCATCAAAGTCTCCACGATATATGAGGTTGGGGGTTGGGGGGGTACGCAAGGATCACCGATCCCCAAGTCACACCGGCCTCCTGCTCTGCCTCTGAGCGCCCAACCTCCGGTCCCCAGTTACGGGCCTGGGGACTCCCCGAGGGCAGGGGCTGATGGCTCTGTGCACCTGCATTCCCCCAGGGCTGTCCTCGTACTCTCAACACCCACCCAGGACAGGCAGACCCAATTCCATTTTCCCACTTCACAGGTGGGAGACAAAAGTTTGAGGGGTGTGTGCTGGGGGGAGGGACCAATAGCCAGCTTAGCATGGCTGGTACTTGATGATCCAGTGATGGGAGTGAAAATTCCAGCCCCAGAAACAGGACAACCCAGCGCAAAAGAAAACAGCCATAAAAAGGAACAAAACTGTGACATTTGCAGAGACATGGATGGACCTTACTTAGGTCACATGGACCGAAGTAAGTCAGAAAGAGAAAAACAAATAGCGTATATTAGCACATACATGTGAAATCTAGAAAAATGACCCAGGTGAACCTATTTGCAAAGCAGACACAGAGACACAGACAAAGAGAACAAATGTATGGACACCACAAGGGAAGAGTGGGTGGGATAAACTGGGAGATTACGATTGGCATATATACACTACTATGTATAAAACAGAGAACAGAATAACGAGAACCTACTGTATAGACAGGGAGCTCTACTCAATGCTCTGCAGTGACCTAAATGGAAAGGAAATTAAAAAAAAAAAAGAGGGGATATATGTACACATACAGCTGCTTCACTCTGCTCTACAGCAGAAACTAACACAGCATTGTAAAGCAGTGACGTGTGTCAGTCGCTCAGTCACGTCTGACTCTTTGTGACGCCATGGACTGTAGCCCGCCAGGCTCCCTGGCCATGGGATCTGTCAGGCAAGAATACTGGGGTGGGTGGCCATTCTCTTCTCCAGGGGATCTTCCTCACCCAGGGATCAAACCCAGGTCTCCTGCATTACAGGCAGGTTCTTTACTGTCTGAGTCACCAGTTCAGTTCAGTCGCTCAGTCCTGTCCGACTCTTTGCGACTCCACGAGTCACAACCAGGGAAGCCCTTAAAAGCAAAGACACTCGGATAAAAATAAAAAAAGGAAAGACAACCAGTCAGGCTGCTGGGGCCACACCAACGGGGGCTTCTGAGCCTGGGGGGGAGAGAGAGAGAGAGAGAGTGTGTGTGTGTGTGTGAGCAGGGGAAGGGTAGCCGTTTAAATTGAGGTGTGATTCGAACTGGGGCAGAGAGGGGCCTCTCTGGAGGAACTTTTCAGAACTGGCAGCTGGAGGCAGGGATGGAAATGCACCTGTGTTTGACCTGGCGTCTGGGCCAGAGAAACCAGCCTGGCCCCTCACAGACCACAGGGGCACTTTCCATGGCTTCTGGAAACAGGGCATGCAGAAAGTCTCTTGGCCTCGGGCTCTCCGCCCACCCCCTCCCAGGGACCCTTCTGCCCCATTACTGCTTCCTCTCATTCTGAGGCGTTCCCTGCTGGACCCTCTCCCCAACCAGTCAGGCACTCTCCGGAGGTCCCTGGGCTTCTGGCCCTTCCATCGCCTCCCTGGTACCAGGGTGGTTTAGGTGACCAGCCCAGAGCCGGTGGGCTGTGGGGTCCCTGCACTCGCCAGATCACTGTAGCCCTCTGTTTTTAACCTCACTTCCTTCAGGTCGTCACTGAAAAGTCACCTTCCCAGGGAGGCCCTCCCAGGTCACTTCATCTAAAGGAGGCGTTTTTATCCTGGCATGCCTCTTAGAATTGAACAGGCTTGAGAAGTGCGATAGAAAAAAAAAAAAGAAAAGGACAACAATTGTATCTTCCCTAGCCTCCACCTGAAATGCAGCATCTCTCTGAAGGATGATCGCAGGCAACAGACCACAGAAGCATGACAGCAGTCTCCATGACCTTGTCGCCAACAGACGTCACAGATATTAACATATCATGTTACAGACAGTGCCGATTTCTTTAAATATCTTTTGTGCTCTTCACAACTTCAAAGTCACAGTCATCATCAAACTCACTGCTAGATCTTGCTATTGAACACGCTAACAAGACAGCATATTTTTCACACTAAAAAAAAAAGTTTTGCTAACTATGTTTTAATATGATTGGCTTTCATCACCATCCTTTGCATTTTATTTCATTTTTTTTATGGTCCGCTTTCTAAAAAAATTATTTTTAATTAGAGGATAATTGATTTGCAATACTGTATAAATGTCTGCCATACATCAATATGAATCAGCCATAAGTATACATATGTCCCCTCCCTCTTGAACTTCCCTCCCACCTCCCACTCCATCCCTCCCCTCTAGGTTGAAAAACACTATTCTGAGACTGTTAAAGGGGTTCCTGGACCGATGAATGGTAAAGAAGCTCACTCTGAAGCATCATAGACCTTCCCACTTCCACTTGCTAGGCTTGAATTTCCTCCTAAGGCTTATTACTGCTAATAATCCATCTACTTGTTTATTTTGTCTCCCTCTACTAGATGAGGTGGTTGAAAGGCATCATCAACTCAATGGACACGAGTTTGAGCAAACTCTGGGAGATAGTGAAGGACAGGGAGGCCTGGCGTGCTGCAGTCCATGGGGTTGCAAAGAGCCAGACACAACTGAGAGACTGAACGACAACTAGATGATACGCTCTGTGGGGGCCAGAATATCTGTCTTCTTCATCGCTCTGTCCTCAGCCCCTAGGACAGCATCTGGCACATAGCATGTGCTCAGGGAATGTTTGTGAAATGAAAGGGCAGGGGTTACTGCTCCCATTTTACAGATGAGAAAACTGAGGCTCACAGCAGGGCAAAGAGTTGGCCAGGTCACCTGATAAGCTGAACCCGGAAAGGTTAGCACTTACTGGAGCCTGCCCCGCCACAACAACCCTAAGCATCTACTCCTTGGGTGTGAGAAACTCCACCCCACTAGGCAGCAAGCCACAGGCCAGCCCTGAGGTCACCAGCCCACCTCAACAGCTTCCTCCCAGTTTCCAGGCCTGACACCACCCTTCCCAGGTACCCACAGAGAGGAGGGAGGGAGGAAGGAGGAGGGGAGGAGCTGGGACCTGGGAGCAGGAGTGGGAGGGGTCAGGTGTCAGGTGCCACAGGAGGCTGCACCACATCCCCCCCCCCACCCCGCGCGAACCAGAGGTGGGGGAAGCCGGCTCCTAGAGCGCCCCTCGCCTCTGTGCCTGGCAGCAAACCCATCCAGCTGTCTCTTAAGGGCAGGAAGCCGAGAGGACTTTGTGCAGAAATCCCAGGCTCACTTGCACGTCAAGGTGCAATTCCTGTACTGTGGGCAGGTGGCCCTGGAAGTGGGGGGATGGAGTCCTAGTCTGGAAATTGCTGCTCTGTGGGGCTGAGAACAGCCCTTAGACTTCGCCAGAGGACCCGGGTTTCAGCTGCTGAATGCAGCAGCACGTGGTGAGGTCTGGCAGTGTGGTCCTGGGCGAGTCTCTCTCCCTCTAGGCCTGGGTTCCTGCGGAACAAGTCCCCGCCCCTGGGGCTTCATGGACAGGGGGAGGACTCATCTCTGGGGGCCTCTGGATTTGTTCAGGGTCGACCAAGAAGCCATTTACTCCTCTCCCACCAGTGGTGCCCCTAAGCCTGTGTCCGCGATCACATTCCAAATTTCTCGCCACACACTGAGGTTTCTTTTTAACCGGTTCATGATGGTTCAGTTCTTTTCATCTTCACCTAGTGGCCCCCTTCTCAGTTCAATTCAGTTCAGTCGGTCAGTCGTGTCTGACTCTTTGCAACCCCAAGGACTGCAGCACGCCAGGCCTCCCTGTCCATCACCAACTCCCAAAGTTTACTCAAACTCCGGTCCATCAAGTCAGTGATGCCATCCAACCACCTCATCCTCTGTTGTCCCCTTCTCCTTCTACCTTCAATTTTTTCTAGCATCAGGGTCTTTTCCAATGAGTCAACTTTTCACACGAGGTGGCCAAAGTATTGGAGTTTCAGCTTCAGCATCAGTTCTTCCAATGAATATTCAGGACTCATCTCCTTTAGGATGGACTGGTTGTACCTCCTTGCAGTCCCAGGGACTCTCAAGAGTCTTCTCCAAAACCACAGTTCAAAGCATCAGTTCTTCGGTGCTCAGCTTTCTTTATAGTCCAACTCTCACATCCATATATTACTATTGGAAAAACCGGAGCTTTGACTAGGGGCTATTTTGGGAGTTTATGGAGCGTGGTCCTCAAGAGATGGGATGTGGTGGGTAGGGGAGAGAAAAATGTTGAGCACTGCACAAGGCAATAGATTATTCGCTCTTTCTCTGTGAAAACCAGCTTATAGAGAGTCTCTGAGCCATGAGCCTAACTCAGTTTGACATAAAACAGAAGTTTTTGCACTCTTTTAACATCTATTGAATTTTCCAGGAAAGAAGATAGTTCTTAATTGTTTCAAAAAAATTTTGCTCAGAGTTTTGCCAAATCCCCCCCCCCACCCCGCGCGAACCAGAGGTGGGGGAAGCCGGCTCCTAGAGCGCCCCTCGCCTCTGTGCCTGGCAGCAAACCCATCCAGCTGTCTCTTAAGGGCAGGAAGCCGAGAGGACTTTGTGCAGAAATCCCAGGCTCACTTGCACGTCAAGGTGCAATTCCTGTACTGTGGGCAGGTGGCCCTGGAAGTGGGGGGATGGAGTCCTAGTCTGGAAATTGCTGCTCTGTGGGGCTGAGAACAGCCCTTAGACTTCGCCAGAGGACCCGGGTTTCAGCTGCTGAATGCAGCAGCACGTGGTGAGGTCTGGCAGTGTGGTCCTGGGCGAGTCTCTCTCCCTCTAGGCCTGGGTTCCTGCGGAACAAGTCCCCGCCCCTGGGGCTTCATGGACAGGGGGAGGACTCATCTCTGGGGGCCTCTGGATTTGTTCAGGGTCGACCAAGAAGCCATTTACTCCTCTCCCACCAGTGGTGCCCCTAAGCCTGTGTCCGCGATCACATTCCAAATTTCTCGCCACACACTGAGGTTTCTTTTTAACCGGTTCATGATGGTTCAGTTCTTTTCATCTTCACCTAGTGGCCCCCTTCTCAGTTCAATTCAGTTCAGTCGGTCAGTCGTGTCTGACTCTTTGCAACCCCAAGGACTGCAGCACGCCAGGCCTCCCTGTCCATCACCAACTCCCAAAGTTTACTCAAACTCCGGTCCATCAAGTCAGTGATGCCATCCAACCACCTCATCCTCTGTTGTCCCCTTCTCCTTCTACCTTCAATTTTTTCTAGCATCAGGGTCTTTTCCAATGAGTCAACTTTTCACACGAGGTGGCCAAAGTATTGGAGTTTCAGCTTCAGCATCAGTTCTTCCAATGAATATTCAGGACTCATCTCCTTTAGGATGGACTGGTTGTACCTCCTTGCAGTCCCAGGGACTCTCAAGAGTCTTCTCCAAAACCACAGTTCAAAGCATCAGTTCTTCGGTGCTCAGCTTTCTTTATAGTCCAACTCTCACATCCATATATTACTATTGGAAAAACCGGAGCTTTGACTAGGGGCTATTTTGGGAGTTTATGGAGCGTGGTCCTCAAGAGATGGGATGTGGTGGGTAGGGGAGAGAAAAATGTTGAGCACTGCACAAGGCAATAGATTATTCGCTCTTTCTCTGTGAAAACCAGCTTATAGAGAGTCTCTGAGCCATGAGCCTAACTCAGTTTGACATAAAACAGAAGTTTTTGCACTCTTTTAACATCTATTGAATTTTCCAGGAAAGAAGATAGTTCTTAATTGTTTCAAAAAAATTTTGCTCAGAGTTTTGCCAAAAATTTCTCACAGCTTCAGCAAATCATGTCCCTGGCGACGGTGCCACATTCAGACTTTGAGTCACGTACACCTGGCCTGTAGGGTTGGGGGTCACAAAGCTTCCGCTGGAGGTGCAAACATCCATCCACCCCACAGTGTCTGTCTGCTCCAGCATTTACATATTCAAATAGATACATTGTGATAAGTTACTTTTCCTTTTTCTCTCCATTAGAGTTATGGAATTATATCGATTTTGAGAATGCAGGTAGGTGGACAGGTTATGACGATATCATGCCCATTTCAACCGTAGGATGGTAGAGGGCATGCTGCAAAAATCTTCTGTAAGAAGGGGTGCTGCGTCTGGCAGGGCGGGGGCGTCAGCCCTAATCACTGCAGGAGAATGACTTGGTTTCCTTCCCTTTCTTCTCTTGGTTTACACTTTCAGGTTTATCATGAGAGCTCTGTGGTGGTTCTGTGTATATGTCTTGCACGGAAATCTCTTTCTTAGAATTAAAGGCAGGATCAAGGGATAAAAAGCAAGGAGATGAACAGAAGTTCCCATCTGGCTTCTTAAGTTCTGGCAGAAGTCAGAGAGCCAGGGAAAGGCTTGGAGTCCCAAACCCCAGGCTGTCCTGATTCCTAACTGGCCCAAAATGTCTGTGTCAACCACCAATGTGTTCCTGGGAGGGAATTTCCCAATGGGCAGGCTGGGTGCAGCAGAGGTGTGGCTGCATGCCACAGGACCCCTGTGTCCTCCTTCCTCACTGCCAGCCGCCTCCACTTCTCCCACTCAACAATTCACACCTTCTGGTTTTCCCCCACCCCCGCCCAAACCACACCATAATCAGAGAATCAGTGACTGTCACCACTCAAAGGGACTTCAAAGGTCTCCTCCAGTCCCAGGCACTTGAAGTAACGCAGTCTCTAACCTGTATCCCGTTCTCAGCAGGTGCCAATCGATACACCAATACCAGTTTCCTTAATGCTCAAAGAAATCCCACAAGGGAGGTAGGAGTATTGCCCCATTTTACAGAGGAGGAAACAACAGAGACACACAGCGGTTAGTAAGCCATTTGCCCAGTGTCAGTCAGCCAGTCACCAGCAGAGCTGGGACTGGATCCGAGTTGGCTGGTCACAGAGCCCAGGCTGTCTGATGAGCCTCCAAGGTCTGAAAGGCTCATCGAGTTCCATGGGCATCAGAACACCCACTCAGGCCTCTTCTGCCTCCTAGGACCACTGAGACTGGAGAGAGAATGGAGTTTGTAAACTCCGTCTCCTGCACCTCCCAGAGCCAGGATCCCAGCCTCCCTCCCCAGTGCCTGCTCCAAAAGCCCACGGCTGAATGATGCTTTGGAAACCTAGCTCCCTTTCTGTGGGCCTTGCGGGGTGGGTGCAGGTCTGTGGGTATAAATACTACCAATAAATCACTTTCAGTGGCAGGGAGGGCCAGGTAAGGTCTCAGGAAGACACAGAATAACCAACTTGTCGCTTTCCAGGAGAGGGAGTAGAGGGAACCACCCTGATGCTTCGCTGGGCTCCCAGCATTGACCGCCGCTTCTGCTGCAGCTCTAGGGGGCCTCCATTGCCACTGATGGACCCGGCCACCGCCCAAGACCCAACCCTATCAGACCCAACCCTATCCAACCGCATCCTAGCGAGCCACCCCCCCCTCCCCCCGCCGACCAGTGGCGCAACTCTCCACTCGGGGCTGGGGCTGGGATTAAGTTGCAAAAGGCTTGAGAGATTGGGAATGACAAAGGGGGCTTGGAGACTAATTAGGAGCAGCAATGAAAGCTTAATTCATAAAAGCAAACATTTTCCATCCATCAACCTGCAACCAGTTAAGGGCAACGTTTGAAAGAAATCTGTGCGTGGGGAAGGGAGCCAACAGGAACAGGAAATGTTTGAAAGAATGTAAACTATTTCAGTTTCATAAAAAAGTAACAAGTAAACAGTTATTACATGCAAATAATGCCCTGGTTTTAATTAATGCTGAAAAGTCAAAATATGTTTGACATTTGTATGTATACATTGAATGGCTGGAGAGGAAAAAATGGTGCCCAGATGCCCGTTTCCGAGCTGGGCTGGCGGCTCAGAGGGAACTAAAACCTTAAGAAGGTCTTGTTTATTGGTGATGAAAAGTACAATTCTGCCTCAGCCTCTGTGGAGACTGGAAGCAGAGGGAACCTAGCTAGCTTTCTTAACAAGCTGGAGGGGTCGGCTGGTTGCCTGGAAAGGACACTCCCCGCTTTTAGCTTTTCGGCAGCCTGGTCTTAAAGGGCCAGCAAGCCCTTAAGTCTCCATTTCGCCTGGCCGGGGTTCTAGGATTTCTCAATCCAGAAGTGATGATGGGGTTTCAGGTCACAGCCGCCTCCCACTCGATAACCCCTGGCGGCAGCCACAGTGGCGTCTGGTCCTGCCTTCCCTCATAATGCCCCAGGAAGGTCAGATAGGCAGGGTGGCACACCAGCCTTGTTTCTAGAGTGGGAGATGGCAGCCTTCAAGCTCTGCTTTCCAGCACCCAGCATCCTGCACTGCATTCTTTTTTTTTTTTTCTTTTCTAAACCACCTTAAGGTTCAAAGGGGCTGGCGAAACTGTGGCTTCGGGAGACCACAGATGGGGAGAGGCAGCCTCAAAGTGTGGGGGAGACTCCACCCCAGTGGAGAGAGTGGTTGGGGTGTTCGGGGCCCCAAAGACCAAGGATTTGTCTAAATCAGCCCCATTTTGAGCTTGTTGGTCCACGATCTCCCAGCATCTTTTGTGAGGCTGAGGTGCTTAATCAGGAAAGAGGGAAGACGTGCAAGGCTTCACAAGTTAGTAAACCCCAGAAAAGGGAAGAAAATTGTGTCTTTTCTGGCCAAGGACCCTAACTTTCTCCATGTCCTCAGAAGGGTCTGAAACACCTTAAGGGGTTCCAAACTGCTGTTTGGAACAGAGCTGGGCCTGGAGACCTGCCTCAAGGGCTTCTGCAAGGACCCCAAAACCTCGTTCTCAGCTTACTTCCCTGCGCCTCTGTCATCGCCAAAGTCGCCCTTCCGCTCACCTCGCCCACTGCGGCCCACGAAGCGGAGGTCGTTGAACCTGGCCACCTGGTTCTTCATGACGGCCGAGGCGTTGCGCAGCTCGGCGGAGTAGTTCTCGTCGTTGCCCGCCATCACGGTCACCACCGTTCCATCTGGCACGTCCCCCAGCGCCACCACCTGAGGGCAGGGGGGCAGCGGGACAGCTTAGGCAGGTAGGGGAGGCCAGCGAAAGAAGGGGAGGGGCAGGGTCAGCAGCTCCCCTACGCAGCCCAGGCGCAATGCGGATTTTTCAAATGCGGGGGTGAAGAGGCTTAAAAACAATAGACACTTGCGCCCCCACCCCCAATACCACAAAAATTAGAAGGCAAAAATCTCTACTGTCCACACCCAAATCCTACATCAACTGGTTAAGTCACGTCCTGAAGAATTGATCCAAAGGCAATGAAACCTAAGTGAAAGCGGGGAATGAACACAGCCACTATGTCCTGGGGTGCAGTTCCTCTCTTCCCTTCGGCTGGAGCAAAAGAGGAATCAACACGCTCCTAGCAACCGAGTCTCTGAGTGAAAATATTATCAACAACAATAATGGGACTGCTCCCGCACATTCAATTAATGCAAGAGCCCTTTGGGGTATGAAATGGGGCCCTGAAATGCGGCCCAGGCCCAGTCTATCTGCCTCTGCAGAGCCTGAATTCGTTATGCAGGGAAAACGCAAAACGCAAAACAAACTGCTGTTTCGAGAGGGGCTGCCCACAACCCCCCCTTTAAAATGAGAGAGGGGCTTCTGATAGCAGGAGGATGCACCTGCCGGGAAATTGCAAAATGAAGGTGGCGATGCCCCCCTAATACAGTCTTCCCCACCCCCGGCCCCAAGGAGCGTGGAGAGGCAGATGCCTTTTGCAAAGGAAATCAGACTGCAAAGGCAGTCACAGCCATTTAAACGTGGCCACCGCGTGCAGGGACTAGGGATCCAGATGGTAAAAATTTCAAGGAGAAAATGTTTGGGGTCTGATTAAAAAGGCCAGATTTCCTGTCAACATCCTGTCTTCTTTTAATTTCAAAGATTCCTTTTAAGCTCCAAGTGACAGTAAAACCTCCGATCTGAGGATTAAAGTCACACGGGCCTCCCCCTCCCCCTCCTCCCCGGGAGATTTTCCCCACTGGTATTTTAAGATGTCACCCGGGAGACCTCAAAGAGCCACTCATCCCTTTTTCCAATTTGGAGTCGTCTTAATGGGACCGAAGACGGCCTCGGCTTCCAGGAGCCGCTGTTTGCAGCCACCTCGGGCACCCGCCACCCCCAGCCGATGGCCCTTCCTGCGTTGCCCTTTCTCACGGCAGCTGTGAGAGGTTTAGGGGAAAACCAAGGCGTTTTCGTTTCATCTCGCTGCCCCCTTAAAAAAAATGAAAATGAAACAGTCGCCTACTCCCCAGCAAAGAGAAAAAAGCTCCTCAGGATGGCTACCAGGGGTTGCCAGGGGTGGGAGCGCACCCCCCTCCCCCAATCTCGGTCTGACATTCGGGATCCCGGCCAGCAATCGTTTAGGGTTCAGGGCCCCCCATCCCGGCCTGGAGCCTCCTGGTGTAAAATTTCAGAAGCCAGGGGTTGACGGTGTGAGCAGGAAGTGTTTTCTGAGAGCCGTGCAGGAGGAGGGGTGCGGGCAGGGGAGGGTAGGCTCTCTTTCACCCTCCGCACCCCGCCTCCGGGGTCCTCGCCCGGGTCCCAGGGCTCCTCTCTGCCCCGCTCGCTGCCCGCAGGGCTGTATCCGAGGGATCCGGTTGGGGAAGAGAGAAACCCCATTCGCCCGTTTCCGCATCAACGGTCTCTCTGCAGGGCCCCTCTTCTCCACCACCCCAAGACCGAAGGTGGCAAAGCCCTTAAAAAGTCACTCGTGCCGGGTGCATTCTAGAGTGTACGCCCAAGTCCCCGGGTGGAGCGCGCAAAAGCTCCGGGGGGCCCGGCGGCCGGGCTCTCACCGCGGGGGTCCCTCGGGCGCCTCCCTTCCCCTCCCTTTTCCGGGGCTTTGGCTCCTGCAGCGGAGACGCCCGGAGCCGCCTGGCCGGTGTCCTCCCGCCCGGGGGTGGGGGGCCTCCCCCGCACTCACCTTGAAGGCGACGGGCAGCGTCTTGTTGCAACGCCAGTGCGAGGGCAGTACGGAGCAGAGGAAGTTGGGGCTGTCTGTGCGCACGAGCTCGCCCGCGTGGTCCGCCAGCACGTCCACCATCGAGCGCACCTCGGGTCGGGCGCGCCCGCCGGGGCCCACGGCCGCCTGCGCGGTCAGCGCGCCGCTGTTCTCGCCCATCTTGCCGCCGCCGCCGCCGCCGCCGCCGCCGCAGGGGAAGGCCGTGGAGGGAGGTGTGAAGCGGCGGCTGGTGCTCGGGTCTACAGGAATACGCATAACAGCGGCCGTCAGGGCGCCGGGCGGGCGGCGGCGGCGGCTCGGCTCCCCCGGGGGCGGCCGGCGCGGGCGCCTCTCCTCNTTCCACTTTTAAATTTATTAGGTCTTCTATGTGGGTCATTGCCTTAAGTCTGGCCTGGGAGGTAGTGGGAGTCCTGGCCCCAGCTTTCCCTTCTAAACATCTGGAAGTCCTTCTTTGTGACTGACCTCCTCCACTCTTTCATGCTCCAGGTTTCCTCTGCTGCCCTCATCGATTGGGGAAGCAGTTGTGCCTTGCACCTTGATAAACTCAAACCAGTCCTCCATGAATCAGAAAGCTGGGGCTGAATGGAGCCTAACTGGGGTCATGACTTATGACCCTGTCTCTTATACACATCTCTCGGCTGCGCTCGCCGGGGAGGAACGGGGGCCGCCGAAGGCCGCCCAACGGGGAGGGGCGGAAGCCTCCGCCCGGGGAGGGCGCCCGGGGTCCGGGCTGGGCCCCCCGACTCCCTGCGTGACAGCCCTGGGCTCCTCCAAAGTTCTGGGGAGCTGGAGCCGAGGCTGAGAATTTGTTTAAAACGTCTAGTCCTTCCAGCCGCCACCCCCCCACCCCACCCCCAGCTTCTTCGGGTGCCCTTCCCGGCCGCCGGCAGCCAGGCCTCCCCAGCTCCAGCTGCTTTCGGCCTATGAAGCTTGTACCCCCCACCCCCTAGATGGGGACTGCACGGGGCGGGGGGCCCTCAAGGTCGGTAACACCAAGCGGGTAGCGGCCCCAGAGTGCCTTTTCCCTGCCCCTACCTGTCCCGCAAATTATTTTGACCCCAGAACCTCCACCGCACACGAGATGACGCTCACCAGCCAGAGGCCTCTGCAGCACCGAGCCCTGCGCAACTTTCCTCCCGGCCCGGGGCCAGAGAGAAGGGTGGCCCCTCCGTGCCCGCATCGGCGTGGGGGCGAGTAACACCATTCCTCTCCGCTCTCCCCTCCAAAAATGACTTTCAGGATCGCGCAGGCCTCGCTGCGTCGTCGGCCTATGGCTCTTTGAAAAACACGACGGTGCCTGAAAAACGCGAGCGTTTCCACTCCCCCATCGCTCCCCCAACCCCCAAGCCCCAACCCCCCGCGGGCATGTAAACGCCGTCCTGCTTCGTAGGAGAGGACCAGAGTTCGTGATGAGAAAGAAACCGTGCAGAGAACGCGCAGGCAAGGCTGCAAAGGATAAGGGCCCCGGCTTCCAAAGCAGGGAATTTTCATCCACCCGGTGGATGCAAACTGGCCCACGCGGGTCCACGCCCACGTCTTCCCGGGCAGTGAGCTCTGGCCCTGCGGCAGGAACGCAGACAGCTCTGCCGAGGCACTTTCTGCCCGCCGGCCCGGGGTCCTCGCTCCTTCTCCCCTTCTCCCCTCTCCCGACCGCGTGGCCCATCCGCTCCCGGAGGCAAAAACAGGCAAACGATCCCCTCTCCAGCCTTTTACGCCGGGATAGCGGGCCTAGGGACAGGCTACACAGAGGAGGAGGACTGGAAAGATCAAGCCCCATTCGCTCTGGATTATCGCCCCAGATGGACCCCCTGGAGCCTGGGAAACGGACGCGTGCAGAATCTGCCCGCCGTTTTGGAGATCGGGTTGGATATTCGTTGTTCCCGGCCTTGGACAGGTGCAAAACGACGGATTCCAAGCCTCCGGAGCGGAGAAGCATAGGATCCGATGGCGGCAGCAAGATCTCGCCCTGGATCTGACCCATCGCGGGCCACTTAGTCTTTGCCAAACGAAATCAAGCCCTGTATCGGGTCTAGGATGGACCGGCCCTGATCCAACCTCGACCACCTGGAGAGGTGGTCCCCAGCCCTGTCAGAGCCTCACACCAGGCCCCTCAGACCATTTAGAGAGCGGGGACAACGAAGGTCCCTCGCTGGACCTTTTTATAGAGCCTGCACGTCGGAGTTGCAGATCGCCGGGAGGGGCCTGCACACTCTCGGGAGCGCTGGCACTGGCCGCAGAACTGGAGGAAAGTGAGGAACAGGGGCCTTGGGGCGTCCGACCTCTGGGAGCTTCCCGCTGCAAAGGCCCACCTTGTCTTGTCCAGGTAGGGCCCGGGGCCAGGAAGGGCGGGTGACTCTGTGCTGCCCCAGAGTGGCTTTGGGGGTCAGGACCTGCTGCATCTGCGGGGTGTAAATTCGATTTGTTGAGTCGTTTTTGGTTTGCAGCCGTGCCCTTCCTGGTCTCTCCGCCTGATTTCTCCCTCTCTGGTTTACAAATGGGTTTCCTGAGGATAGGACTCCTGTGGGTCCTGGCACCTGGCCACAAGTGCCCGCACAGCTCCAGCCCAAGAGAAAGGTGCTTGCTGCCGGTGGGCGCCAGAACCAGGGAACCTGGGTTTGTAGACATTTGGGTCCCCAGCCGGAGGTCGCCGGGGCCGCGGGGCAAGGAGCAGTCCCAAGACCCACCGCTAGTTGACGCCTGCACTCTGCCAGCCGAAGAAGTTCTGGGCACAGATGTGCACCAGGCGCCACCGGCCGGCTCCTAGAAGCCACCCTCCCGCCCAATTCCTCACCATCTGTGCGGCCACGTATCGGACAAACCAGGGGCTTTGTGGTAGATCGAAGGCTGCCCTCCCCGCCCCCCATGGATGTGGACGCTCTGTGCCTTATCTCAGACCCCGGAGGGTCCGGCACCCTCTGACCCCCTGCAGAACGTTCTCTCTGGTAGACGTGCGCAGTCTTGTCCTGTTCTGGGGAACCCGGGGGGAGGAGCACACACAGAGGAACAGACCAGCTCGGTCCCAGTTTCAACCTAAGACCAACCCATTTTTGTCCCCACCCCAGACTGATAGACCTAGCATCACACCTCTCTCTCCTCTCCCCACCCCGTCTCTCCCCATTTTCAAAAGACAGTTTCAATTGGAAATCTACTTCCCCAGCTGGGGCCCACAGGTATCTCTCCCTTCCCCATCTTGTGTGGACAGGGATCCCTTCTTCTCTGGGACCCATCGACAGCCACTCTTGAATAGCCCCCATCTAAGGGCATGCCAGGTTGTCTGCAACAGGGAGAGGAAGCCAGGAGGTCTGGACCTACCTTGGCCCAGAGCTGGGTAAAGAGAAACACAGCCTGGGGCCTTGCAGAGTCTGGGTTCTGGGAGACACTCCTTCCGCCAGGGGGAGGGAGTCAGAATGATCCCCCGCTCCTGCTGCTGGAGGGTGTTAAGGAGGGCGCTTCAGCTGCATTCCTGGTAGTGAGGTGCCTGCACGTGTCTGCCCTCCCACCAGAGAGCTTCTGAGAGTGAGTCTGATTTCCAGGGAGTCCCAGTGCCTGAGGAGGGGTGAGGATCCCCCGTCTGTGGCAGGTAGTGGACGTAGATACTCTGGAAAAGCTTCTTCTAAGAGGTCCACTGGCTGTGGAAGGAGCTTGGGTCTGCGGTTCCCCTGCCTGAATTTTTCCACCACCTACCGTGATCTGGGGTAAATTGCTTAAAACTCTCCTAGCCTCATCTGTTTCTTCTGTGAAGTGGGAGTAATAACAGTGGTCTCTTAGAATCGTGCGTAAAGTGTTTGGCACACGCCTGGCACGTAGGTGGTGCTCCATCCATGCGAGCTGGTACTGTTATGCTCAAAAATAAGTCCTGATCACCCCCTTGTCCAGGGACTTTGGCAAGTCCCTTCCCCTCTCTGAGCCTCACATTTTCCGTTTGTGAAATATCCAGTCCTCACATTTAAAGCTCGCCTGAGTCAGAGCCTGGTCCCTGGCGGTCAGTCCTATCCCGGATGGTTCTCCTGGAGGTGGTGGTGGGGTCCCTTGGGGAGCTAAGGACTGTCTGTGACCTGCCTCCAGGCAGAGGCAGCTTGCAGGAGGGTTTTCAGCCACCACCAGAGGACTACCCATGCCTTGATCTTGAGGACTCTCCTTCCCCTGGGCTCTCAAATGCTGCTTCTGGACACCGACCGGTCCTGCCCCCTACCTCCCCACAGGCAGACACTTTCCTAACTTGAAACTTCTCTTAGCCCCCTCTCCCTCCCGGGGAGGTGGTTGTTCCTTTTATTCCCTGGAGCCTCTCCTAGGAGCCCTAGTCCAGTGAATAACACAGAGGACAGTCAGCTAGAAGCTAATGATTTCTCCCAGCCTGGTTTCTACACCCCCATTCCAGAAAGGGAGTGTGGGTGTTTCTCCATGGGGAAACCTGTTTCATGCCTTGTGCCCTGGAACTCCAGGAGGAACATTCCTGTCCCTTGCTTTGCCTCAGTCTCCTCTACGGTGAATGGAGGTGGTTCTGATGGTTCCACACCTGAAGGGGAGGGGTATTGTGCTTCACCATATCAGATATACCATCAGTTGTTCTATGTGCAAGAATAAGAAAGCAAATGCTGCTAATTAAACTAGGGCTTGTCTGCATCCTTCTTTCAGATATATGCATTTACACATATGTAAGTTTTATTATTAATATACATGCTATATGGTGGTGGAGGTAGCTCAGTCGTGTCCGACTCTTGTGACCCCATGGACTGTAGCCCGCCAGGTTCCTCTGTCCATGGGGTTTCTCAGGCAGGAACACTGGAGTGGGTTGCCATTTCCTGTTCCAGGGGATCTTCCCGACCCAAGGATCGAACCCATAGCTCTTGCATTGCAGGCGGATTCTTTACGACGGAGCCATCAAGGAAGCCCCTGCATATGATACATATGTCTTATATCTTAAAATGTATGTATGTTTAGTCTCTCAGTCATGTCCAAATCTTTGCGACCCCACGGACTGTAGCCGCCAGGCTCCTGTGTCCGTGGGGATTCTCCCGGCGAGAATACTGGAGTGGGTTGCCATGCCCTCCTCCAGGGGACCTTCCCAACCTAGGGACCGAACCCAGGTCTCCTGCATCGCAGGTGGAATCTTTACTGTCTGAGCCACCAGGGAATATTAATATTTATATAATAAAATATACATATATAATTAGTGAGAAAGGGCCATGAAAGACAGTAATGTGGCTGAAGGGTTGTTGCCTTCAGAGCAGGGAGCCTTCACCCTAGAGAATCCAGCTCTGAGGCCACCCGCCCAGGGCAGCCTTTCAGGAAGGCTCCTGCTGCGAGGACTGGAGGAGGAAGACAGGTGTCCTCTCAAATTGTAGATCGTTTTCCTTGGGAAAGGGCCAGACTCTGAGAGGAGGGGGAGGGAGCTGGGGAGAAGACGGCGGGTAGGACACAGCTAGAGGCCCTGCCGTTGGCTGGTTGGACTTTTGCACAGGGCCTGCGCCTCTCTGAACCTTGGTCCCCTGGATGGTAAAGCGGGAAAAGCAGTAACAGCCGTGTTAGCAGAGGTGTTCCCATGTACTGGCACTGTGTTTGGGCTTGAAGTGGTCTTTCAATCCTCAATTGTGTGTGGTAGGTGTCAACGCCAGTTTAAATGAAAAGGAACACTGCCCAAGGTGTTCTGGGCTAAAGAGGACCAGAACCAGATTAAAAGCTCAATCGGACTCAAAATTTGGGGAGGAGGCACCCCAAATGGTTGTGTACATTCCTTGCCTCCCCCCTCTGACCTTGCACTGGTTAAATGAAGAAATGGGAAGAGCCCCGCATACGGATGGATATTGAAAGACCTCAATATGGTTAACTGCAAAAGGGTTGGGGGGCTAGAGGCAATGGCAGCTGTTAAATAGCTGTGGACTGGGAAATGAGCAGACCCTTTGGACTCGGGGAAGGGGCTGCAGGAGTTGTCCACTGAGGCCCATCCACTGCCACTCTCCTTTCACCTTGGAACCAACCCACCTGCGAGGAGGCTGACTCAGCTGTAGTCCCCAATTTACAGATAGGAACAACGGAGGTCCAGAATGAGGAGACTTAACCCGTGTCACCGAAGAAGAAGAAAGACTTGGCAAGGCCGGGGGCAGCATGGCGTGGCCCCCAAAGTGGGGTGACCTGACTTCCGCCCACCCTGCTGGAACCCCGCAGGTGGAACCCTGGGCCAGGACCACACTGCACCCCACCCCACCCCCACCTCCCGGGTGGTTTTGACCCCTTGCTTCAGGAGAAATGCCATGCTTCCCTGCAGAGATGCCCAGATTCCAAAAGGGAGAGGGTGGAAGGAGAGCAGGGCGTTGGTCTCAGCACAAGCCTGGCCAGGGGAGAGCAGGCGGCCCCATCAGTGGCCAGGGAAGTGTACTCTGGCTTCGGCTCCCGCCCCTGGATCTGGTCTTCCTGCCACCCTCCTTGTTGCTCTCTTTGGTCATCTGTTGTTGTTGTTGTTGAGTCTCTCAGTCGTGTCCGACTCTTTGCAACCCCCATGGACTGTAGCCCGCCAGGTTCCTCTGTCCGTGGGATTTTCCAGGCAAGATTACTGGAGTGGGTTGCCATGCCCTCCTCCAGGGGATCTTCCCGACCTGGGGATCAAACCCCTGTTTCTTGCACTGGCAGACAGATTTTTTTTAGTGCTGAGCTTCCTGCCAGGGAAGCCCACGGTCATCTATAAAGCAGAAATAATTCTGGCAGAGCTCTTTGGTCTATGATGAATAATTACCCTAATTGATTAGTCTCCTGCCGTGTGCTGGGGGTGCTGCCTCAGTTATCACTAACCCTCATGATGCTTCTGCAGGGTTGAGATTTTGTCTTCTCCATTTTACAGATGGGGAAGTTGAGGTTCAGACAGTAAATAACTTATTTCCTCAGGGTCTCAGAACCTGAGAGGTTCAAACAAGAAAGTCTTGAGGGCCCTTCTTTGTTGTTGTTTTTGTGGGATCTTAGTTCCCTGACCAGGGATCGAACTCGAGGCCACTGCCAAGTCCTAACCACTAGACTGCAGGGAAGTCCTTCAAAGACCCTTCTTCTAACATGACTTCTTGGTGCAGAGCTGGGCTCTGTCTCCCCTCTGCTGGCTGGTCACTGGGCCTTCCTCCATCCACGGCAATGGGTGGGTGCCAAACGACCCACTGTTGGACCCATCAAATCAGAGGACTCTTCTGCTGGGGGCAGAGGAGAGCCCGGTATCTTGCAGCCCAAGAGGGCTTCCAGGAAGAGCATGGCCTTCCCCTAGTCCCAGCATAGGGCTTCAGCTCTGGCAGTCATGGAAGGAAAGGGCTCTCTGAGTGGCTGTTTCCTTTTGCAGAGTAGAAGAAAGATAGCAGAGCTTCCAGGTTCAACATGTCTCCAAACCTTAAGCAGGTGGTAAGAATGGGATTCCAAGAAATCGGTATGCCAAACCAATTTGGGGGATAGGATTGCAACCACACGATTACATTTCTGAGCATTATTCATCATTACTGACAGCAGTTAAGTTCATCCGTGCCTCCCAGTACTTTTATGGGAGAGGTACAGTTATCACCCCCTTTTACAGGTGAGAAAACCAAAGACAGAGAGGCTAAGTAAGTTGCCCAAGGACACACAGCTGGGAAACTGTGGCGCTCAGATTCCAACCAGGCAGACTGGCTGCAGAGCCCTCGTTCCTGACTACCACACTCTGTTCTCATGGACCAGAATCAGATGCTTGAAGTTACAGTCATGGAATAGAATTAGAATCCTGGCATGAGAATTGTGGGCAGGATTCAGGATTTTATAATGTCAGACTCCACAGGGTTCTGAGATAGCATATCCAAATCTCCTGTTTATCAAGGGGTGGGACCAAGGCCTGCGGAGGGGAAGGGTCTGGTCAAGGGCAGAGCCTTGGACCCCCTCTCACCGCCGCCCACTGACTGGACCAGAGAAGTTTCCTCTCCACGGCAGGCGCTCCTCGCCGCCCCCCGCCCCCTCGCCCACCCAGTGGCTCCCGGGCCCAGCCAGTCCCATTAGGGATTTTCCACCTCCCCAAAAAGGTTCTAATGACTGTCAGTCCTTGTGAAGCCTTAATTAATCTCAGAGGCCGATGGCTCTGAGGAGACCGGGGGCTTTGGCCTTACGCAGATGAAGATTACGGCTCCATTTCATGTGGTGGTGGAGGAACGCCTCAGACATTCCTGCCAGCAATAAAAGCCACATGGCTTTCCAGCGTCGCCCTTGGAAAAGAAAAAAAAAAAAAAAAGCGCAGCTCTTTGCGGAAAGAAATCAACTATGTGCTGTATGCATGGCATGAGATAAAAACGGGGTAGGACGAGGTGGAGAACAGTTGGTCTTTCATGCCGCCTCCGACAGCCACCGAGCGTGGCCGGGCCCAGTGGTCGTGATCCCAGCTGCAGCCCCGGGGAGAGGGGGTGGCCCTCCGCATGCTGGTGGAAGCCGGGGTGTCAGGGCCTCAGCCCCCCCAACCTGAACCGAGTCTGAGCTATGCCAGATGTCCCCACAGACGGGGCCAGCTTCCTGGGCCCATGAGCCATGCAATTGCCCAGACCTTGCCCTTGACTTCTGCTCTGCCATCCCTGCCTTGACATTTCTTCATTACTTTTTGAACAAGGGGCCTGTATTTTCATTTTGCAATGATATGACCGGTCCTGTGCAACAGGTCCTCCCATTAGCCAATTGCCACAGGTCCCCTGGCCCCTTGCATGGGTCCAGGCCTAGGGAGAGTGTTTTCTGAGCACCTATATTGTCTGAGATGAACTTCAGAACAACTTTCTGAATTCGGCACATGTGGAAAACTGAGGCTCAGAGTGGTTTCCATGCAGCTAGGAATCCTAGACGGGGAGTCAGGTCCCTCTGACGCCAAAGCCAGTGTCTGAACCGCTCCCCATCCTGCAGTCCTTTATGCTCACCATGCCCAGTGGGGACGGTGTTGCATATGGGCAGGGTTTTTTATTCTGCCAAAACAGAAGGGATAACTGAGGCCAGACCAGTGAAGGGACTCATGGTCACACCCAGTCAGTGGGGAGTGGGCCACTCTCTCCCAGGCTGGGGAGCAGTGGACCTGCGCCTAGACCCATAGGACTTGGTGGGGGCGGGTGTCCCAGTTTTATAGCTGTTTGTTCCACTTTTAAATTTATTAGGTCTTCTATGTGGGTCATTGCCTTAAGTCTGGCCTGGGAGGTAGTGGGAGTCCTGGCCCCAGCTTTCCCTTCTAAACATCTGGAAGTCCTTCTTTGTGACTGACCTCCTCCACTCTTTCATGCTCCAGGTTTCCTCTGCTGCCCTCATCGATTGGGGAAGCAGTTGTGCCTTGCACCTTGATAAACTCAAACCAGTCCTCCATGAATCAGAAAGCTGGGGCTGAATGGAGCCTAACTGGGGTCATGACTTATGACCTGGCTCTAGCCCCTTATTCCTTGCTGGTGTTCCCAGGCAAGTTCCTTCCCTCTCTGGGCCTCCAACAAACCCCATCAGGGAGAGAAATGCATTGGCACACACTTGATCCCCAGGAGGACTGTGCATCTTCAATGTTCTAGAATTCCATGTTAATCTGCAACTGGGAGCACTGAAGCCCAGGCAAGGTCAGGGGCTTGTTCAACGTTACACAGGCAGCTGGACCCAACTCTAAGGCACCGGGAGGAGTTGCGGTCTGGCTATGGAAGTTTCTATTTGTTCTTAGTTGAGGGGCATTGACTCTGTAGGTGGTTTGTGAGGCCAGAGCTTTCATATCTGCTAACCTCCTTCCCAGAACGAGATTTTCGTCGGGAGGTAGAGGGTTCCCCACTGTGGGAAGTATTCAAGTTGAGGTCAGGTTATTGTAGTGGGAATACAAGTGTTGGATGGGACTGGAAGCTGGACCAGGTGCCAGTGTCCAGCCTAGATTGACTCATAGTAAGCACTTAATGAACAAATGAGAGAATGAAACCAAAGTTTCATGTGTGGCCTGACAGTTAGTGACACAGTGCCTACCAACTCTGAGTTCTTGCCTTGGCATTTTTACCTGCTAATGTGTGACCTTGGGCCTTCTCAAGCCTCACTGTCCTCATCTGTAAAATGGGGAGAATTGACCATCTTCTCAGGTGGCACAGTGGTAAAGAAATCGCCTGCTAGTGCAGGAGATGCAAAAGATACAAGCTTGATCCCTGGGTTGGGAAGATCCCTAGAGGAGGAAATGGCAACCTGCTTCATTATTATTGCCTGAAAAATTCCATGGGCAGTTGAGCCTGGCTGGCTACAGTCCAGCAGGGGTTGCAGAGAGTCAGACATGACTGAGCATGCAGGCTGACCATCTTCCATGGTTTCCCCACAAGTAAACTTTAGTAGCTCAGTGGCTCACATCCTTTATTTCTGCCTTTCAGTTTATTCCAAAGTATCTCCTCATAAATGGAAAATGACATTGAAAGCAAAAAGCATATAAACAAGATGATGGTTAACACAAAGGCCAGGAGAGTGGGTCCCCCATCTGACCATGGCAGCAGGGAAGGAGAGGGAGGGATGTGATTGGGGGGGGGGGGTGTTGGTGGGAGCCCTAAGGTCCACTTAGTGGGGTTTTTAAAAAGATGAGAGGTAGATTTATGGGTCTCTATTTTATTATTATAACTTAAATAATATTTATATATACCCCCTGTTACTATATTATGCAGTAAAGAACAGCAAAAGATAAAAAATATTTAAAAAGCTCTTCCTCCCTGAAACTTCTGAAAAAAGAATAGACAAAAATGCTTAAATTTGCATAGAGTTGCAGAATTGCCATGGTGCATCAAAATTGGGACATGTTTATTCTTGGCAAAATCACTGTTTCAACCAGATTGTCCTGTCCACCAGCTCACTCAGCTGAATCATCTGGTGAACTTGACGCCATCCTCATCATGACAACCCCACCATGCTGAGAATTTCAGTGTATCTAGCCCCTACTAAGCATGGTCCCAACTGAGCCCATTAGACCTTACCAGTAGCCCTCCAGGTACCTGTCTCTGGGCATTCTTTACAGGTGAGGGACTGAAGTGCATTGAATAAGTCTCCTGGAGCTGGAATTTGAACCAAGGTCTACTGATGCTGAAATCGTGCATTGCTGTATGCAGCAGCCTCATCCCAGGGGCCAGGCCCCTCTTTTACAATAACTAATGCTAGGCACAGTTTACATATATCATATCATTTATCCTCATAACCACCTTATGTGTTGCATGCACGAGGGCTAAGTTGCTTCAGTTGTGTCAGACTCTTTGCGACCCCATGGACTGTAGCCCACTCAGCTCCTCTGTCCACAGGATTCTCCAGACAAGAATACTGGAGTGGTTGCCATGCTCTCCTCCAGGGGATCTTCCCGACCCAGGGATCGAACCTGGGCCTCTATGTCTTCTGCACTGGCAGGCAGATTCTTTACCACCAGCGCCACCTAGGAAGCCCACCTTTTGTGTTCAGCTCAGTTCAGTTCAGTCGCTCAGTCGTGTCCGACTCTTTGCGACCCCGTGAACCGCAGCACGCCAGGCCTCCCTGTCCATCACCAACTCCCGGAGTTCACTCAAACTCACATCCATCGACTCGGTGATGCCAGCCAGCCATCTCATCCTCTGTCGTCCCCTTCTCCTCCTGCCCCCAGTCCCTCCCAGCATCAGTCTTTTCTAATGAGTCAACTCTTCTCATGAGGTGGCCAAAGTACTGGAGTTTCAGCTTTAGCATCATTCCTTCCAAAGAACACCCAGGACTGATCTCCTTTAGAATAGACTGGTTGGATCTCCTTACAGTAGGTAACCTTATTATTACTTCCATTATACCACTAGGAAAACTGAGGCACAGAAAGGTTAATCACTGGCTCCAGTTCACACCCTGGGTGAAGGTCAGAGCTGAGCTTTTGAACCTTGGCAACCTGAGCTGCCCTGCCTGGCCTACAGAGAGCACAGGTGCCATGGACACAAGACAGAGCTGTGGCCCGGCTTCCACAGATGACCCCCAGGACCCAAAGGCCAGCGCGGTAGATGAACGGGGTGATGCCAGGGTGATGCTGTGCCTGCCTGCTCAGTCACTCAGTCGCGTCCAGCTCTGTGCGACCCCATGGACTGCAGCCTGCCAGGCTCCTCTGTCCATGGGATTCTCCAGGAAAGAATACTGGAGTGGGTAGCCATTCCCTCCTCCAGGGGATCTTCCCGACCCAGGAACCAAACCCGTGTCTCCTGCGTCTCCAGCCCTGTAGGCAGGTTGTTTACCGCTGAGCCACCTGGGAAGCCCAGAGTGACGCCAGTAACGTGTGGCGAGCAGTGTTCTGCCCCTCCTCGCCTGGCAGACCTGTGGCCCTTGGGGTGGGGCTGAGGATAAGGGCAGCGGCAAACAGAGACGAGAGCAAGCTCATGAATTCCCACCTGGCACGTCTGCACCACAGGCTCAGACACTGGGCACTCTTTGTCGTTTGCTGTTGGCATGAATTTGTCACTGGTAAGAAGGTGATGTTCATCACTTGTGACTTTCGGGGTGCCCCTGAGTGAGCTTCTAAAAGGGGATCCTAGAATGTGCTCAGAACCTGGGTGGGGCTGGGTCCTCCTCCTGCTCCATCTCTAAACTTCAGACAAACCTAGTGGGCGGAGGAGCTTGATGGTCTGAAAGTCCTCAGCTCACAGAACCTGGTCTATCCCAGGAGCATAGGGGAGAATGTTCCCAGTCATACAGGAGAGCCCTGCATTTGATGAGGGAAAGAGTGGGAAAGGAAAAGGAGAAATAAGCGAATGGATGGAGGAGGCGCTAGATTCACTCAGTCAACAAACGTTTTTTGAGCACCTACTATGTGCCAGGAGTTATTTTAGGTGCTGAGGATCCAGCAATGGACATGATGGCTTTGATTTCAGTAGGGAAGATGGAAGATAAACAAGGAGTGAATACATACGCAAAACTGGTGTGTACGTGCTAAGTCGATTCAGTCTTGTCCGCCTCTGTGCGACCCTATGGACTGTAGCCCGCCGGGCTCCTCTGTCTATGGGATTTCCCCAGGCAAGAATACTGGAGTGGGTTGCCATGCCCTCATCCAGGGAATCTTCCCGACCTAGGGATTGAACCCACGTTTCTTATGTCTCCTGCTTTGGCAGGTGGATTCTTTACCACCAGCGCCACCTGAGAAGCTTAGTGGGTGGGTCACTAATTCCCTAGACAGGCAGGGTGGCTGTCAGTGAAAGTCTCTTGGAGGAGGGACCTGAGCCAAGACCTGAGGTTGAAGGACTCAGGATGGAGGAAGGGAGCGGGGAACCTATGTGAGGGCCCACGGCACGGCAGGAACCTGCTGCTCCCATCTGCCTTCTCCTGCCTTTTCTGCACCGGGAGTGTCCATGACTCTGAATCTTGGGTCTCCCTTTTTGCTTCTCCCATAGTAGCCTTGAGAAGCACGTGGAGGGTGAATCTAAGTAGCCACCCACACTGCCGCTGAAGAAACTGAGCTGGAGCTGGGAGGGGCTCGTACAGGACTCCTTCAAGCCCGTACCTAGCCTGGTGCTCCTCGGGCCAGACCCCACCGTCCAGCACATTCTAAAACCTCCAAGTCCAGGCAGGCAGCCACCAGAGTGGAGTCCGGCCCTGGGCACAGCTCCTCAGGGGTCACGGGGCTGGAAACGTGGGCCGCTGGGCAGGGCCCGGGAGGGGCGGTGCTGGGCCCCCCAACCCCGGGCGGGGGTCCCGAGCGGAAGGCGCCCGGCCCTGATTGGAACAAGGTGCCGGGCCTGGGAGCCCAGCCGGGCTCCATTGATCTTGCCCGGTGTTCCAGCCACTGGGCGGGGCCAGCGCCGGGCAGGCTGCCGGTTTTCCCAGGTGTGGGGACACCCTGAGGGAATGGTCTCTCATGTGGTTGTGGGGTAGGCCTGCCACCCAGCACGTGGAGGAGGCCAGGGCATTAGGGGCACGCTGGCAGTGTGTGTGTAGGGGGGTGGTCCGGAGACTTGGAATTCCACAGCTGGCCAGTGTCAGACTCCTGGAGGCAGGGTCTCGGACTCCAGGCTCCGAGACTCCAAGAATGTCAGAATCTTTGTCATCAGGACGCACAGCTTTTAAGTGCTCACTCTGTGCCAGGCACGGTGCTGAGCACTTGGTACAGTTTTAACTCCTGGCATCATCCCTCTGCCCAGGAGGCTGGGTTCTATGATCACCCCCACTTTCAGGCAGGGAGACTGAGGTTCAGCAGGGTTCAGTAACCTGCCTAAGGTCACACTGTTATGAGGCTTTTGTGCTGGAATATAAGATCCCTAGAATCAGAGGGTCTTAAGAGTGCGGGAATCACAGCCGGTCGACATAGGAATCCCAGGTGGCACAAGTAGTCAAGAATCTGCCTGCCAGTGCCGGAGACACAGGAGATGAGGGTTCGATCCCTGGGTTGCGAAGATCCCCTGCAGGAGGAAACAGCAACCCATTCCAGTATCCTTGCCTGGGACATCCCATGGGCAGAGGAGCCTGGTGGGGTACCGTTGACGGGGTCACGGAGAGTCAGATGCAACTGAGCATACCTAGAGTTGGGAAGACCTTGAAGATCCTTAAGTCTAATTCATTGGAGCCCCTTTTCCTTCTCAGCCTGCAGTACCTCGGAGGGCAGTTTGGCCTTTGGTACGAGTGGGTGTTAGCAGATCAGGATGGTCTGGGGGCGGGGGTTGAGGGCAGATGAGGGAGGGGAGTGGAGAGGGGCATCACTGATTCTGCCCTTCCAGTCAGCCCTGTGGGGTTCTGCATGACCACACCCACCTCCCATCTGTCTGTCCTCATCTCTTTCCACTCTCCCCTTCCCTCATCCCACTCCAGCCATACTGGCCTTTTCGCTGGTCCTCAAACATACAGTTATATCCCCACCACAGTGCCCTTGCACATGCTGTCCTCTCTGCCTGGAAAGTCTTTACATTCAGTCCACATGGCTCAACTCCCCACCTCAGTCAGGTCCCTGACACCCCAGTGAAAGGCCTCCTTGGAGCCCCAGCAGTAGGGCTCCAAGGGGGCAGATTAATGGCCCCCAAAGATGCCCCTATGCCAGCCCCGGAAACTGAATACATTACTTCATGTGGCAAAAGGAGCTCTGCAGATATGGTGAAGGTTTAGGACTTTGACCCAAGGAGATTATCTGATGGGCCCAATACATCACAAGAGTCCCTACAAGTGGAAGAGGGAGGCAGAAGAGGGCAGTCAGCGGGCGATGTGATCTGGAAAGCTGGGGAACCAGAGAGGTGGTGGCATGAGAAAGACCTGGCCCAGCATTGCTGGCCGTGAAGACAGGAAAAGGCCACTAGTCAAGGAAAGCAGATGGCTTTTAGCAGCTGGGCAAGATGAGGAAGTGGATTCTCCCGTAGCCCAGAAAGCAGCACCACCCTGCCAACACCTTACTCTTAGTGAAACCCATGCAGGCTTTCTGACCCCCCAGATTTGTATGATAGTAAATGTCTGTTGCTTTAAACTACTGAATTGGTGGTGATTTGTTACAGCAAATCTTTTTCCATTTGGTTTCACATCTCCAGTTAGACTTGCCAGATTTAGCAAATAAAAATACAGAATACAAAATACTCAGTTAAATTGAATACTCAGTTAAATTGAATTTCAGATAAACAAGAAACACTTTTTCAGGATAAACCTGTCCCAGCAAGTGCAATCATTCATTGTTTATCTGAAATTCAACTGACTTGGGTATCCTGTATTTTGTCTGGTAACTCTATTCCCAGTGATTTAAAAAAGGCTTAGGGTCATACTAGGATCTCAATAAGTATCTGTTGAATGACTGAAATAAATAAATTAATGAATGAACATTAAATTTTAGCTTAAAAATCTTTTTGGCTCCCAGAATGCATGCAGGGTATATAACAACCAGTCATGAAAGCAAGTAGTTTCATGACTATTCCTGTATACCAAATACCATTCTGGGTGCATTATGATTGCTAACTTAGTTCTTGCAGTAACCCAGTGAGGTCATTAGCCCATTTTACAGATGAGGAAACTGAGGCCCCGGAGGTTCAGTAACTTTCTCAGTCACACAGCCTGCAGAGCCAAGCAACTCAGGGCCCTTAAATTCCCTCACAGAACATTCTAGCTTTATCTCCTGATACACTTTCCCACACATAGCAGATTCTTTCTCTCTAATAGCCCATGGTGCTTTGTGAGGGGTGGCTTCCCGCTTTTCTCTGACTGCAGAACCCTTGCTCATACATCAAAGCCTGGTCCTAATTCTCCTTCATTGTGAGACTGTCTCTGATACTCCCAGGAGGACTTGTCCCCTCCTCTGAATGCATTATAAGGACTTGCTTTTGTGTCCGTTACTCTCCCAGACTGTGACCACCCTGAGGACAGAACTGAGTACTTTCAGCTCTTTGGCCCAGGAACTGAGAACTGAGCCTTCCTCTAGTGGGCTTTCCGGAAGGATTTAAGGACCAATGAATGACTGAATGAATGAACAGGGGAATGAGTGAACATCTGTCTCACTCTGGGCCTCAGTTTTAGAGTCTATGAAAGGGGAAGAACAGTCTCTAACCCCTACACCCCCACCTCTGGAAACAAAACACATTTTTTTCTAATTAGAAGGATAATACACACTCATTAAAGAAAAATTAGAAAATAATGAAATTATGCACAAGAAAATTAAAACCATCCATAATCCTGCCACCCAGAACAATTGTTAATATTTTGGTTTTCAGCCTTCTGGTATTCTTACTATATGTATAGATTCAATTTCTTCTCTCCCTCCCTCTTTCTTTTCTTTTCTAACGGTGGGAACCTATATTCCATGTTTTGAACCTGGTTTTGAAACTCACCAAGCTACAGTGTGCATTTCCCCGTGTTATTAATCCCCTCCTCAACTGTGGGTGATGTGACTGTGCTGACTGGGCATGGTTGAGTGTGGACAGACTCCCACCTCTGGCTGGGCCACCAAGGTGCTCCCTCGTGGTCCGCCCTTTGGGGTGTTTCCAGATTTCAGTTATGAAGAAGACACTGCCTGGAATACCCCAGTGTGGACACCTTGGGGGCGTTCCTGGGTCCTCCCTTGGGGAACGTTCCAGGACTGGGAAGCCCACGTGGACACTGTTGTGCCCGCAACACCACCTCCCCGCTGCCCCCCAGCCCCACTCCTACCACTGGCCCTGGCAGGAAACCCTGGGGATCGTTTGACCTCCTCGGAAGAATGGCCCCACCTATAACCAAGGCCTGTCTGGTTCCGCCCAGGCTGAAGATACTCATGTACTCAGCCACTTGTCCACGTTATGGTCTAAGGCTCATGACTTCCATCTCAGACCCTGGGTTCCCAGTGCAGCAGCCTGAGACATCTCTGAGGGTGCTCACGGCCCCAGGCCTGCATATACATCACGCGTGTTAATAATTCAATGACTGAATTCACCACGTAGCAGGCCCTGTGCACCCCTTCAACTCTGTGGTTGGGATGGCTGTCTTCCGTCTTACAGATGAGATCCCTGAGGGCCCAAGAACTAAGTGGCTTGGAGAAGTCACAGAGCAAGGAAACAGGGCATCTGGGGTTCAGCTCCGGTTGGCCTGACTCGGTATGAAGCTGCCTCTTCTGCCCTGCCCCCCAGAGGCTGCACCCCTGTAGACCACTGGTTCTGCCCTAAAGAGCTGTGAGCCTTGTAATCTGGGGCTGCAAAGACCCAGTGCCGCTGCCCCTTCTAGCTGCTGTCTGATGGGGCACTGTCCCAGCGTAACTGGGAAGCCAGGAGGGAACTTTGGTCTGCAAGCTGGGTGGGCCAGATCCTGCCCTCTGTCCTGGTACAGGTGTGTGCCCTCACCCTCTCCATCTGTGAAATGGGAGAGCAGGGACTCAGAGGACAGCCTCCTGGGCGTGTGGCTTCTCTGAGCCCAGCAGTGGTGATAACTCAGTGCTGAGTCAAAGGGAGAGAGAACTTTGTCAGACGGGCCACGTCATCATAGGCCGCCAAGCCTGGTCCTCGGGGGGCTGGAGTAGGCAAGTCTCTGCCCTAGGCCAGGCTGGGGGTACCTAACAGCCCCAGATGGACCCTCCCCCTCCAGCCCCAGCAGATGGGAAGCTATTTTTTAACCAGCCCCACAGGAAGAAGAGGCCAGAAATGAGCTCGGCGGGGGGTTAACCCAGGTCCCTGGGGACCCCTCCTATTTGCATCCTCTTCTCCCGCAGCAGCCAGGGAGCTAAGTGGACTTCACCTGGAGCTCTCTGGAGCCTTCCAGAGCTCCCAGCAGATCAGGCAGCTGCATCTGGAAGGTGCCCGCGTGACCCCCATGTGATGGGAGGGGAACCGAAGCCCAGAGGGGTTGGGCCGGGCCTGCCTTCCTCACTGCCTCTCTGCCATGCACTCCCACCTCCCCTGCCTCTGCCTTTCTGGGGTGACCCAGGGCGGGACCTTCCTGCATGGCCTCAGTTTCCCCACTTGTAAGGTCCCCACCGGGCATCTCTGAAGCACCTCCCAGCTGGAGAACCTCCTCCTGCGCTGGGGCCGCCACTCTGGCCCATCTGTCCTGGGTTTTCCAAAGGCCTCATCCCTTTCGGAGCATCAGCCACATGGACATGGCCCAGCGGCAGGTGTCTGGGGACCACCCCCCGCCTCCCCCACCCCGGCCCAGGAAGAGGATGAACTTCCTGGCCCGAGAAGCGGGGACCAGCCTGGGTAGGGGCAAAGCTGCTTCCCCTGCGGTCTCCCTCAGACCACACCACCAGATGTCCCTGGGTCCCCGCGGGCAGGGGTTCCTGAAAAGTCGGGTGTCTGTCGCAGTGGGTACAGCCTCTGATGTGTGTTGGCCTCTATGAGTGGGGGTGTGGGGAGCATGGGGGTTGATGGGCACACAGCCTCGGGGCCTGACGTAGATGGGGGGTGCCAGACTTTGGCTGCTGAACTGGGGCAGCTTGTGACGGTGGCCCGACCATACCCACAGCTCCTACCCAGAGCCCTGGACTGGGGCTGAGCTAACTCGAAGGTGGGAGGCATGTGGGTGCGGGGGGCGCCTGAAGGGCAGGAGTACAGGTGGGGAGGGGCACAAGTTAGGGAGGGGTACATGTGGGGAAGGTGTGCCCGTGGGGGATGGATCACGGGAAACAGTGGCATCTGTGGGGGAGGTTACTGTGGGGGAGGGGTGCATTTGGGGTGCAGCCCCCAAATGCCATCAGGGCCCCAAGGAGCTGGGACCCCAGTGAATGCTTGCAGGCAGCTGACTCTGACTTACCGCCTTCTTATTGTCTGTTTCAAACAATACCGTTAATAAATAACGTTAATTGTGTTAGTTGCTCGTGCTCAATCTCTCAGCTGTGTCTTTGCGACCCCGTGGACTGTAGCCCGCCAGGCTCCTCTGTCCATGGGATTCTCCAGGCAAGAATACTGGAGTGGGTTGCCAGGCCCTCCTCCAGGGGATCTTCCCGACCCAAGGATCGAACATGTGTCCCTGCATCTCCTGCATTGGCAGGCAGAGTCTTTCCCACTGAGCAACTGGGGAAGTCACTCAGTCGTGTCCAACTCTTTGTAACCCCATGGACTGTGTAGCCCACCAGGCTCCTCTGTCCATGGAATTCTCTAGGCAAGAATGCTGGAGTGGGTTGCCATTCCCTTCTCCAGAGGATCTTCCAGACCCAGGGATTAAACCCAAGTCTTCTGCATTGCAGGCGGATTCTTTACTGTCTGAGCAACATTAATTGAGTGCCTTATATAACACACCCCGTCCCTGTGATACAAGTAATATGAGTGCAATGAAAACGCTGGAGAAATACAGAAAAACCATCCAAAAAATGCTAAAGCTGGAAATCCTCGCATCAGAGTAAATACCATGCATCTTTGAGGAGGAAGGGTCGGCAGAGCTTTTTAATATAATCATCTTAGTTCTCACACCCTGAGCATTTCACTGGGGCTGCGGGCAGAGCTAAGCACTTGAAGTATTGTCTTGGTTAATTCTCTGAACTGTTATTTTCCCCCTTGTCCACATGAGGAAACTGTATGAAAGGGAGGTTAAATATATCCCATGGGGAGTAAGTAGCAGAGCTAAAATCAGACCCAGGGCTGGCTAATTTGAAAGTGCAGATCATCCCAGGGTTGGGATCCAGGGCTTGGCTCCTCTGGGAAAACTGTGTTGCCTTATTCGTTCCTCCAGAGGTATTTACTGAGCCCTCCTAGGAATCAAACCTAGCTCACCACTGGGGACTTGGCTGTGAACAAGGCAGGCCCTAATCGGAGCCCCAAATGGGCACAGACTGAGCCCATCCCTGATCACAGCTTGGTCCCCAACCCAGTGTCACTGACTGAGCTGTAGGCCCGCCTCCCCCCATCAGCTGGGGCCTCTGTGAGCTTATCGAGGAGGGCCACGATGTGTCCAAAGGCGAGGCCAGGTGCCTGCCTCACTCGTCCCATTGTCTGCTCAGGCAGGGAGACCCTCGGGAGCCCACCCAACGCCCCAGACCCAGCACTCTGGGCCAAGCCCCCCCAACCTGGGGCAGGGGGCAGAGAAGCCCAGCTTCCATCCTGCCTCGGCTGAATGGCAAGCCTCTGCTCAGAGCATGGGGCCGCCCTGGAGTCTGAGCTGGCGTGTACCCTCCAGCAGCCCCTTTTAGCCAAGGACAAGGTTATTAGGAATGTCAAGAGGCAACTGTGGAGCATGAAACACAAGTGTGGGGACCTTCTGAACTTGGAGTGCTGCGCCATCCCATGGGTTACAGCCCATGAAGCTGGCCCTGCCTGAGGGAGGGCCCCAGCTCAGTCATTCAACTTCTACCCCAGCAACAAAGCCCCTGACATGCAGGGGTGCCGGGGGGAGTGTGGGGTGTGTATCCAGCATGTGCACTCAGGAGCTGCCTTTTGTGCCCTGGGCTGTGCCCGTGGGGGACCCCGTGGCGGTGGGGAGCAGAGCCTGGCATCCAACTCCAGCTCCACCCCCTACACATGATGTGAATGTAGGCAAGTGACTTCACTTCTCTGGGCCTTACTTTCCTCCTCGGCAAAATGGGGACAAAAATACCAACCGCTTGGGGTTTCAGTCGTCGGACACGACTAAGCGACTTCACCTCCACCTGGGGTTTCAGAGTGACATCAAGTGCTGAGCCCACAATTTCAGAGGTGACTTGGGGCAGAGGAATATTCCCCTGGACAAGCAAGGGGTCCATGAACTGGGGTAGAAGCATGTCTGTATGTGCGGCTCACCCCACTTGGGGGACCCAAATAGAAAATTTCAGAGGATTGCTGCAAGATGGCTAGGCAGGAGGCTTGGGGCACAGTGCTGGATCACACAGAACCGTACCAGGTGGGAGGGGCTCCAGGGAGAGGAGCCCGGGGGGAGAGGCCCCCACCGAAGGGCTCAGGGTGCTCTCAGGAGAGGGGCAGCAGGGTCTCTCCCTGCCAAATGGGAAAGGAGCCCTTTGCGGATCTGGATCAGCCATCGGACTCTGGCTTGGCTCTTGGAGTGCTCTCGGAGCTCAGCTTTGGCTCCACTTCCCCCACCTCCGGGCTCCCACCGCTCCGTGTCTCAGTTTCCCCAACTATGCACTGATGAAGGAGAAGACCGCCATCCATCAAGTGCCTTCTCCGTAGACCACGGGCTATGTTTTACAAACCTCCCCATCTGGGTCCTCCAATGACCGCTGGCCCGTTTCTCAGATGAGGAAACTGCAACCCAGCGAGTGTAATGACTCACCAGCGAGAAAGCAGCAGAGCCGACTCTGATTGGCTAGGCTTGCGGAAATGCCACCAGCCTCTCCCAGGAAGGAGGCCGGCGGAAGCCGAGGGCTGGTCCTTTACCTGGGAAAACCTCAGTTGTTAGTAACTCAGAGCCCAGGTGCTATGGTGAGGTGCACAGGCTCCAGATGCAGGTTTGAGCCTCAGCTGGATGGTCTTGGGCAGGCGGTTTAATGTCTCTGGGCTTCAGTAGTCTCATGCATAAAACGGGCTTAATACTAGTATTTGTTTTGTAGGGTTGTGAGGATTAGGAGGGGCTTCCCTGGTGGCTCAGATGGTAAAGCCTCTGCTCGCAATGCGGGAGACCCGGGTTCGCTCCCTGGGTCGGGAAGATCCCCTGGAGAAGGAAATGGCAACCCACTCCAGTACTCTCGCCTGGAAAATTCCATGGACGGAGGAGCCTGGTGGGCTACAGTCCATGGGGTCTCAAAGAGTCGGACACGACTGAGCGACTTCACTTTCACTTTCAAGGATTAAGAGAGCACAGCACTTAGTGCCTGGCATATAGTAAGAGTCATGTAAGTGCTGGATACTAATATGACTCATTAAGAGTTGTCATAATTTATATTTTCTAGACAATTATGCCTGGAGAAGGGAAAGGCTACCTACTCCAGTATTCTGGCCTGGAGAATGCTAGACAATTTTGCATTTATTGATTCCAATTTTGTACTTTCCGTTTTGTATTGAGGATCCAGCAAATTTCCCTTTCAAGTTTCACGTAATTTCCTAGGTCCTCGAGAAGGTAACTCTCTGCTCCCACAGCACCTGCAGCTATGATGGATTTAACAGCTGTCCTGAGAGCAACTTTTCCCTCAGTGGGCTCTCAGCGCACCAGCTCCTTCGAGAAGCCAATGTTTGTTAGCATATCAAAGTCTGAAAAGTCCTTCACAAAACCCTCAGTGGACCACTGGTTGGTACAGTTATTCTCTATCTTATTTGGTCACAGAGTCCCCTTCATTTCTTTTTCTTTTGAGATTGATTTTTATTGGAGTATAGTTGCTTTACACTGTTATGCCAGTTTCTGCTGTAGAGCAAAGTGAATCAGATATATATATATATACATGTGATATCTCCACTCTTTTTTAGATTCCATCACTTCCCATCACTTCCCATTTGGGTCACCGCAGAGCACCGAGTACAGTTCCCTATGCAGTAGGTTCTCATTAGTCAACAGTGTTCTTGCCTGGAGAACCCCAGGGACGGGGGAGCCTGTGGGCTGCGGTCTACGGGGTCGCACAGAGTCAGACACGACTGAAGCGACTTAGCAGCAGCAGCAGCAGTGTATACACGCCAAACTTAATCTTCCAATTCACCCCCGCCCCGCCTCCTTGGTAACCCTAAGTTTGTTTTCTACACCTGTGACTTTATTTCTGCTTTGCAAATAACTTACTGTACCATTTTTCTAGATTCCACATATGATACGATATTTATCTTTCTCTGTCTGACTTACTCGATTCTGTCTGACACTCTCTGCGCCCATCCATGTTGCTGCAAGTGGCATTATTTTGTTCTTTTTTATGAGCCCCCTTCATTTCTGCTCGGCACCTGATGACGTCTGCTGAACACACGTCGGGAGATGTCCCCCTCATTTCCTGGTTTCTAGGAAATGGCAGAGATGTGAGCAGTGACCCCACAGAGATGAGTGAGCGGTTCCACCTCTGCGGACATCATCTCCAGTAACTCGCTTCCACTGCTCAGCTGGTCCCCTGGGTTCTCATCATCACTGTCTGATTCAGTCCCCACAGCATCCTGGCAAGGTCAGTAGCATCAATATCCCCATCTTACAGATGAGGAAATTGAGGTTCACGGAGGTTAAATGGCCACACAGCCAGTAAGTGGCAGATACAGGAGGCAAACCCACAGCGTCTGATTCTAAACCCCACATTCTTTCTCCTGCACATTGATAGGAAAAATAAAAATAGATCTCATTCCTCCAGGCTCGATCTTCCCTGGTGATATGCTTTTAAAAATCTAAAGCCTCCCTGCCATAGCACTGAATACATTACAAACTTAAATCTTCAGCAGCTTTCTTCTGCTTACAAAAAACAGTTAATGATGGTTGAGTATAAAACTTTTCAAACATTTTGAGTTGGAAAATGAAAAACTTCATAACCTCACCTCAAGAGATAACGTGGGTTGACAGTTGGGCACATATATTCTTCTAGGTCTAGATGGTCCAACATGTGCTATTTAAATAAAAATAGTTAAGGTAAAATAATATTAAAAATTCAGTCCTTTATTCAGACTCATTGTGGACCTGGGCCAGCCCATTTCAAGTACTCAGTATTCACATGCAGTGAGTGGCTACAGCGTCAGCCTGTAGAGACAGAACGTTTTCATCTTCGCAGAAAGTTCTATTGAATAGCATCACTCCAGACTCTTGCAAGACATATCCCAACATAATCATACTGATTATCAATATATTTGGTGAAGTTCCTGAATATGTCATAGTCTCTGTATGGCCTCACCCATAAAGGGAACAACGCTCTAGAGGCAAAAAACAGACACAGGGGAAAAGAGTCTAGACCGAAATACACTGAATGATAGCGGTTTTCTCTGGGTGTTGAGATTACAGTTTGTTTTTACATTTCCTAAGTCCTTCAGATGATCTACAACCTAAAATGCAGGAGGGGTGGGCATTTGGTGAATTCATGTTTTCCCTAAAGTTCTTGCTGGTTCTAAAAGCTTCAAGGGATGTGCTTACATAAGACTTTGTTTATTATTATTTTTAAAATTGTGGACGCATGAAGAATGGAAGCCTGTACAAGTCAAAGGAATGAAGCACAAGAAGGAAGAGCAGACAGAGGTTCATTTTCAGCCCAGGGTCCCTCCTGCTCAGGGCAGGTCCCTCCTATTCTAGGGAGGTCAGCTTCACGGACATGCAGGCCAAGCAGTCACACAGGGTCCCTTGTTTAGAAGAGCCCGCACTGGGACTTCCCACTGGGTGGTCCAGTGGTTAAGAATCTGCCTTCCAGTGCAGGGGACTCGGGTTCGATCCCTGGTCGGGGAACTAAGACCCCACATGCCTCGGGGCAACTAAGCTAGTTGTGCCCGCAACCACTGAGCTTGCACACCACATCTGAGACCCAGTGCAGCCAAAATAATAAATATTTTTAAAAAAGAAGAAGAGCCCCACTCGTGGTTTCATGCTCGGTATCTTGCCATCCTTAAATTCTTAATGGTTTTCAAACAAGGGGCCCTGCATTCTCCTTTTGCACTGTGCCCTGCAAGTTGTTCCATGGGCACCGGTCCCAGGATTCTCCCCGGAATGGGTCTCATTTTGACTGCTCTGAACCATCGACTTGTCCTCGTCAGACCACAGATGAGCCCATCCATGGCACACTCTACGTGCCTGAGAACAAGTTTGCTTTAGTTACTAAGATGTGTGTCTAGAGAGTGATAAAAATAGGACTTGCAAGCGGGTGCAGGAGGGCCCCTGTGGTCTCTACTCACACAGGAGCTCAAGGCGCACGTCTACACTGGCCTATTTCAGAGACAGCAGCCTGGTGCATCACGGGATGCTGTGCCCCACATCACTGCTTCACTCGGATCCTGCCTGGACCCCATTGCCTTGAAGGCCATGCCCAGCCTCTAGGCTTGGCTTACCTTCCTTCGAGCATCTTCTCCCTCCACATCACTGCAGGACCCCCCAGGCCCTCTCGTCTCTAAGCAAGCATCCTTCTGACATACCTTTGCTGATGCCATTTATTCTGCCTGTAACACCAATGATCCTCCCTTCCAAGATCTGTCTATCTCAGATCCTATCCTTTCTGGGAAGCCTGGAAGTATGTGAGAAGGGCCTGAAGGTACTCTAGTAGCACAGAAGAGAATAAGGATCACCTTGCCTGGAGGAATCAGGGAGGCCTCCATGGAGGTGGTGAGCTGAGACCTTAAAGAAGAGATGTCTGCCAGGTAGAAAGGAGACTTTTGTTGGGTTGGCTTTGATATCAGACAAATTCTGATGTGAATTTGGGCTTTTGGTGGTTACTAGCTGCATGATGTTGGGTTAGTTACTTCCCTTTGCTGGGCCTCAGTTTCTTCATCTGTAAAACTTCGATCACACCTACTACATGGATTAGAGATTAACTGATTAGCTAAAATGGGAGCTCCTACAGTGCCTGGCACAGCAAGCCATTAACAAACATGGCTCCCGTCTCCTTTCCTTAGGGTCTTTCTTCTGTGAAATGTTGGTTTCAGCCCGTCACTTGTCGGTCTGCCCCTCTTTGTTCATCTCTGCAATGAAGGAAGTGGTGCCCCGCACACGGAGCTGTGATGAGGATTCAATGGGGTCATGGGAAGAGTTACAGAAATCCCAGGAGGCTGAGATTCTCTATCGATAGGAAGGGCATCAGCCAAAGAGGTGCTGGCCTTTCTCACTGGGGCATTTTCCTGAGAAAAACTCTTTCCATACATCACCAGGCTCCAGGAGTGCAGGCAACATGTCTGTTTGGTCCACTCCTGAATCCTCAGTGCCCAGCGCAGTGTTTGGAGTGCAGATGGTACTCAGCAAATGTCCACTGAACAGCACCACCTGGCCCACATTGCACCAAGGTCCTGGGCCCTGGGCATGGGAGAATCCAGGGAAACCAGCCCTTCCCAGGGAACCTGTCTTCAGCCTGGGACCACGGTACAGGCCACTAGCATTTCCTGAGCACCTGTTATGTGTACGGCTCCGCCTGGCCCAGGACAGACCCTCGCTCCACTGCCAGGTGGGAGAGAGACCAGGAGGAAGGCGATGGGCAAGGGGTGTGGGGAGAGGAAGAGAGACCAGGGCCGGCCAGTGGGGTCTTGGCTGGGCGGGAGCAGACCAATCCCACGCTGCAACCCCGACTGACAGGGAACCCAGTTCACCTGCTCCTAGCAGGGCGGGGCTGCCCCTTCCTCTTCTTTGTTTTGAAAAACTTTACGTGTCCGACTCTTTGCGACCCCATGGACTGCAGCCCGCTCAGGCTCCTCTGTCCATGGGATTCTCCGGGCAAGAATACTGGAGTGGGTTGCCATTTCCTTCTCCAGGGGATCTTCCCAACCCAGGGATCGAACCTGGGTCTCCTGCATTGCAGGCAGACACTTTATCCTCTGAGCCACCAGGGAAGCACCCAAAGTTACCCCCTCTAAATTTATAAGCAATACGTGTTCAACGTTTAAAACTTTGGAAAACCAGGTGTCCCTGGTGGGTCAGCGGTAATGAATCCTCCTGCCAATGCAGGAGACCTGGGTTCGATCCCTGATCCAGGAAGATCTCCCATGCCTCAGAGCAACCACGCCCGTGCGCCACGACCATTGATCCTGTGTCCTAGAGCCCGAACCACGACTACTGAGCCCACGCGCTGCAGCCACTGAAGCCCACTCGGCCCAGAACCCGTGCTCTGCGACGAGGGAGGCCGCCGCAGTGAGCAGCCTGCACGCCGCAGCTAGAGGGTAGCTCCCGCTTGCCTCCATCACAGCAGCGAAGACCCAGCATGGCCCAAACAGACAAACAGAAATTAAAATATTTTGGAAAACCTACAATCATCAAAAGAATTAGACATAAACGCTCCTCACTATCATTGCATCATGTAGCACAAACTACAGCATTTTTGTGTTTTCCTTCCAGTCTTTTTTCTAAGGCGGACTTGTTCCCACGGGTGGTGTCCTCCGCCCTCTGGGAGGGGACATGGCTGCTCTATAGGGGAGAACCAGGCTCAGTGCCATGAACCCTTGCTACCTAGGACATGGGGCTCCTTGCTCCAACCGTCTTGTCCCTGTTGCATCTTGCTGGCCAGAGCTGTGGGTGGGAGGCTCCGTCCATGGGGGGCAAGGAGGATGGAAGGAAAGTCCTCGGGGAGAGGGCACTTTTGGGGCCATAGTGGTGTGTTTGTCTTTAGCCACAGGGCACCTGGGCGAGTTGAGTCTGAGGCAGGGGCATGACCAAAATGGACCTCCCTTCTCCTCCCCATCCCCTTTCCTTTCACCCCTTTCATTAGCACGCCCCAAGTTTTCCTTCCCTTATGTCTTCCGCTTGCTCTACACCCAGCCATTGTTCTCCTCTTTTCAAAGGTGAGCAGATCCCTGAAATTACCCTGCATTCTAAAAAAGCCCAGTGGGCAACCCTCACCCCAGAGGGGCCAAACACCATGGTGGAATTTCAGTCAGATGTTCTAGGGGGAGCTAACTTCGGTCACCTCAGCAAATCATAAGTTATGGGCATCCGCCCTCTCCGCCCACACGTAAGTCTGAACCTTTTGCCAAAAACACTTTTCCCAGACGCAAATGAAAACCCCAAAGAGGAACCTAAACCTTCACACGGCTGTGCCGATTGGACATGAGAGCTCAGACTCCCACCAGCAAGCGTTGTTTCAAAGAACGAGCCAGACGGTGAAGAGGAAGTAAGGGGAGAAGCTGGAACCCTCCCGAGGGTCCGTGTTGGTCCATCCATTCATTGGTCCTTTCACAACTCCCTACTCCCTCCTCTAAGCCCAACCTGCTCCCGGGAGCACCCCCCTTGCCAGGAGGAGGGTAGGGGGTGGTGCAGGCAGGAGCAGGGCACTCCTGAGGCCTGGAGAGAAGGGGGGAACCCAGGAAGGCTCCCCAGAAGGGGAGGTCTTTAGCCTGGGCCTTGAGAAGAAAGAGGTGGGTTTCTCACCTTCCCCATCCAGTTCAGAGTCAGACTCTTGCCCAGGAGGAACAGGAACACTAAATAGTCATAATTTCCATAATTAGGGAGGTCTTGCCTCTGCACCAAGCCCTGTATTAAGCGTGTAATATACATGAGCTCGTTAACCCACCCAGCATGCCTTAAGGGGGCTACCGTTTGTTCTTCCCATTGTACAGATGAGAAAACTGAGTTCAGAGAGGCCACACTTTGCCCGTGGCCACACAGCAAGGAAGTGGCGGGACCTGGCTGCCGCCGGGGCTTGTGACTAACTGCATCTCATATTGGCTCTTCTCCATCCCCGTCTCTTGGAGCCATTGACAAGACGCCTGACGGTCCTTCTTACAGGCTCCCTGCGCTTTTCTCTCCAGCATTAACACCAGGGGGTCAGTGTTAGAGACAGAGCTGGAGGGTGAGACATGGGAATGTCCGCCAGGTGGCAAGTTAGCAAACGGGGCGGAGCACAGGGCCGAGAGTTTCGAGGAGGTGGCCATGCTGAGCGAGTGCTCACTCTAGACCAAGTGCCATGCAGGCCTTCAGGGCAGGGTGACCTTCTCTCTTGCAACCGCTCTAGCCCCATCTTACAGAGGAGGAAACCGACTCAAAGAGCTGAAGTCGCGTGTTGGGTCACCCAGCTAACCTAACAGCTTCAACCTGGCCTGACTCCTGAGCTATGTGTGAGGTTGGTCCCCAAGTGGCTGGGGAAAGTCGGTGCTCCCGCTGTGTCCCGGCGTCACACAAGACCACACACCTCTCTGGACCTCAGTTTCCCCATCTATAAACCGAGGCGGGAGGTGCTCTGCCTGCCAGCTCCAACGTTTCTCCTGAATTCACTCACTGTTCTTGCTTCTTGCCGTGTCTCCAGGTAGGACAGTCTCGCTCCCAACCCGGCTGTGTTCCTCCAGGACGTGCCATTTCAAGGAGGGTGGGATGGTAGACTCGGGCTCCAAATCCACTGAGGAGGTTAAACCCTTCCTTCCCACCTCCCCCTGTCCCCCTAAATTCCAGCGGGTAAGGCAGGCTACTGGGCACCAAGGCGGGAGTGACTGACTGAGGCCCAGGCCATCCTGGGTCTGAAGCTCCAAGGAGGCCACGGGTCCCTGATGGCCACAGGGTCCTGAGGAATACTGCTGGCAAGAGGGGATGTGTGAGCTCAGTCTTGAAGACTGGGTGAGGGTCCTTAGCTGCCAGTGGGGCACCCCCCTGCTTGGTGGGTTTGAGGAAGGGTCTGTAGATGAGGCATCCCCAGGAGATGGCCAGAGGACCAGCATCCTTCTGCCCCACTGAACCCTGAGTCCGGACTCCAGTCTCCCCGTCAATGAAGGCATCCGGACTGGCTCCCAGGTGAGGATGGGGCAGGGTGGGTGGGGGGTGCCACTGCCTTCCTGCTCTTGGAGCCTTCTGGAAGGTCAGGCCCTGTTGGTATCCGACTCCTGGCCCCCATCTCCCCCGAGAGCTCCCCCCCCGCCACCCCCTGGATAGCCGAGGAGGCCTCAGCTTTGATGCGGCCACCTCCAGGCCAGGGTGTCAATGGGCTCTCTATGTGACCAGCGGGGCTGCTGGGGGCCGCCAGCCGCCGTCGTGGGCACGGGTGAGGCCTGGACACACAGTCCCACTGTGTGGGGCCGCCTCATGCCCGCCCAGACCCTGTGGCCAGTGGGGGGACTCCCAGGAATGCCCTTCCTGCCTGGGGGGTACTTTGGACAGGCAGGGTGGTCTGGGGAGACGGGCGTGTGCAGGGCGGCCTCAGGAGCCGCCGTCAAAGGGGCTCCGCAGAGGTGGCGCCAGGCAAGCGCCGGAGTGGGTGTGGGTGGCTGGCGGTCAGTCCCTTCATCTCCCGGGGCTGTGGGGGAGGGGAAGCCGCCAAGGGCACGCTGCTCGGGGTGACCAACTATCGTGGGGTGCCCAGGACTTGGGAGAGTCCTCTGTTGTTTGCCCACTGCCTAGAGCTGAGCAAAGGACACAGTGAGTGACCTCTCTGGTCCAGGCAGCTGCCGCACCGTCTGGTGACCTCTGCGTCAGACTCTGCCAGGGCCATTCTGTTCACCCCCTGCCTCTGCACAGGCCTGCCTCGCACCTGAGAGGCTGTTTCCCATTCCTTCCAGGTGTCTTCAGGGGCAGAGCTGCCGGTCGGTCAGCCGCCCACCACTGCTCAGAAAACCCCAGCCAGACAGGCCCATCCTAGTCCCCTTCCAGCAGCTCACCCCGCATGGCGCCCCCCAGCCATCCCAGAAGGCGCCTGGCATCGTCACATTCTTTCCTGCTTCCCCACCTTGCCCCCTGCCTGGGATATCCTCTCCCCGTTGCTCACCTCCTCAGCCTGCAAGGCCCAGCTCCAGGAGAACTGTCTGGCCAGTCGCCCTCTCTGATCCCCCAGCCCTCTTGTTCTTAGTCCCTTATAACATTTATCCCACCCCGGTGCAATTTTCGGTTCACCCATCTCTTTCTACACTAGACCGTGACCTCTTCAAGGGTGGAGAGCCTGACCTAGTCACCCTTGCAGCTGAGGTCCCGGCACAAGGCCAGGCTCAAGATAATTTGAAAAATGAAGACGTTTAGCAAGCGCTTACTCTGTGCCAGGTACCTTGCTTGTTTAACTCTCTCCAGAGCCCATGAGGTTGGTGTAATCATTGCTCCCATTTTACAGATGGGGAAACAGGTATGGAGAGGTGAAGCAACTTGCCTCGGGCTATGATGCTCTGAAGGGCAGAGGCAGGACTTGAGCCTGGAGTGTCTGATTTCAGAATCCAGCTTGAATCTCATTATCTCCTCCTTGATGAGCTTATGTGGAATTACTGAGTCAGGGAAAACCTTTACTTCCCTGTGATTCCTGCACATAGCAGTTTAGACCCATTTCCTCCAGTTCCCTCCCTGGAGGGGTGCCCTCCCTGAGTGTCCTGGGGAGGGTGCATTTTGGGGGTGTTATGAGGGGGGGCCTGCTGCAAAAGGACACCCCAGGGGGTGCAGAGATAGGCCCCATGGGCAGATCCAGAATGAAGGCGCTGGCCCTCCAAGGGCTGTGGACAGGCCCTCGGGCATTCCCAAGCCATAGCCCCGTTTGTCCGGTGGGCACCCCAAGGCCCAGAGACTGGGCGGGACTTGCCCATAGTCATGCGATGTGTTCTTAGGCCTCAGCTTCCCCATTTGTCAAAGAGAGGATTCATACCCCTCTCCTGCCTGGGAGAATCCTCGGGAGAAGAGATGGGAGAAGGTGGAGAATTGCACCCTAGGAGCCCCCTTCACCCCCTCAGTGCCTGGAATTCTGCCATCAGTCTGCCAGCTCTGTGGGGTAGGCATCTCCCTCTTCTCGTCCCCTCCTCACCTTCTAACTCAGATGGGGATCAAATGCCTCTCCACGCTCTCCCCATCCTCTCAGGTGGCTCAGTGGTAAAGAATCTGCCTGCCACTGCAGGGGACACAGGAGACCCAGGTTCGATCCCTGGGTCGGGAAGATCTCCTGGAGGAGGAAATGGCAACCCACGCCAGTATTCTTGCCTGGAGGATCCCATGGACCCAGCAGCCTGGCCGGCACACGTGCATGCACGCCAGGCTCTCCCCAGACCTCGTCATCGCAGAGGACTGAGAGGAGTTCTGGAATCCAGAATCCAACTTGAAACACCTCTCAAGAGGTGGTGATGTCCTGAGACCCCCTTGCTCTACCACTTCCGGCTGAGGAGCTAGGACTGTGGGCCTGAATTGAGGGCCTCCGTGGACTCAGGCAGGAAATACGTGACGTCTTTCTTTTCACTGACCTCTAGCTAAAGTTGAGCATCTTTTTTCCACAGTGACTTTGTTGCCTGTGGAAATCGCAGACATCCCTCGGTCTCCTTAGGGCTCTCACAATTCTCCTGAAATACTGTGTACGCCCATCCCCGTCGCATCACGGCCCTTACCGTCACCACTGAGAGGACCATGGTCACGGTGTCACACACTGGCTTTTTTGATAGTTTGAAGACAGCGTTTCTATAGATTTGAGGGTTGTTTTTTTTTTCATAGTTCTTTGTATTTTGTTTTATGCATTTAAAAATATGATTCTGAAGAGTCCATAGGTTTCCTGAGAGTCTGCAAAGTCCCCAGCTCCTAGCAGGTTAAGCTTGGATTAGCATGGAGCAAGCGCTGCAGGACCCCAGGTTTGGATCTCTCTGAGGCCAGAATTGGGAAACCTCTGGAGACAAAATTTGGGAGGCAGATCCGTCTAAGTGAATGGGAAGTGGGGGTCATAGAACTGGGCAAGACAGAGGGGGCAAGACGGTGTGGACAGGACATGGAACTTCAGGGAAAGCTTCAGATGGCAAACAGAGCAGCCCACCCCCCCCACACACACTTTGCTTACCAGATCACCCTCCAGGGATCAGCGCGCTCTGCGCGGCAGCCTCCCAGCTCTGTGCACACAGCCAGCCTAAAGCCACCAGCTGTCCCCTCCCTCTCCCTCCGGGTCACCTCTACCATCTCTCAGGAGCCCACCCTAGGTGGGTGGCCCTTTAGTCCCAGCTCCTAAATTTCCTTTGTTTTGAGCTCAACGCTTCTCCATCTTGCTCATGGAGGGAGAAGTACAGATTACAAAGACCCAGCAAATGGTTTTTATAAACTCCTATTTTCTTGCCACAGCACTGCCTTTAATTAGCTCGCGGGACTACAAAGGGAGCAGCGTTATAATAGGAGCCGCTGGAAGGAAGGAGCCCACGGCGCTCGGCTCCCAGACCCAGGGCTGTTGCTGGTCACCGTCCACAAGCAGGTTTGACGGGAGTGCCCCCACCATGGGGACGGCAGCCCTCCACAGCCCACCTCTCCCCCACTCAGCCCCCCGACTGCAGCCACACAGCCTGCCTCAGCCCCTGTCCAGGGAGGAGGGAGCGGGCCCAGCCCTCAGACAAGCCCGTGCAGAAGCCTTTGAACAAGAAGCACTCAAATGTGCCTCGGTCCCTGCACAGAGCTGGCTGCCCGAGGACTGGCTTGGAGTCAGGCCACAGCGGGACAGGCAGATGGGCAGATGGACAGTCAGACCGGCTACTGCAGCTCAGCTGACCACCTCAGCAGAGCAAAGGCAGGGCCTGGCCCCCAAGCCCCGGAGTTCTGGCTTCCATTCCATCCCTCTCTTCCGGAGGAGAAGTCGTCCCAGTGTACAACCCCGAGGCCCTGTCCTCACACACAGGCCATTCCCAGCCTCAGGCAATCAGAATGTCGCAGCCAGAGGGGCCTCCATTTGAGGCACAGAGACATTAAGTAACTTGTCTAAGGCTGCCAGCAGGGTAGGCACTGATCTTGGCCTCAGGGTCTCCTGACCCCCTATCTCAGGTGCCACAGCCCCACCTGGGGTCCCACTAGTGAGGAGGAAGGCAGCAAGGTGTTGTGTGAGGCCCGGGCACGTCACCTCGAGGGGCGAGACAGAAGCAGGAACAGTGTCCCCCTGAGTTCTAGCCTCAATCAGAGGTTCCCAGTGGGGGATCTGGGAACTAAATCCTTTTTGAGGGACATAACTTAGACCTCTGGGTCCCTCTAGGCCATATATAGAAACAACTGATTTCTCCCCGTGACCAAATCCACAAACCTTCCCAAGGCCTGCTCCCCAAACTCTGATTCAGGCTCAGGGCCACCCAGAGCTGCATGCATTCCAACGAAAGCCTGGACCTCTTTCTCCCTCTGCTTCCTTAGTCCCAGGGGTTCCTCGGAAAATGCAGAGTTAGGGGAAGGTCCTTGGGAAGGTCTCTGAGTCCACTAATGCAAGACTTGCCTCCTGCCTGCTCCGCGGCCCTGGGCAGAAGCCGACCGGGGCCCTGGGGAATGGGAGAATCTGAGTTTCTACCTGGGCACAGGTAGAGGGTCTGAGCACCCCAGGAGGGCCAGGGGCTAGGGTTGCAGGGCCCAGAACCCCACGGAGGAGGCAGGAAGCCTCATGGGGTCACAGGGACACCCCCGTGTCTCTCCATCTCACGACCCTCAGAGCTCTGGTCTTTGAGGTCTTGAGGTCTCGTGGTATCCATGACCCCCACCACGAACAGTTCCCACCAGCTGAGGATAAAAGTTCACAAAGATGTCCCGCGCCAGGAGACCACGGAGGCCACCAAGCCCAGTTCCCACCTCCGGCTTTCAGAAGCCAGCGGATTTAGGTAACCAACCCCGGGCCCTTGGCAGCCAGGGCGGGCGGTGGAGGGCCGTGGTCCGAGGCCTGGCCCCAGCTCCCCACCCGAAAGGGTGCTCATTACTCACCGCGGATGAAGGTCTGCGAGTAGGTCGGGAAGGAGTCGAAGATGCTGTTCGATGCCATGCCCCGCTCTGAGGAAGGCGAGGTTTCAGCCCTTCTGGGGTTGGGTTGGGATAACTTGGTTGGCTGTTGTTTGATTTTTTCCTAGCTACTTTTGAAAATAAAGGCGGCGGTGGGGGGGTTGCTTTTTGTTTGCTTTTTTTTTTTTGTCGTTTTGTCTCTTTTGCCCCCCCACCCCCACCTACTGCTATGAAAAAGAAAAAAGAAAAGAACGCGAGAGTGTGTGTGTGAGCGAGAGAGGAAAAAAATCCCCAAGGAAAGTAAGTTTCTGTTTGTACCCAAGAATTTGGATTCCCGGTCCCACAGGAATGTCTCGCCACAAATTTTCAACAGAAGCGTATGCAGAGTGTATCATTAGATGGCGGGAAGGGGCCTTCGGCAGCCAGGGCAGGAGTCGCGGAGCGGAGAGAGCCGCAGCAGGCAGCCCAGCACCAAGCGCCACGGGAATGAATGAATGAGGCTCGCCCCCGTCAGAGCTCAGCTCAGCGGGTGCGAGGGCGGCCGGGGGTGGGAGGACCGGGAGCCAACCAGCTCCGGCGCAGGGCCCCCCGAAGGCGGCCGAGGGCCCGGCCTTGTGGTTCTGTGGTTGAGGGACCAGGCCTTCACGGTGTCAACCCAACCTCAGCTCACAGGATGCAAGAAGCCAGCTCGCGGCCTTGGCCCATTGGCTGGGCGGCAGTCACCTGGGCAGTGATGTCACAGCCTCTTAGAAGATCTTGTGGCTGCCTGTCTCCCTTTTTAGAAAAAAAAAAAGAGACAGAGAGAGAAAAAAGGGATGGCTTTTATTTGTGGGGCTGGCCTCAGCACGCGGCCCAAAAGCAGAACTGGAAGCGGCTGGGGTAGGAGTGGCTGGGTGGCGGTTTGGATCCTGTGGGAGACTCCTTTTTAATGAAGGCCAGTGTAGGCCCAGGTCGCAGGGAGCCCCAGGAGCCCAGATCCCTCCAGGCGCCCCCCCCCGACCCTGGGCTGTGGGTGGCTGTCACCCGGCCATCGTCAACCAATTCAGTCCCAGAGAGGTGTCCATGCGTGTGGCTGGGTGACACTTCGGGGAGATTTTATGGGAGTTGGGATCAGGCACCAAGGGAAATACATGAAGGGGCGTCACCAGCGCTCACGCTGGAGCCCTTGGGCTTCCAGAAAGGGCTTCCTAGAGGGCACGGCCTTGCCAAGCAGCCTTGTGCAGAGCTTGGGGGCTGAGGCCCGCACCCAGTCATTCAGGGCCCTCTGCTCACTTTGCCCACCTGTGCATCTCTATGGGGTTCTCTGTTCCAGCCTCATGTGCCTGGACTTGCCTGCCTCTAGGCCTTTCCTCTTGCTCTCCCGTCCCCACTGCCTCCAACCCTCCCGCCCCCACCCTGCAGGCTCCCAGTGTCCTTCGTCAGGCCCCTGAATCCTTCAACTCCCAGAGGGACTCAGAAAAGACATGAAGGATAATTCAACTCCACATTTCCGTGTTTTCCCAGAAGCCAGGTCAGGCTTTGGGGGGAGGGTGGAAGCTTCACCATTTCCCTGGAAAGCTCTACTACTCTCCCATTTCATGGGCCAGACCACTGAGGCCTGAGAAATTGAAGTCAGCTCGTGCAAGGCCACACAGTATTCTGAGTGGGATTGGAATGTCAGCCTCTGGCTCACCAGGCTGGGCCTCAGCCACAGCACCCCAGGGCTCTGCAGTGTCCTCTAAGCCAAATTCCGAGGCTCCCAAGAGCCCTCTGCAGCCTGGGCCCCACCACCCAGCCTCTCCTAGGGAGCCCAAGCTTGGGCCCAGGCCCCGTCTTCTCTGTAGGCTAACACAGCAGAGAAGGGGCACCCGTGGGAGGAGGAGCTTGTCCCAGGTCCCCGGGAGACTTACTTCTGCTCACCGCCTCACTGGATCACCTGGGGGTGGGATGCCCTTGGAAATTTGCTGCCTGTGTCTCACCTGCGTCCTTCTGAAAACTCAGTCTTCTGTTCCCTAGTGGCGAGTTGCTGGGGGTGGGGTTCTAACTTCTCCGGGGAGGAAGCAGGTTTAAGTGAAAGGAGCAGGGCTCTGAGGTCAGATTCAACTTCTAGTCCAGCTCTGCAGAACCCCAGCTGCAATGCCGTGGGGCCAAGTCACTGCCCTCCTCTGGGCCTCAGTTTCCTTTCCTGTAGAATGGGGATAACACATTTCTCGGAGGACAGGCAATGAGGTGAGGACGCCATGAAGGCTGGTTTCCTTGCCTGAGTCTGGGTGATGTAATTCGGGCTCTGTTATGAGTAAGTGCAGGAAAAGAGCCATCACGGTCACACAGGAGGATAGACTGCCCCTGCTGGAAACTCATCAGCTGGCCCGGCCTGGGCAGGGCTGGGCGGTAGGAATGGGGGTGGGTCAGCAGCACAGCCCGCCAAGGGGCCTTGGCCTCCTGGCTAAATTTGGAGTGTTTCGGAGTCTGCCATGTTGTGAAACTGATCAGAGATGAAAACAACCGGAAAGACCCCTCTTTAACAGAATGGAAACTGAGGCCCCCAGAGGGGCAGAGACACACTCTGAACTCACCAGTGAGTCAGTGGAACCCGGGCCCCTTGCTTCCCTGCCCAGGAGCTGTTTCCATTCTGCCGACGCTGCCTCGAGTTTCTAATGTACCACCCTACGCACTTGGCTGTTTTTTCCACACGTAAGAGTGGGCTCCCCCATAACACCTATAATTTGGTCACTCTGAGGGACTCCCCCTCCCTGGGAAGCTGAGTTCAGACCCAGGGAGGAGGAGAGCCCATGGGGGGTACATCTGTGAGGCAGGTGGTTTGCTGCCTTCCTGGGACCATGCAGCAAAGGCCTGCTGGGTGACAAGCTTGTTTTCTCCCTCAAGAGGCTTATAATCTTCACGCATCCTTTCAGAAGCGTGCACCAGACTTTGCACGAACCTCTGAAGGATGCCCAGGGAAGCACCTTCCTGAAGCCTGCCTTTGGTCCTTATGAGCTGTGAGATCATGGGCAAAGGTTTTTTCCTTTGAGCCTGCTTCCTCGCCTGTGAGATGGGACCCACTTACAGTTGCATAGAAGATTAAATGAAAAACATACTGTGAGTATGCCCGGCACGTGGTAGCCGCCCAGTTCCCAGGACTCCCGTTGCTGCCACTTCTGACCATGTACCCTCTCAGTATGTAGTGAGCAGTCGAGTGTCCTCTTGTTCCCCACTAGAAAAAAATATCTGATACCATAGACACCTCTGAACCATTTAATCTAAAATTTTGGTTGAAGAAGAAAATCACTGAAAAAAAAATAGTGATGCTCCTTTTTTATGTTTCAGTTTATCAGTGTGTACCAAATGGCCTCCCTCTTGTTCTTCTGTCTTTAATCAATCCAGAAGGAGTCTCCTACGATGTCCAGGTTTGTCCTCTTTAATGTGGAACACAAATGTAAAGATGCTTATGAAGCAGTTAGCACCCGGTAGCAGTTCTGACCCTTTTGCCCAATCTTTCACAGTGTTTCACCCACACTTAATTCAGTTTATTTTTTAGCAACTTGCCTTCACTGAATCTTTCCAAGGTATTCAACCTTGGAAAGTTTTCATAGAAACAGACACCCCCACTCTGCCTCACACCACCCATAACATCACATCACCGCTAGTGAGGGTCCAATGACGAGAACAGAAGCCACTTAGAGTGATGGAAACCGAGGGAAGGACCTTAGTTCAGGGATTATTGGAAACCCAGGTGATGGAAGAGCTGAGAAGACAGAGGTGGGAAGGAGCCCCAGCAGCAAGAAGCCACCGCCACCCGAGGGGCACAGGAGGAGGGGCGTCACCAGTGCCCCCTGGAAGCAGGAGCGTGGTGGGCCAGTCTCGCATTTACTGGAGCCACGGAGGAGACTCAGCTGCCACGGAGAGGCCCCTGAGATAGAGTACAGAAACTTCTCCCTTCCTCCCATCCTTCCATCTCCTCCCGGTGCCTTCCGATAGCTGAAAGAGCTGGAGCAGGCTGACTCAGTGGAATCAGACCTCTGCATTATAGAGCCAAACAGGAGAGGGAGTAGATAGATCTGAAGGCAAAGTGGCCCCAAACTGGCATGGTGGCCCCTGGAGTTCTGTAACCATGGAAACCCAACGGGGGCGAATGGGTATGGGAACAAAGCCAAGAGATATTTGGCAAGTTGACAGCTCAGTGGGCTGGTGGGGCCAGAAGGTGTGGGTCCCAGTGAGGGACCTGCCACTCAGTCATATTACCCCAGAATTACCCGTGAGCTCCATGGGCCATTTACATTGGGGTCAGTTAAGAAAACACCTACTGTGAATGGTGATGAAATTCGTTTTCTTAACCTGTGTGCAGAGCTGATGTTTTCACTAGGGCTTTGGGTGACTGTGACTGGGGAATTAGAAGCATTGGCTTCCAGGCCTGTCTGTGAACTTTACAAATGTGGCACATTTCTGAGCCCACTGGACCCTCCCAACCACCTGTGGGAAAGGTGTTTCTCTCACTTTTCTGATGAGTAAAAGACTAATCCCAGGGATTAACCCCATGTTTTAGTTTCTAGGGGTCAGCAGAGCCAGCTTGGAGCAAATAGCTAGCAGATTTGAGGTGGGCACTGGTCTTCAAGTTCAAACTCCGACTTTCCAGCAGTCAATCACATTGCTGGGCCCAAGGAAGGTGCTGGAATGATATTTGATATCTACTGCAGGCTTCCCCAGTGGCTCAGCAGGTAAAGACACCACCTGCAATGCAGGAGATACGGGTTTAATCCCCGGGTCAGGAAAATACCCTGGAAAAGGAAATGGCAACCCTCTCTAGCATTCTTGCCTGGAGAATCCCATGGACAGAGGAAACTGGCAGGCTATAGTCTATAGGGTCAAAGAGTTGGACACGACTGAAGCGACGAAGCACGCAAGTACACAGGCTGCCAAGGGGGCTCCACCTTCAGAGCTAAGCGCAGAGACGTCCGGATAAGATGTCCCCGCTCCCAACTCCATCTTCCCTCTCCCCACCAGCCAGGTCACCATCCCCGATCTATCACGAGATCAGGGTAGCAGATGAGTTCTGCAAGCATGCCGCCTACCCAGGGGCCAGGATACCCAGATCAAGGATCATTAGCTAAGAACCTACCAGGTGGGATGCACTTGATGAGAGCTTTGTGCACAGAATCTCCAGTAGTGGGCTCTCAGAACAGCCCACCATGCAAAGTGATCTTCCAGCCATTTCTTGGGGGCAGTCAGAGAGGCCAGGAGACCCGCCCAAGGGCACCCAGTTTGCAGGTGGAAGGAGCAGGATCAAACCCAACCTGCCCACCATCCGCTTTCTGGGCTTCTCCCCGCCCCACCCCCAGTTTCTCTCTTTCCTGTTGTTTCAGAAAACTGCTCAGGGCGCCCCCTTCAGAACTCCCCCCCTCCCTCTCCTCCACCTTCCGGTCTCAGCCCCCTTCTGCAGGCAGGCCTCCCTTTGCCGGACCCCTCGCTGCCATCCAGTGGAGCTGCTAGAGGCTTGGGGGTACTGAGGACTATCCTGTAACCATCTTTACTCCCAGCATCTGCTTCACCAGGGACCTCCAGAGCTCCACGCAGTGGCTTTTCCTTCCGCCTGGAATTCTACCACTAGCACACATTTGGGCTTGGATATATTTCAGCCACAAGCTCTCTGTCAAGAGGCAGAGAGAAGTGGGTGGAGGAGTCACGGAGCCGCCTGAAGAGGGGAGAGCCCAGGCTGGGTGATCAGCTGCCCCCTGGAAGGGCTTGCTGCCTCCCTCTCTGGACCGAGTTTCCTCACTGCTTAAAATCATGACCCCAGGGGCCCCTGTCCCACTGCCCCCCGCATGCAAACACCCTGGGCAGACACAGCCGAGATGGTTCTCGCCCTTTTACAGCTGGGGAAACTGAGGCTGGCAGAGGCGAAGGGCCTCACCTGCAGTCTCAGGCGTGGTAAGAGGGAGTCAACGGCTGGTCTGCTGCCGCCACATCCAGCCACCCCCAGGGCCCCCCTTGACTTCCCTTGTCTTCCTCAAGGGCCGCCCGCCAGGGAGGCCGAGGTGCTGGGGTCTTGGGAGTCAGGCACTTCCTGACTGTGCGATGCTGGTGTCGGCTGGTCCTTTCCCAATCTCAGTGCCCTCATCTGCAAGATGGGGAAAATCAAAAGCCTTTCTCTCCTCCCAGGGTGGGCAGGTGAGGAGGGACCACCCTGGGGAGAAATACGCGTAGGCAGTTGGCTGGGGTAAGCTGTTTTCTGGCTGACGGTCTAAGAGAGCCTCGGTGGCAATGTTTAAGGCTGTTGTGTGTGGGGTCGGGGGCAGGGCAGAACTGGGCAGTAGGAAGGGGCACGTGGCTGACTCACCACTTCCCCAGGGTCCTTGGTGCCCCCCTGGCAGACTCCTGCCTCCAGCCAGTCCCACCAAGGCCCTGCTTCCAGCATCTCTGACTCTCCTGGGTTCCGAAGGCCGACTCCAGTCCAGGGCCACCTGAACCCAGGTTTCCAGGCTGTGTTCCTATGAGAGTTGGAAAGCCTTGCCCATAACATGCTTCCTCCCTCAGAGTCCCAGGCCCCTCAGAGGAAGCAAGAAAACCCCAAGCTGTAGCCCCTTTTGGCTCATAAAACGATCTTTTTCTCTGGGTTTTTTCGGTGGAATAATCTATTTTTAGCATCAAAGAGCTCTGCCAGGGGCTTCGACCGGCGGAGGGACTGGCTTCGTGTGACCACAAACCCTGCCGGAGGTGGGCACCCCTCAGAGGGGTGGTGGTGGGGGGGCAGGAGGGCAGCGAGGAAAGGTGTGCCCCCCGCCCCCGCCCCCAGGACCACACGCTGCAGACTGGCTCGGGGCTCCTTCTTCTCCTGTTCAGGGAAGGCTTGTTTGGGGCCAGGCCACCTCCCCACACCCAGTGCTTTCTCCCCACAAACCCGAAAATAATAATAATAACAGTAATCATAAACTAGCACTTCCCACAGGCCAAGCACTCTCCCAAGAGCCTCAGGTAAATGAACTCATCCTCACAGACAAGGAGACAGTCTCAGAGAGCTTAAGCAACTTGCCCAAGTTTGACTCAGGACGGATGGAGCCGGGATTTGATAGTCTATTTTATCAGCCGTGGGTCTCATGTTACCACTGAGGAAACCGAAGCTCAGGGAAATGAATGAATGCGCTCAAAATCACCAGGACAGCAGACAGTGAGGCCAGGATCTACCCAAGGTGGCCGACTCAGGGCTTCTGGCTTAGACCCGCACCCCAGCCCCTGAGCTTCCGGGGTGCAGCCCCTATGGCCTCAGTTCACTCTCCCAACAAGTGGTGTTTGGGTGTGCTGGGGGCCGTGGGGGCTGGAGGTACTAAAATCTCCCATCCTCCTGAGGAAACTGAGGCTCCAACAAGAAAAGGGACCCATCGGAGTTTGCAGAGTTAGGCCGTGGTGGTGAGCCTCATCTGCTGGAATTCCTGAAGGCTTTGCTAAGCTTTGCTGCCAGCTTCCCATCCCCCACTCCAGATACCCTCCCAAATCCCTGCTGCTTTCTCTGAGGGGTTTGGGCCCCCAGAGGAGTCTGGTTAGGGTTGCGATTTTAAGAAAATGATTTGGTCTTAATGAACCCCCCCTCCCGCATCTCCCTCCCTTTCTCTCTCTCTCCTTCAATCATAATGACCCCGTTTGCAGGGGCGTGCCGGCCAGCAAATTTGCTGACCCAGGCAAAAGGAAGGGGGGGTGTCATTATGTGGTTGGGAAATGGTGAGGCATTTCATATGCCACCGATCTAGTATCCCAGGAATTTCTGCTGCCCTCAAGGAAATTAAAGAATTAGCTACCATCCAGGGCTGTGGCTTCCTCCTCACTGTGCGCGTGCATTTTCTTGACTTTAAATAGGATGCTCTGAGCATCTGCATGCAAGCGGCAGCATTGTAGGAGGAAGAGGGGCTGCCTAGGGTAAGGAGAAGGTCCTCGCCAGTGAGGCTACAGGCTCAGAGAGGGGCAGGAACTTGCCCTAGGTCACACTGCTGCTGCTGCTGCTAAGTCGCTTCAGTCGTGTCCGACTCTTCTCGACCCCATGAACTGCAGCCTACCAGCCTCCTCCGTCCATGGGATTTTCCAGGCAAGAGGACTGGAGTGGGGTGCCGTCGCCTTCTCGGCTAGGTCACACAGCTAAGGCCAAAAAGCGACACCACCTGACTTGCGGCCAGATTTTCTTTCCACTATGCAAGGTTCTGCGAGCAATTTGCTGTGTGAAATCAGACAAGTTCTTTCCCATCTCAGGGTCATTCTTCCTTGTATGTAAAAGGTAGGAGTGAGATGACTGTCTTAGTTTGAGTGCGTGTGCTAAGCCACTTCAGTCGTGTCTGACTCTTGGCGACCCTGTGGACTGTGTAGCCCACCAGGCTCCTCTGTGCATGGGATTCTCCAGGCAAGAATACTGCAGTGGGTTGCCCTGCCCTCCTCCTGCAGGGGAGCTTCCTGACCCAGAGATCAAACCCGTGTCTCTTATGTCTCCTGTATTGGCAGGCGGGTTCTTTGCCGCTAGAGCCGCCTGGGAAACCCTGTCTTAGTTTTGGGGTTCCTCCAAAGACAGACCTTGAGCCTAGGGAACAGGTGTAAGCAGTTTCTTTGGGGGCTGGCACCAGGAAGCAGGAGTGAGGGGCCGGGGAAGAGGCGCAGGGACGGGAAGGCAGCGCATACAGGGTGCAGGAGCAGCAGTTTGCTGCTCTGATCCCTGGAGCTCCTCCCCTCCGGGAGCCCTCTGAGGAAGAGGGTGGAACCCACGCAGAACTGCTTCGCCAGAGGCCAGGGAGCTGGAGCATGTATCTTCCTACTCCCGTCTCTCCTTTTTTGAGGGTTATCCTAGGAATAATGCCCTCCAACAATTCTTGTCACTCCTCTGGACAAAGGTCACTCAAGACCAGAAAATGCCCAATCTGTGCTTTAGGGGAACTCTTTGGGGAGGGTGTGTGATTTCTACGGCATCTCTTGGCTCTGGGAAATAAGGATTTCGTATTTCAAAGCCATCTTCCTCAGTATCCTCTCAACACTTCTGAGCTGTCATGACATCAGGGAAGTGATGTATTGGCACAGACTGTTGTTCAGTCGCTCAGTCGTGTCTGACTCTTTGTGACCCCATGGACTGCAGCACGCCTGGCCTCCCTGTCCATCACCAGCTCCAGAGTTTGCTTAAACTCCTGTCTATTGAAATAGGTGATGCCATCCAACCATCTCGTCCTCTGTCATCCCCGTCTCCTCCTGCCTTCAATCTTTCCCGGCATCGGGGTCTTTTCCAATAAGTCGGCTCTTCACCTCAGCTGGCCAAAATATTGCAGCTTCAGCTTCTTCATCAGTCTTTCCAATGAATATTCAAGGTTGATTTCCATTAGGATGGACTGGTTTGATCTCCTTGCAGTCCAAGGGACTGACAAGAGTCTTCTCCAACACTACAGTTCAAAAGCATCAGTTCTTTGACATTCAGCCTTCTTTATGGTCCAACTCTCATGTCCATACATGACTATTGGAAAAACCATAGCTTTAACTAGATGGACCTTTGTGGGCAAAGTAATGTCTCTGCTTTTTAATACCCTGTCTAGGTTAGTCATCGGAGAAGGCGATGGCACCCCATTCCAGTACTCTTGCCTGGAAAATCCTGTGGACGGAGGAGCCTGGTAGGCTGCAGTCCATGGGGTCATGAAGAGTCCGACATTGAGCGACTTCACTTTCACTTTCTTGCATTGGAGAAGGAAATGGCAACCCACTCCAGTGTTCTTGCCTGGAGAATCCCAGGGGTGGGGGAGCCTGGTGGGCTGCCATCTATGGGGTCGCACAGAGTCGGACACGACTGAAGCGACTTAGCAGCAGCAGCAGCAGGTTAGTCATAGCTTTTCTTCCAAGGAGGAAGCGTCTTTTAATTGAGACGTAATTCAATTGACACAGTAGATGTGGCACAAAATCACTGCCTGCCTATCCCAGAGCTTGAACTTCCCCTATCCATGCTTCAGCATTTTGCACATTTTTTAAAAATATGTTATTTATTTGACTGTGCCAGGTCTTAGTTGTGGCATGTGGGATCTAGTTCCCTGACCAGGGATCAAACCTGTGTGCCCTGCACTGGGAGTGTGGAGTCTTAACCACTGGACCACCAGAGCAATCCTCTTGGATCCTGATTTTCAAAAAGCGTTGAAAGCCCTGAGGGTCAGTGCCTCAGGGTGCCCTTGAGGAGGGTGGTGCCAGGGAGTAGGCTGAATGGAAGGAGAGCCTGTTCTCCATCACTTTGGCTGAAGAAGTCTGCTTTATTAATTTTTATCTAAACTTTTTTCCCCTCGAAGTTACTTAAACAGTCAAGTACTTCTATAAGGAACTCTTCACCAATCCTCACAGAAAAACACATTCAACTTTTAGTTCAGTTCAGTTCAGTCGCTCAGTCGTGTCTGGCTCTTTGCGACCCCATGTAAAGCATCAATTCTTCGGCGCTCAGCCTTCTTCACAGTCCAACTCTCACATCCATACATGACCACAGGAAAAACCATAGCCTTGACTAGACGGACCTTAGTCGGCAAAGTAATGTCTCTGCTTTTGAATATACTATCTAGGTTGGTCATAACTTTTCTTCCAAGGAGTAAGCGTCTTTTAATTTCATGGCCGCAGTCACCATCTGCAGTGATTTTGGAGCCCCCAAAAATAAAGTCTGACACTGTTTCCACTGTTTCCCCATCTATTTCCCATGAAGTGATGGGCCCGGATGCCATGATCTTCATTTTCTGAATGGTGAGCTTTAGGCCAACTTTTTCCCTCTCCTCTTACTCTGTTTCTCTAAGGGGCTTCTCTAGTGGCTCAGATAGTTAAGAGTCTGCCTGCAGTGTGGGAGACCTGGGTTCAGTCCCTGGTTTAGGAGGATTCCCTGGAGAGTGGAAGGGCTGCCCACTCCAGTATTCTTGCCTGAAGAATGCCATGGACAGAGGAGCCTGGCGGGCTACATTCCATGGGGTTGCAAGGAGTCGAACATGACTGAGTGACTAACATTTTCACTTTTTTTCTGTTTCTCTAAATAACATGTTGACCAAGCTCATTGTGATTCTTCAGTTTTAGATATTACCTACGGACTTTCCCCATGGAAGAGGATTTAGCTCCTTTTACCTGAACTTCTTACCATGCACCATTTCTATCCTTCTAGGATAGTAGTTATTTTGGTTAGATGAGCTGTCTGCTAATATTTCCTTTTTTCAGCTGGGTACATGCTTTCCCAGCTGGCTCATATAATATGCTCTGATCACATTTCCTTGATTGCATAGCCTTTTGTTTTCCCTGGAGTTATAATTTGTTTAGCTTTTCATTTGCATAATTTTCTGTGTGCTTACCACAGATGTATTCCTAAACTCTCCACTAATTGTCCACATCTCCTATTATGAAATTCAATAGTATCTATTCACTTATGGAGTCCTCTCTTCTGGAATCCCCTAACCTGCTCTAGTATGGACTGGTTGCTCTCCAGGTCTGCTGCTCAATTACCAATCAGAGAGCTTTCTGCACTGTTTCCCTAGAGTTCTCTTTGCCCCCTCTTCCACCGGAGGCTCTGTTTTCCGGATCCACCCTCTCTCTCGGTTCACTTCCTTGTTTTGATGGAGCACATCTACTAGCAGCTTCCTAAGAAAGGGTGCATAAGAGGTAGATTTATTTATGAGCATTTGATTATGTCGTTAGTCATACATCATGGGTCGTTTGGCTTGGCATAGAAGTCATAGTTAAAATAATTTTCTCTCTTCAAAGGTATCTCTCCATTGTCTTCTTGCTTCTTATGTTGCTACTGATGAGTCTAAAGACATTTTGATTCTTAATCTCTGAAAATAGCTTATTTTTTTTCTCTCTGAAAGTTTTGATGATAGTCTTTGTCCCAAATGTCCCAAGATTCCACAATTACATGCCTTTGTATGGTCCTATTTTCCCCCATTGTTCTGGACATTCCATTGATCCTATGACTTAGACTTTTATCGTGATCAGTCCTGGACAGTTTCATGAATTATTTCTTTGATGTTTTTTTCTTTTTCACTGTTCTTTCTGTTGAGGCTTCCAAAGTTCTAAATAATTTAAGATTTTCATAAATTCTAAAATTCTATCCTCTCCTATTTTCTGTTTTCTTGTGTTTTTGTAGTCTTTCGGTGGGGGGATATCTTCATCTTTATCTTTCCATGTCTCCATTCTAATTTTTGTTATAGTTATTTGAATTTGTCCTTTTCAATTTTCTAATTATTACATTTGCTGTCTATTCTTATTGCATAGATGCAGTACCTGCTCTTATCACTCTGAAGATATTGATAGACTTAAAAACATATTTCATCTTCCTGCCTAGTGTGTTTCTTTTGAGTTGCTTTATTTTTCCATTTTATTTTGTCTTATCTTTCTTGGTAGAGGCTTTCTTCATATGGCTGATGACCCTTGGCTGTCTGCCCTATTTAAAATGAAAGAAGCTCTGTGTAATTGTGTGAGCCTGACTCTGGACTTCATAGAAGGGTCAGACTAGATCATTCTCTTGGCCAGCGTCTTTAGATTTTTCACCTCGGTCTGCTCGGATTCCCAGGGGTAGACTCTCCTAATGTGCTTAGAAGGTACTGGACTGACGGCCAGTGTTTGGGGGCAAGAAGGTTGTGAATGCGTATATGTAACATTCTCTTGATCCTTCATTTTTTATGCCATAGCCCCTGCCTTTTACGTGGTTGGTCCCTGACTATCTAGAGACCCTCTGTTTTCTTTCTCTTCAAAAAATAAACCTCAAGTATCCTACTGAGATAGGAGAGAGAATCTGGGGGTCTAACTGCTTCCTGTAGATTTTCCTTATCTATCTATTTATTATCTGCTTATTTGGCCACATCAGGTGTTAGCTGCAGGACTCGGGATCTTCACTGCAGTGTACGGACTTCAGCTGTGGCCCATGGGCCCCAGAGTGCTTGGACTTCATAGCTGGCAGTACGTGGGCTCAGTTGCTCTGTGGTGGTGGGATCTTAGTTCCCCGGCCAGGGATGGAACCCATGTGGCCAGGTATCGAGCCCATGTCCCCTGCATTGCGCGGTGGATTCTTAGCCACTGGACTGCAAGGGAATCCCTCCTGCGTTTCAAACATCCCTCCTGTTCTCAGTTCCTTCCCCACCCCATTTCTGGATATTTCTCCTGTGCCCAATCCGTGAGTCTTTGGCAGTTTCGCTGTGTAAGAAATGGAGCTGCTTTCTGCTTTCCCACGGCATGTCTGTGGGGATTTAGGCCACTCAGGTCTGCCAAGTCAGTGTCTTGCCGCACAGATGCTTTCCAGGTTCCTACACTTTGCTATTATTATCTTTTCTCTTGTTCTCTGATCTTGTAGTCAGATAAGCTAAAGTAACCCCTCAAACCAAAAAAACACACCAGCACCAATCACCTAGCCAACAACAGCACTCCACACCTGGGAAGCAGAGGTGAACACAGGCCTTCAACCCTCTCCTCTGTTTTCTAGATTGTGGGGAAGTTTTTGATTGAAATAAGGATTCCAGGTCTATCTTGTTTGTGTTTGGGAGGACCCAACTTTAGAAAACGTGAGTGCTTCATGTTGAGGTTTGACAGAAAACAACAAGATTCTGTAAAGCGATTGTCCTTCAATTAAAAATAAATAAATTTAAAAAATAACAGTGAGTTCTTCCTGAAATTCATTTATAAATTATATTAGCAATTCTAGGATTTTTCCATAAAACTTGACAAACTATTTCTAAAGCCCATACGGAAGAATAAGTGGCCAGGAAAAGACAAGACAGTTCTGTAAGAGGGAAGCAAGAAGGCTCATCCTGCTTGATATCAGGACCTAGGACACGTTAAAGTCATCAAGTCAGAGAGGTGCTAGCAGGAGACGATTAGGCCAATGGAATAGAATGAAGAGACCAGAAACGGATGTCCCTGCAAGGGTCCATCAGTCAGGATCCTGCAGGAAACAGGTGGTACCCCCCCCAACGGCTTGGCTGAGGAGTGTTTAAGGCAGCAGAGCTTTGTGGAGGTGAGGCAGGATGAGGGAGCCAGCAAGGTATGCTGATGCTTCCAGATTCTAGCAGCAAGGGGAAGCAATGGGAAACCACTGGGATGAGGGGATGGGGCAGGGAGATGGCTCAGGAAGCCAATAGCTCTGGGAAGGGAGGTGCCTCACAGAAGGAATGCAGACACTGCCCAAACCATGGCAGGCCAGGTGAGCAAGGAGGCCCTCCAGCAGTGCCTCCCTCTGGCTGAACCCAGCAGAGGGGTCAGAGAGCACAAAGGCCAAGCAAGTAGGTCACAGATGGCCGCCTCGAGGCGCACAGAGCAGGGGTAGGGAAAGGTAACAGATCCGAGTGGGGGAATGGAGAAAAACCAATACACGTGGAACTAGCCAACCATCTCCCCGGTAGTCCACTCAAAGGTTCCACAGATGACGCAGATGCCACAGCTCCCAAAGTGACTTCTTCAGAACCTGCTTGTCCTTCTTCTGTGAGTGGCACAGTCATCCACCCTGTCCCCAAGCTAGGTCCTGAATCACTCTTCTGTCTGACTGTTGAATTTCAGTTCAGTCGCTCAGTTGTGTCTGACTCTTTGGGACCCCATGGACTGCAGCATGCCAGGCCTCCCTGTCCCTTACCAACTCCTGGAGCTTGCTCAAACTCATGTCCATCGAGTTGGTGATGCCATCCAACCGCCTCATCCTCTGTCGTCCCCTTCTCCTCCTGCCCTCAATCTTTCCCAGCATCAGGGTCTTTTCAAATGAATCAGCTCTTCACATCAGGTGGCCAAAGTATTGGAGTTTCAGCTTCAGCATCAATCCTTCCTATGAATATTCAGGACTGATTTCCTTTAGGATGGGCTGGTTGGATCTCCTTGCAGTCCAAGGGACTCTCAAGAGTCTTCTCCAACACCACAGCTCAAGAGCATCAGTTCTTTGGTGCTCAGATTTCTTTATAGTCCAACTCTCACATCTCTACATGACTACTGTAAAAACCATAGCTTTGACTAGACGGACCTTTGTCGGCAAATAATGTCTCTGCTTTTAAATACGCTATTTACCTTCAAAATAATCCCCATGTTGCTTCTTGTCTGGTGGGATGGCAGCTCATCCTCCATCTATCAGCCAGGTAGGTGGAGAATCAGCCAGTACTCCGCCTATGCTTTCAACAACTTCCCATTTTCTGCAGGAAAACCCCTGCTCTTTCCCTCCATCTTCTTTCCAGGCTAGGTGTGGGGTCCTCACATGTCCAGGACTCTGCCCCTCCTATAATCTCTCCCGAGAGGCCTGCCTGCCCCCAGCCCTTGCTTCTTGTCCATAGAAAGCTCACGCCTCCACGAAACTGCTCTGTCGTCCAACCTCCTGGCTCGCTCCGTATCTCTAGCTGCTGTCATTCCCATGTCTGGCCCCCTCCACCCTCTGTGAGTTTGCAGAAACAGGAAGTGTGTCTCCAGATCCCCTAAGCAAGCACCCATGATGTTTCACGAGCGAATCCATGACCGCGTGACCAGACAAGGGATTGAACGAAAGGCCCTCCTTTTCTGAAACACTGAAGACGAGAAGGCGGGGCCGTGGGCTCGACGTCCGCGGCATTTACGCAACAGTTGTGTGCTGTGCGCTTACCGTGTGTGACACTCTACGCTTGGTACTGAGTACCCAGCGGTTAGCACAACAGGCGCGATCTCTCCGCTCATGGGACTTAGAGGCTGAAGGGGGAAATCGACATTCGACAAGTAACTTCACAAACAATTACTTCATTTTAGCCATGGGTGAAGTGACATTTTACAGAGTCAGGAGCCGTGGTGACCCGTGGGTGGGGGTGAGGTCTGTGAGGAGTGGGCTAGGTAGAGGGCACAGCACGGGCCAGGGACCAGAGGAGGGCAAGGGGCCAGCCTGACCTGGGAGCTGCAGATCAAGGCTGTAGGCCCAGGCAGAGGGGGCTGAACGGGTAGGAGGGACAGCCCTGGAAGGATGTCAAGGTGACCAGAGATGAAGAGAGTGCGGGTAAGTCTCGGGGCGGGGGTGTAACACGGCCAGATGTGCACGCGTTAGGTTTTCTCTAGAGAATTAGTTGAAGGGGGACTGGGGCTGTGTATACACACACGCATGCAGGCCAAGGACAGAAGGACGGGGTGACCCTTCACCCTCCCTCCCTCCCCACACCCCGTGTGGTGGCTTCCTGTTAAGGTTAGCCCTGGGGCCCCTGGCCCCACCTCCCTGAGATAAGGCTGTCTCCTCTGAACCTGTCCCCTGACTAATACCCTCCATGAGGGGTCTCCCTGGACAGCCCCACGTTTTTGGAGGAGGGGACAGCCTGTCCTAACACCTCACCCTAGGCCTGCCTGCCTGTCATGGGTTGAGTGGTGACTCCCCAAAAGAGTCTCTGGAAACTGTGAAGGTTACTTTATAAGGCAAAAAGAGAACATGGCCTTTTATGGCAACAATCACGCATGCTCAGTCGAGTCCGGCTCTTTGTGAACCTATGGACTGTAGCCCGCCAGGCTCCTCTGTCCATGGGATTCTCCAGGCAAGAATATTGTGAAGCAGGTTGCCATTTCCTACTCCAGGGGATCTTCCCAACCCAGGGATCGTCTCCTGAAGCTCCTGCTTTGGCAAGAAAATTCTTTATCACTGACCCAGCTGGGAAACTCGATATGGCAATCCAGGACCAAACCCAGGTCTCCCACATTGCAGGCGGATTCTTTACCAGCTGAGCCACAAGGGAAGCCCAAGAATACTGGAGTGGGTAGCCTATTCCTTCTCCAGTGGATCTTCCCGACTCAGGAATCGAACCAGGGTCTCCTGCATTGCAGACAAATTCTGTACCAGCTGAGCTACCAGGGAAGCCCGCACCTATATGGTAACAAGTGTGGTTAAATTACAGAATTTGAGCTGAGGTTACTTGGGTTTATCCAGTGGGCCCTAGGTGCCATCTCACATGTCTCTGAGGCAAAGGGAGGCCACTCGGAAAAGAGGAGGCGGGGACCAGAGGGATGCAGCCGCAAGTCAAGGAACGCTGGCCCCACCAGAAGTGGGATGAGGCCAGAGAGGGACTGTCCTTGAGAGCCTCGGGAGGGAGCACTGCCCTGCCCACACCCCGATTTGGGACACCTGGCCCTCAGAACTGTGAAGGAACAGGTTTCTGCTGCTTCAAGCTGCCTAGTCGGTGAGGGTTCGTTTTGGCAGACCTAGGAGACGAACGTGCAGCTGAGACCCCTCCTCGCCGGGATCCTGGGCTGGCGGCTGGTGCTCTGTCCAGGGTCCGACAGCATGGACCTTGTGCGTGAAGCACGACTGGGCCCCTACTTCCAAAATGCCTACCTGGGGCTTGCCACCCATCGTGTGTTGCTCAGTGCACGGCTCTCAGCCGAACTGAAGTGAGTTTTGCACGTGGAAAGGCATGGGCTTGCCAGCCAGGCCCCCCGTACTGGGTTCACACCCCTTCTGCCGTTTGCTCCATGGCACAAGCTACAACTCTGTGTCTATAGACGGGGGCGCCGGCAGCACCTGTCCAGGCGGCGGGTGGAAAGGACTTGGGTTAAATTTGCAGCTCTGCCACCTGCTGCTGTGAACCCAGAGCAAACACCTCAACCTCTCTGAACTTGTACTCCCAACTGAGGGTCAGGAGGGCATCGGGGAACTGGATTTGGGGCAACCAGTTGGCAGGTGGTTTCAACAAGTCCCCTTGGACCCACAGGTCAGCCCCACAGGCTCAGGTTTGCCCATCAGCCCACCCCAGGAGGCCCCTTCCTTGGCCTGTGGCCCCTCAGAGGACCAAGGACCCTCGGAAAATGGTCTTGTCCCTGCCGTGGGGGAAGGGGCCCTCCAGGTTCCTGGAGGGGCTTATGGGAAGTTTCCCACCCCTAACCCCAGCTCCTACCCACCCTGCCCCTCATGCGTGGATGTTCAAGTTCCCTCTTTCGAGGAAATAGATCAAAGAGCCTGAGGCTGCTTCGGGGGAGGGGGAGGGGAAGGGCAGCTGACTGGGGGTTCAGCTCTGTTCGCTGGACTTTTACACGCTGCCCGCCTCGACTGCTCCATCGCCACCCGCACCTGCTGGCTAAGGTCACCCTTGTCCCCATTTAAACTGAGGCTCAAGCCAGGCAGGTCCCTGACTCTGCAGGTGAGGGGCTGCTCCACAGCCCTGAGTGGAGCCGGGCTCTGCCCCCCGGAGCCCCCCCTCCAGGCCTGCCTGCTTGCCCTGCCCCCAACCCTGGGGCCAAACCCCCCTCCTGCCCTCCTCCTCTCCCTGTAGTTAGTCATCTCCCTCCTTAATTACAAAAGCCACACATGTACAATGGTGAACCTTTAGGAAGACCAAAGAGGAAAAAAATTGTAATAATCACCCCACACCTCTTTCTTAAAATTAAATGCTGTCAATACTTTGGTGTGTGTCTCTCTCTTGAGTCAGGGTCTGTCTATTTCTCTTTCCGTTTTTTCTTTCTTCTCCCCAGATGTCATTACCATAGCTGGATTTTCATGAATCCACAGCAGGCATTCTTCCCCTGAGTATACAAGCTTCGGGGGACCTGGAGACTCCTTGAAACCACACACAAAATCATGTCAGATATGTAGCTTCCAGTCCCTCATTTTCATAAAATTCCCAAAGGAGCCCAGGGCCCACATAAAGGTTAAGATTCCCCCTCTCTTCTGCCCTCTGGCCCAGGTCACAGATGGAGCTGTGACTGGGGAAGGCTCGCCCTTTGGGTGTCCTGGGATGGCCGCCCTTCATGGTGGGCTCCGCGGTGCCAGAGGGGTGCCTGCGGGAAGGAGCTCAATGGTGTGGGTCTTTGGGGGGCAAGGCCTGTGGCCCACGTGCATCTAGGGGTTGTCACAGTACAGATTCCCAGGCCTGCAGCCACTTCCACCCACTCCTGTGTGACGGCTCTCCAAAGAGCCCTCCACCAATGTTTGAGGAGTCCCCCCTGGTTTCCGAGGTGCCCTTCACTTTGGGGAGCCGGGCAGTGTGTCCAGCCACCTCGTGTGTGGCTCCCTGGGGCAGAGAGCTGAAATGGCAGGAAGCTGCTTTGCTTTGTTCCACTCACAGGTGCTCATTCAGCACCGACTGTGTGCCAGGCATGAGTCTCGATTCCAAGATTCACAGTGAGCAGAATATGGTCTCTGTCCTCCTGAAGCTGGGTCCTGGGCGAGGAGACAGATGGTCAAGACCAGCAAACAGATAAGTGGGCGTCATGCTGCGTGGAGCCCGTGAGATGAAGAAATCGAGGCAGGAACAGGGACAGAGAGAGAGGGAGGGGCTGGTCTAGGTAGGTCATCAGGGGATCTCTCAGCGGGTGACAAATGAGCAGAGACCCCCACCTCGAGGAAACGAGGGAATGAGTCGTGGGCATTTAGTCCAGAGAAGTGTGTTCTACCTGATGTGAAGAGCCTATTCATTGGAAAAGTCCCTGATGCTAAGAAAGACCGAGGGGAGGAGGAAAAGGTGGGGACAGAGGACGAGATGGTTGGATGGCATCACTGACTCAATGGACATGAGTCTGAGCAGACTCTGGGAGATGGTGATGGACAACGAGGACTGGCGTGCTGCAGTCCATGGTCTCTAAGAGTCGGACACGACTGAGCGACTGAACAACAACAGCGTATTCCAGGCCACAGCAGCAGCCAAAAGGGAGCTGTGCAGAGCAACGGGAAGAAGGTGGCCGGCTCCCCGCCTTCCCGCCGCACGAGGCCGGCTCCACGTGCCAAGGGTCAACCGAGCCAGTCTGTGGCCAAGACCACTGGTGGCCAGTGGTCAGTGGACACAGCGTGAGGTGGCTCTGGGCCTCGGGTTGCCAGACTTGGCAAATAAAAATGCAGGAGGCAAGACATCGCCTGCTGCTGCTGCTGAGTCGCCTCAGTCACGTCCGACTCTGCGCGACCCCACAGACGGCAGCCCGCCAGGCTCCCCCGCCCCTGGGATTCTCCAGGCAAGAGCACTGGAGGGGGCTGCCATTTCCTTCTCCAATGCATGGAAGTGAGAAGTGAAAGTGAAGGCACTCAGTCATGTCCGACCCTCAGCGACCCCACGGACTGCAGCCCACCAGGCTCCTCCGTCCATGGGATTCTCCAGGCAGGAGTACTGGAGTGGGGTGCCATTGCCTTCTCCTGAGATACACTAAAAAATGATTCCGATTTATCAGAAATTCAGATTTAACTGGGAACTCTGTATTTGATCATCAGGCCTACCTGGGTCTGGACTGTGGACAGGTGGGCCTCAAAGCAGCAAAGGAGATTCAAAAGGGACAGCCAGTACGTCTTGCCACAGCATTTGCCCTGAGTCCTGGGCAGGCCATGGGGAGCCATGCGGGGAACTAAGTGGGAGCAGAGAGGCTGGTTTGCAGTTGGGAAGAGTTACATGGGTGGGAAAAGGGGTTTGAAGATACCTTACCTATATCTAAGGTATCTGCCTAAAGGCTGGGAGGTATCCAGGCTTTGGTGATGTCTGGGCTTGAGTGCCAAGGCCTGAAACAGGACAGTGGCTGGAAGTATCAAGAAAGGGGGGAGATGGATTCAAGAGGCACTTAGGATGCTGGTTAGAATGAGCCAAGTGAGGCTCTGGCATTGTAGTCTGGAGGCTGGGTCAACGGTGGTGAGGAACACTGGGCTGGAGCCTGTCTAGGGGGAGGGCATAGGGTGGAACATGGGCAGAACCTGGGAGGTCCTGAGTTGCGAGAGGTCCAGGTTGGTCCTGCCATGTCTGAGCAGGTCTCCTGGAGAAGGGGTCCAACAGGCAGGTAGAGGTATCACTCTGGAGCCCAAAAGGAATGGAGGCCTCACCTGCCCACACAGGGCCATGGAAGAATGGGTATGAAGAGATCCAAATGGAGGGCAGGAAGCTGGGACGCACCAGCCGGAGGGATGGCGGGGGGCGGGGCGGTGAGCTCAGGAAGGTGACTGGGAAGGTAGAGGGGGTCCAGGCCAGGGTTTGGAAGGAAGGTGTCATGGATGGGAGGGAATGGGGCAGAGAGAACCTGAGACGTGACCGTGGATTCGGTTAGGAGGATGGCGTTGGTGATTGAAGTGAAGTGATCACAGTACAGATTCCCAGGCCTGCAGCCACTTCCACCCACTCCTGTGTGACGGCTCTCCAAAGAGCCCTCCACCAATGTTTGAGGAGTCCCCCCTGGTTTCCGAGGTGCCCTTCACTTTGGGGAGCCGGGCAGTGTGTCCAGCCACCTCGTGTGTGGCTCCCTGGGGCAGAGAGCTGAAATGGCAGGAAGCTGCTTTGCTTTGTTCCACTCACAGGTGCTCATTCAGCACCGACTGTGTGCCAGGCATGAGTCTCGATTCCAAGATTCACAGTGAGCAGAATATGGTCTCTGTCCTCCTGAAGCTGGGTCCTGGGCGAGGAGACAGATGGTCAAGACCAGCAAACAGATAAGTGGGCGTCATGCTGCGTGGAGCCCGTGAGATGAAGAAATCGAGGCAGGAACAGGGACAGAGAGAGAGGGAGGGGCTGGTCTAGGTAGGTCATCAGGGGATCTCTCAGCGGGTGACAAATGAGCAGAGACCCCCACCTCGAGGAAACGAGGGAATGAGTCGTGGGCATTTAGTCCAGAGAAGTGTGTTCTACCTGATGTGAAGAGCCTATTCATTGGAAAAGTCCCTGATGCTAAGAAAGACCGAGGGGAGGAGGAAAAGGTGGGGACAGAGGACGAGATGGTTGGATGGCATCACTGACTCAATGGACATGAGTCTGAGCAGACTCTGGGAGATGGTGATGGACAACGAGGACTGGCGTGCTGCAGTCCATGGTCTCTAAGAGTCGGACACGACTGAGCGACTGAACAACAACAGCGTATTCCAGGCCACAGCAGCAGCCAAAAGGGAGCTGTGCAGAGCAACGGGAAGAAGGTGGCCGGCTCCCCGCCTTCCCGCCGCACGAGGCCGGCTCCACGTGCCAAGGGTCAACCGAGCCAGTCTGTGGCCAAGACCACTGGTGGCCAGTGGTCAGTGGACACAGCGTGAGGTGGCTCTGGGCCTCGGGTTGCCAGACTTGGCAAATAAAAATGCAGGAGGCAAGACATCGCCTGCTGCTGCTGCTGAGTCGCCTCAGTCACGTCCGACTCTGCGCGACCCCACAGACGGCAGCCCGCCAGGCTCCCCCGCCCCTGGGATTCTCCAGGCAAGAGCACTGGAGGGGGCTGCCATTTCCTTCTCCAATGCATGGAAGTGAGAAGTGAAAGTGAAGGCACTCAGTCATGTCCGACCCTCAGCGACCCCACGGACTGCAGCCCACCAGGCTCCTCCGTCCATGGGATTCTCCAGGCAGGAGTACTGGAGTGGGGTGCCATTGCCTTCTCCTGAGATACACTAAAAAATGATTCCGATTTATCAGAAATTCAGATTTAACTGGGAACTCTGTATTTGATCATCAGGCCTACCTGGGTCTGGACTGTGGACAGGTGGGCCTCAAAGCAGCAAAGGAGATTCAAAAGGGACAGCCAGTACGTCTTGCCACAGCATTTGCCCTGAGTCCTGGGCAGGCCATGGGGAGCCATGCGGGGAACTAAGTGGGAGCAGAGAGGCTGGTTTGCAGTTGGGAAGAGTTACATGGGTGGGAAAAGGGGTTTGAAGATACCTTACCTATATCTAAGGTATCTGCCTAAAGGCTGGGAGGTATCCAGGCTTTGGTGATGTCTGGGCTTGAGTGCCAAGGCCTGAAACAGGACAGTGGCTGGAAGTATCAAGAAAGGGGGGAGATGGATTCAAGAGGCACTTAGGATGCTGGTTAGAATGAGCCAAGTGAGGCTCTGGCATTGTAGTCTGGAGGCTGGGTCAACGGTGGTGAGGAACACTGGGCTGGAGCCTGTCTAGGGGGAGGGCATAGGGTGGAACATGGGCAGAACCTGGGAGGTCCTGAGTTGCGAGAGGTCCAGGTTGGTCCTGCCATGTCTGAGCAGGTCTCCTGGAGAAGGGGTCCAACAGGCAGGTAGAGGTATCACTCTGGAGCCCAAAAGGAATGGAGGCCTCACCTGCCCACACAGGGCCATGGAAGAATGGGTATGAAGAGATCCAAATGGAGGGCAGGAAGCTGGGACGCACCAGCCGGAGGGATGGCGGGGGGCGGGGCGGTGAGCTCAGGAAGGTGACTGGGAAGGTAGAGGGGGTCCAGGCCAGGGTTTGGAAGGAAGGTGTCATGGATGGGAGGGAATGGGGCAGAGAGAACCTGAGACGTGACCGTGGATTCGGTTAGGAGGATGGCGTTGGTGATTGAAGTGAAGTGAAGTGAAGTCACTCAGTCGTGTCCGACTCTTTGTGATCCCATGGACTGTAGTCTACCAGGCTTCTCTGTCCATGGAATTTTTCAGGCAAGAGTACTGGAGTGGGTTGCCATTTCCTTCTCCAGGCGTTGGTGATTAACGGGGTACAATTCAGATGGGAGGGGTTCAGTGGAGGCAGCAGGTGCCAGATCATTGATTCACTCATCCATTCATCAATTCATTCATTGTTTCAGACTTGGAGCAAAGAGGAAAATGGCCTTGGGGGGCCTAGGGCTGGAAGGGTGGGAGGGGTGTGGCCAGGGGACCATGGCAAGGGTGCAGTGAAGAGGTGAGCGGCCCAGAGGAACAGAAGGTTCCATGGGAGGCAAGGCAGGGACTCTTCGGGGCAGTGTCTGGAAGCAGCCTGGACAGTGGGGAAACGAGGGAGGGGCAGGCTCTCCTGGAGGGCTGCAGAGAGGTGGCGTACTCTGGAAAGAGTTAAGTTCTGAGCAGGTGGGAGGTGGAAAGAAACTCCCTAAGGTGAACCACGGCCTGGGGGCTCCGTGGCAAGGTCTGGTGTGGTGAGGACAAGATGCGGAGGAATAGGAGGCGTGAGTCACCCACACGGGAGCTCTGTGCCAAAGGTGGCAGAGATGGGCTTCAGAAGTCCCAGGGTCCCCATCTGTCCCTTACCCTGCCTGATTAGTCCTGTCCCCCAGCCTTTAGCATCTCTATGCTTTCCATCCTTCCCCCGTCAGAATCCACTCCCAGAAAACCACCTGAAGGCCTTCCCTCTGAGGCCCGGACCGCAGAGCCACCTTCCTCCCCTGCGCTCTGTGAGTAGGCGGAGCACGCTTTCGGCCAGCAGGGTGGCAGCTGAGACAGTGGGATTCCAGGTGCAGGAGAGAGAGAGGAAGTTCGTCCCAGCCACGCAGGGCCAGGGACTACACTGGCACCAGGGGCCTGGCCTCGGTGTCATCCTGGGCCCTGCCGCTCCTGGTGGCCCGATGATGACAGTCCAGGACTCACACCCGCCCCCACTCCAATCCCCAACTCCAGCCCCTACAGTAATATTTCCAAAGCAGAGCAACCAGAAGCAAGACAGAAATCAAGACACTTCCCTTGCCTGCTCTGTCAACTCTGCACATTAAGGCACATCAGATAAGCCTCTTGTCTTGTATGTGGTCGAGGTGTCAGACAAGCCGGTTGCTGTCTGCTTCCCTCGGTGGTTCTAACCGTTCTGCTGGGCCTCCGGGAAGCCTGGGGAGGGCGTGGGCAGAGGCCGCTCACTCCTGGAGCCCGGGCTGGGATGGATTCTTCAGTTCCATTGCAGCCCCAGGGGCGGCAAAATGCCTGGTCCTCTCCTGCTCTACCATCCCCCATGGCTCCCTAGGGCCCACCGTAACATCTCCCCACCCCTCAGCCTGGAGTTTGAGGCCTTCCAGGTAACCTTCTTGCTGCTTTTAATTATGCATCTTGCACTAGTCAGGATAGGGTATGCTTTGCACCTAAAAAATTCAGACCATTGTTCACAGGGATTTTTCCTCCTGGAAGTCCCCCCCTTCCTTCTGCCACTGTCTAAATCCTGCTCACCCTTCATGACCTGGCTTTAGTGCCCCTCCCCCAGGAAGCTTCCATCCTTCTGTGCTTCTTGTAGCCAAGATGTCAGCTTCTGCCTCTGGCGCCCCCTGAGTGTCTGGCACTGTGTGGCGTAGAGCATGGGCATCAGTGAAGGCATTCACTGGATCTCCTACCCTTTCAGGTTTTGTTCACATATATTAGGCACCTACTACACGCAGCCTTACAATTCACAGAACCAACCTCCTGAAAGTTACATAATGGTGTGCTGACGTCAGTACTACTGCCATTTCCATGCTGGGAAACTGGGCTTCAGAGAGGCTAAGGGGCACCCCAGAGTCACACACCAGGAAGTGTCAGCGTCGAGACCGCGCTGAGGCCTTCCCGAGTGCACAATCTGGGTGTTTCTACTCCACGCTTTATCTTTCCAGCTGGAACATCTTCCATCAGATAGAGTTTTGGAGGAGCAGAGAGGAGTGATCGGGTTGTTTTCACACTGACTTTCATTTCAACCTACTCTTTCTTCTTTCTTATGTCTTTTCTTACAACAAGAGATATTTGTGCTCAGCTCTGACACTTAACCCAGGGCTCTTTCTAAAACACTCTGTTGCTTCTGTTTCAGGTGGAACGCCTGAGCTAGAAAAAGACAGAAAGGTCACCTGGTCCATTCCCCTGCTTCTAGTCAGAACTCCCCTGATTATTACAATTGAAAGTGAAAGTCGCTCATTCGAGTCTGATTCTTTGCAACCCCATGGACTATACAGTCCATGGAATTCTCCAGGCCAAAATACTAGAGTGGGGAGCCTTTCCCTTCTCCAGGGGATCTTCCTAACCCAGGGATTGAAGCCGGGTCTCCCACATTGCAGGCAGATTCCTTACCAACTGAGCCACAAGGGAAGCCCAAGAATACTGGAGTGGGTAGCCTATCCCTTCTCCAGCGGATCTTCCCAACCCAGGAATCGAATCAGGGTCTCCTCCTTTGCAGACAGATTCTTACCAGCTGAGCTACTAGGGAAGCCCTATTATAAGTGACAGGAGCCCAACTGTGATGGTTAACATTGTGTGCCAACTTGGCGAGGTGCTAGTACCCAGATATTTGATCAAGCACCACTCTAAATGTTGCTGGGAAGGTATTTTTAGATAAGGTTAACATTTAAATCTTTGAGTAAAGCAGATTTTCCTCCCTAATGTGGGTGGGCCACATCCAATCAATGGCCTTAAGAGAAAAAAAGACTGACTTCCCCGGAGAAGGAGGTCAGCAGATAGACCTCCAGACTGGAGTTGCCACATCAGCTCTCGCACAGGTCTCACTCTGCAAACTGTGGACCTTCCAGGCTCACCAGAGAGGACTTCTTCCTTAGAATCTCTCTCTCTGTTCTGCTTTCCTCTGCGCTGACTTCATTCTTGAGCAGGCTCTCCTCATGGGGCACAAAGAAAGCTGCCTTATGTTCTAAGTTATTGTCTAAGCTCAGCAAACCATAGAAAGGGAGGACTGCTTTTCAAATAATTCCAGCAAAAGTTCTGGGGTTGCCACTCAGTGGCCTGCTTAGGTCACATGACTTGTCCTGAGCCAACTGCTGAGACTCTGGCCAGGGAACCAGATAACCCTCCTTTCTGTGGTCTGACGAGGATGCCTACATGTTTGTTTGTTCCCTGCCTTGAGGTACATCCAGGGGATGGAATCACTCTGAACTGGAAACTGCAGATTTGAAGAAAAAGCACACGGATGTGACAAAGCCCAGGGTTTCATCTGAACAGCTTTGGGGGTGGAGTCAGGCTTTGAATCGTCCCCTGGGAAGCAGTCTGGCTGAAACTGAAATCTCCAGGGAACTGGCTCATGATGCCTCCCTACCCTCCATGGAACTCAGGAGAGTTTAGTGCCTGCCTCTGCCCAGCACTTGAGCCAGTTCTATACCATTTGCAAATGGTTACATGCTTCTGGTGACAGGGAACTCATTACCTATTAAGGCAGCCCATGGCATTTTTGGCTAGTTCTGACTAGGTGAAACTTCCTTTTTACATTGAGCTGGAGTCTGCTCACTCAGTAGCCACCGTTCTGCCCTCTTCCACTCTCCCCCACCCCCCGCTGTCCCTTTCTGCCCAGTCCAGCTCTATGCTAACCCCTCACCCACACCAAAGTCTCCAGCCTCTAAGCCAGCTCTCCTATCAGCTGTTCTCCTGATGCCGAGCCATGCATACTGCTCATGTTATCTCATGCCCTTGTCCCTGAGGTGGGCACTCCCATTGTGAGCCTTGAGATGTGAAGCGGTTTCTTAAGGTCACCCAACCGATACAGGACAGAGTAGGAAGCCTGCTCTGACTCTAAATCCTATGGGGTTTTTTGCCACCAGGCTAATCTGCCTTCAACAGTTCCTCAAATGATATGGTTTCAAGAAACCCCTGCTATCCTTGAAACTTTCTTCTGATTGTGGTTCAGTAGATAAAAGCTTCTCGCAGTGGGATGGCCAGGACGGAGCTGAGTTGGTAAGGACTTCTATGGTGCCATATTATGGAAATTTCTCTCAGACTGCTCCAATGATTGGCTCGGAACTGAAAATTCCAAGGGGCCATGGCTTCAGGCATGGCTGGATCCAGAAGCTCAAGCAGCATTATCAGGATAAGGTCTCTCTCCTTCTTCTTCTGCAGCTCCCCATAATGCTATCCTCGGTCTTGGCCCAGTTTTCAGGCACCCATTTCCTCTTAGTTTCTGTGGCCTTCAGTAACCAAAAATTTACATTTCTTCAGTTTAGCAGTCCCAGGAAATGAGCTCTCCTTTCCATGCTGCTACTGCTAAGTCACTTCAGTCGTGTCCGACTCTGTGCGACCCTATAGACGGCAGCCCACCAGGCTCCCTTGTCCCTGGGATTCTCCAGGCAAGAACACTGGAGTGGGTTGCCATTTCCTTCTCCAGTGCATGAAAGTGAAAAGTGAAAGTGAAGCCGTGTCCGAGTCCTAGCGATCCTGTGGACTGCAGGCCACCAGGCTCCTCCATCCATGGGACCTTCCCAGCAAGAGTTCTGGAGTGGGTTGCCATTGCCTTCTCCGTCCAGTTGCCAACTCAGCCTTTCCATAGATCTAGGCAAATCCCAGGACAGGGTCTCACTGGCCTGGTTTGGATCATGTGCTCGCCTTTAAAGCAAGGGCTAGATGTACTTGGATTCAGTGCTTTCACTGGCCAGGCCCGGAGAAGTCAGAGAGATAATAAACCACAAAGCACAAACAAAGATGGAATATGTCGGATGGCAAAGGGCACTAAGAAGCAAACAATGTGCAAGATAAGAGGACTGAAATTTACATGGCGTCAGGAAAGGCCTCTCTGACGAGGGGACATTTGAGGACAGGCCTAAATGAAATGAGTGAGTGAGCCACACCGTGACCTGGAGGAGGAACATTCCAGGCAGAGGAACAGCAGGTGCAAAGGTCCTGAGGTGAGAGCGGGCTTGGCGTGCTCCCAGGAGAAGTGCAGGAACTGGTGTGAACCGAGCGGGTGAGCGAGCGGAGAGGAGGAGTCTGAAAGTAACACAGGCCAGGCTCGTAGGGCCTGAAGCCCACGAGAAGGACTTTTTCTCGTCTTTCCAGGGTGGTGGGAGCCGTTGGAGGATCCTGAGCAGAGGAGCGGCCTGATCTCACTTGTAACCAGATGATGCAGAACCACAAGGAGAAAGCAGGAAGGACGGGTGGTTCCTCACGAGAAAATCCAGATAGCGTTTTCAAAGGGAGACAGGACAGATGCTGGGGGTGCCCAGACACGGTGTCCACTGCGGCTGCCTAGCTCTGCAGAGGAAGGCTGGCTCACGGAACAGGGCCGGCGGGAAGGCAGCGCTGGTGTTAGGGACCGGGGTCTCTGGGGACCCTCTGCCCCGCTCCTCCTCGCTTTAGGCTGTCAGTCCTTGGAAACGGTCCTACCCTATGAATCAAAAAGGTCCTGTCTCAGGCGTTCAAGGGCCTGGCTTCTCTTTCCTGCTCTCCTGCCCATCTCGCTTCTCCAGCCACTCAGGCTCCTCACTGCTTCTGAGCATGCTCCACCCAGTCCAGCCTCTGGGCCTTTGCTCATGCCATTTCCTCTTCCTGGAGTGACCGCCTGACCATCTGCACGTGTTGTGATCCGGCCAGCCTGCAAAGGGGACCACGACTCACTAAAATGGGCCACTTGTGGGCCTGTCTCCCCAACTTGCCCACAAGCTTCAGGAGGGGGGGGGGACATGTTCTCCTGTGTCCTCATCACTTCAACTGGGCAGGTGGGCAGGAAATGCTGGTTGAATAATGAATGATGAACAAATAAATTATAATTGATGAAAGGGGGAATGAGGAACAGAGGGAGGAAAGGAGGACAGCCCAGTTCAAATGTGACCTTCCTCGGGAGCCTCCCCTGATTTCCATGTTTCAAAGCCACATGTCACGTATTTCTGAGCATCAGTCATTTTGGGATATGCCACCTCATCTCTCCTTTCTGTGATTCTAGGAAATACATCTTCATCTCCATCTTTTCCTCTAGCCTCCCCATTCCCTTCCCACGCCCTTCCTGGCATGTGGGGCCTACAAAGGGTTTAATAGCTACTGAATTAAAATGACTGAAGGCCTGAGAAACATACCAATGTCCTCCCCTACCCAGAAGAGGAGTACTTTTCTACTGAATGACGGGAAGGTTTAAATCCATCTTCCTCTAGCAGGGGAATCTCAGACGTGAAGGGGAAGTGAAAAGGGTGAAGAGAAACAGGGTTCCAAGTTCTCCAAAGGAAGAAGGGAGCATATGCTAGGTGTCTGTTGTGTGCAGGCGCTTCACACAGACTCTTAGTTTATTTTCCCAACAGCCCTGGGAGGTGGGTATCAGCCTTCTAATTGCACAGGAAGAGAAAGAGGATTAGAGAGTGACAAGACCACAGTCACACAGCTGTTAAGAGGCATGGATGGAACTGGACTCCAGGCAGTGGTGTTTTGGCTTTCAAAAAAAAAAAAAAGAAAGAAAGAAAGCCTTGATTTGTGGCCAACTTCTATGGTTTAACTACTCCCACCAAGGTCAATTTCAAGTTACCAACAACTGACCTACAAAATTCCCAAGGGTTTCACAGTTGCCTCCTGCAAGCTCATAGCAACCAGCACCAGCTGGCTCCAGCGCACGTCTAAAGCTGTCTTACCCCCAGATGAGGCCCCCTTCCACTGCCCTGGATGAGTGGGTGGTGGGAGCAGAGGCCGGTGGAGCTGAGATGTGGGTGAGGGTGGCCCTGGAGGCGGGGGTAGGGCTCCTCCCCAGGCTCAGATTTCCCCTGTGCTTCTCTCAGCCCCACTGGCTCCCTTCGCGACTCTCTCTCTCCATCACTTGCTGGTGCCATCTGATGCTTTCCCATGGTGGGCTCCTCCCAGAAGCCCCCTTGGCTCTCTCTCCTTCTGATTCTTGGTCCTTCTGACACATTTTCTCTCCCATTTCTACCTGCAGGTTTTTCTCTCTCTCTCCTTCTCTTGACTCTCCCTCCCTCTCAGGAAACTTTTCAAAGTCGGCTTAAAAAACAACACAGCGACTCACTTTACAGGTTTTTTTCCCCTGTTCTTGAGAACAGGACGTGAGAAGGCCAGGTTGAATTTCCTGTGTGAAATGATGTGTGGGCTTTGTGAGCAAAACAAGGGTCAGGCTGTGGTCCTGGAGAAGCTGATGCCAAGGTCACCGGGAATCAGGCCTCAGACAGCAGCCCATGGGGCACCCAGGCCATTCCCATCCTTTTGGAAGATAGATTTATGGGACATGTGCTGGGAGAGAGCTGGGATGGGCAGGGAACATTCCACTGCACACCACTGTCATGCCCCATTTATCCAGGTCCTCACCAGAGCAAGGAGGGGCCCTGGCCAGTCCAGACTCTATTCAGCTCTTTCCGGTGTGGGTGTGACTGGAGGCACACAACACTCTGCCTCTCCAAGCCTCAGTGTCCTCATCTGTAAAATGGGGATGACTCTTGCCAGTGAGACTAAATGGAGGTCATATACCCAGAAAAATGCCTGGCAAGTAGGTGGTGCTGAGGTAACGTTAGTTACTTTGTCCAATGGGGAGGAAGCGGAAGGGAGGTGCTCTCTATAGATACTAACTGAAATCTCCACCCTGTATTTGGCAAAACCATGGTTAATTGAAATTCTCTTGAAACCCCTAATAATTGGCTGTAGGACCTTAGGCAGGTTACTTAACCTACTCACACCTCAATTTCCTAATCTGTAAAGTGGAGTTTATGACAGGACCTACCACATAGGAATATTACATAGGTTGGGAAGATCCCCTGGAGAAGGAAATGGCAACCCACTCCAGTACTCTTGCCTGGAGAATCCCATAGAGGGAGGAGCCCGGTAGGCTACAGTTCATGGGGTCGCAAAGAGTCGGACACGACTGAGCCACTTCACTTCACTTCAAACGAGTTGATACATGAAAAATGTTTAAAGCCAGGCCCGGCATATAGTAAGTGCTTAATTAATGCAAGCTATCACTACCGTTGGTTTTTACATTCCTAACAGCCATTTGACAGAACACTGTGACACTTCTCAGTTAAATTTGAGGCGGCCCCTGATAAAGACAAGCTCCATACATTTTCCTCCCAGGCATCCGCCTTCAGAGGCTCTTAATGACTCAGCGCTGCCCCGGTGCCCTCACTTGCTACATGGGGTGCGCACCTCCGTGGGCAGCGCTTGGAAATGGTGGCGGTGTTACTCTTTCTCTTCCTGGTTGCTCAGATTCCATGAGCTCCGGACGTGAGAGGCTAAGCTCTCCGTGCCATATCACCACCTGAGGTCCAGTTCCGGCCGTTCTGGTGGCCACACCCCCATCTCTGGGGCCAGCACGTGACCCAGACCTGGCCACCAGAGATTTTCTGATTGGTTTGTGGCTGGGCATGTGACCCAAGATGGGCCAATGAGAGCCCAACCCTGAGTTCCGGCAGAGGAACGGCTCTTGTCATGTGACCGGCACTGTCCCAAGCAAGTTTGGGCATGCTCTCCTTGCCTCTTCTCAGCACATTTATACTCATTTTACAGATGTCTGGTACTGGTTTTGCAGCTGACTCACTCTGTGATCTTGGAGAAGGTCCTCATTTATTTACTAAACCATTAATTGTCAAGTGCTGGGAAATAAAACTGCTAACATTTACTGAGCCCTGGCTATGCTCTCAGTGCTGCTCTGAATGTTTCACAGCTGAGAAAAATGCCATTATTTCCATTTTACAGGTAGGAAAACTGAGTCACCAAAAGCTCACACAGCCAGTTTGTGGAGAGCTGCGATATGAGCTCAGGTGTCTGATTCGTGGTCCACGTGCTTAAACTACTCACTGTCGACCTGTGCTGAGCCAGGGGGAGTTTGTCTGTCTTTATGGAGCAAGGGTAATGGCTCTTGGACCCTCTCTCTAGTTTCCTGGTTGGTTCTGGTTTTGAGGAGGCAGAATAGGCCATGTCCCAGATCTGGGAATCCCAGCTCTGACCTCACTCACCTGTGACCCTGAGGTCTTGGCTCCTCTCTGAGCCTCACTTTTCCTCTATCAATCAGTGAGATGCATTATCAAAGAAGTTGCTCCACATGCTTTCTGCCTTCTGGGCTCTTAGCACCTCTCTGCCTCCTGCCCCGTGTGGCCCATTCTTCCCATCCCCAAACCCCGTTCCCTCCTCCGGGAACTCACTCCGAGAAACAGTGGGTTGTGTATGTATATATTTCCTGGCCTCTCTCCCTTAATATCCCTGGCCTCTTCCCAGACAGCTGAGGCAGATGGGATTCCAAGTTCTTGGGTTGGTATAGATCCACTGCCCACCCGCCATGCAAACCTGTCTGGCCTGGCAAGGACAGGGCTATTTCTATTGATCTGTGCTATGAGCACAAGGAAAACAGCTGTTATTCTCCAAATCTGAAATCGATCGGACTCAGCCTAGCAGATGAGGGCAAAGGGTTTGGAGGCAGGAAGTAATTCCCCTTGACTTTTGAAAACACTTTGCTTGGAGGTCAGCTGGTGTGGCCAGACTGCAGAGCATGCTGGGAAGCCCCAGCCTGTGAGGAGGAAGAGACTTAGTCCAGGAGATACCTTCCAGGTTCAGGGATAACCTTGATAAATTTTTGGTGCTTCAGCTCATTGCTGTTCCGCTGTAGCCCTGGATTTTGAACTGAAAAATAGCCTGGTGGTGTGTGTTTGACAGCTCTGGCCCAGGATCATCAATCTGGTTCTAGCCCTTGCTCTGACATTGACCTACTGTGTAGCCTTGGGCAAGTTTCTGTCCCTCTCTGGGCCTCAGTTTCCCAGGGGCCAAAGGAGAAGTTCAGATTGATCATCAGTAAGCTGTAATCAGTAAGTAATCAGTAAGTCAGCTCTGTTCTCCCTGGTGGTGGTGACAACATTTCCTGGTGTCTGGGCACGTTGCGCTAGCCAGGGAAGGGGCCCGTGGAGTGGGCATGGTCCTAGCCAGGGCATAGCTGGTCCACTTCACAGCCTGACCCTTGCCATCCCAGTGTCAATTACTCTTTTCTTTCCCCCACTCTTACCTTCTCCTGGTAAGTTCCCTTCAAAAGGCCTCATGATAGTTACCCCCACCTCCCAACCCACCCCATCCCCCGGGCCTGTACCTGTCTCCCAAGGTGTAGCCTCCCCTGCGGTCAGGGAGAAGGCCCTGGGTCTTTGCCTCTTTACGGGGGTGGGGCTGACCCCCAGGAAGAGGACCTCAGGAGCTGAGCCTGCAGACAGGGTCCTTGTGATAGCTTCCAGAGCTGGGCTCCTGTATTTGCTGGGCAAGGAACACTGGGCTGAGGGTCTAAGCCTGGACACACCCTGGTTTCTGGCTTGCAGTGCCCACATCTGCAGAAGGGGTGCACTGAGCTGGGGGCAGCGCTGAGGCCCCTCCAGGCTGATCTCACCTGCAGCTCTCTCTCTGTTCTCTCCTCATTTTCTTGACTCTCCTCCCTTCCCTCCTTTCTCCCTTCCCTGCTGCCGCTCCACTCCTCCTGCATCCCACCTGCAGCATCTTCATGGCCTCCTGACCCAGACTAGCCCTTCTGTCTCCCTGTTTCACTCTGTCCTTTAAGGTGAATCTTCAAAAACATGTGTCTGACCAGACCCTATCCTTCTCCCTGGCTCCTCACTGCCCAAGACATAGAAGTCCCATCAGCGGCTCTATGCTCTCTTCCCAGTCAAGGCCAGCCTCTCCGCAAAGGTTCTGACAGGACAGGGTGGGTTTATTTACTCCTCGCTGATGCTGGTTTCTCTGTCCCCAAGGTGAAGTCCTGCTGGTTGACCGTGTTTCCTGCCTGGGTTTTTCCTGCCCGGCCCGTCTTCCATCCGCCCCACCCTGGACCCCCTCCACCCTGGCCACAAGCTCTCCCTCCATGTCCCCTCCCTGGCCACCGGAAATCAGACTCAGGAGCCCTTGGGTTCTTCTTCAGCAGGAAGTTGGCACCCACGGGCAGCAGCCTCAGCCCAGGTCACCCTTTGGTCCGGGTTAGGACGGCCGCAGACTACACACCGGTTAGCCTGACGGACATAGCAGAGCCACCCTCCTGCCCTGTCTCTTATACACATCTAGATGTGTATAAGAGACAGCTCCCCACCATGCCCCCAGCTCTCTAGCCATAATACACTGATCCTGCTTCTCAGGTAGGGCTTTCCCACCTCTGGGCATTTGCTCTTTCCCTTCCCTCCCTTCTCCTGTCCACCCTATTGTTCTTCAGGACCCGTACATAGGTCGTGTCAGCTGTGGTACCCACTGTTCAGAACCCCCGTGCCTCTGGCTACAGCCTCTCCCATGTTTCAGGTCTGCGTCAGATTTGAGGTGGCCTTCACAACAGGGGCTTTTGAACTATGGTGTTGGAGAAGACTCTTGAGAGTCCCTTGGACTGCAAGGAGATTCCACCACTCCATCCTAAAGGAGATCAGTCCTGAATATTCATTGGAAAGACTGATGCTGAAGCTCCAATACTTTGGTCACCTGATGCGAAGAACTGACTCATTTGAAAAGACCCTGATGCTGGGAAAGATTGAAGGCAGGAGGAGAAGGGGACAAGAGAGGATGAGATGGTTGGATAGCATCACCGATGCTAAGGACATAAGTTTGAGCAAGCTCTGGGAGTCAGTGAAGGACAGGGAAGCCTGGCATGCTGCAATCTGTGGGGTCACAAAGAGTCAGACACGACTGAGCGACTGAACTGAACTGAACTGAACTCACAACAGGGGATCCCTCCATGTTACAGAGGCTGCCTCCCAAATTCTGGGAGACCATGAGGGCCCTGAGGACAGGACCTAGTCTCTTCTCATCCTGTTGTCAGGGACTTAATTCTGAAGTTGCTTCTTCTTCTTTTTTTTAAAAAAAACTTACTGTATTTATTTCTGGCTGGCCGGGTCTTCATTGCTATGCAGGCTTTTCTCTGTTGTGGTGAGCGAGGCTACTCTCGTGGCGAGCAGGCCTCACTTGTGGAGCGTGGGCTCTAGGGTGCACAGGCTTCAGGAGCAGCAGCACGTGGCCTCAGTTGTTGTGACTTTGGGCTTGAGAGCACCGGCTCAACCGTTGTGGTGCACAGACTCAGCAGCTCCACAGCACGTGGGATCCTCCAAGATCAGGATCGAACCCACGTCTCCTGCATTGGCAGGCGGATTACTTACCACTGAGCCGCCGGAGAAGCCTGAATAGTAGCTTCTTAATAGCGACTTGTTGGATAGAACTGGGCTGGGGCACCCTCTGGAGGGAGCGCATGGGTAGTCTTTTTGGACCTGGACTGGTTAACAGGAATGAGGTGGATTGGGAGGATTTATCCTATACTAGTTTAATTGAGTTGAGTTAGGTGTGCTAGTCAGGCTGGGTGAGGCCGGGTTATCTGGGCCTAGTTGGAATAAACTGAGTTAATTGGATGGGGCCAGTTAACAGAGTGGGATTGGTTTCACTGGACTGGACTGGTTTGGGGAAATGGCCGTTTAGTTGAATTGTGTTGGATTACTTGAGATTGAGAGACCTGAGGTGGCTTGGCATGGGTAAATTGAGTTGCTTTAAGCTGGTTGAGCTGGGTTATTGGCTTGGCTTTGCTTGGGCCAGTTCATTTGGGTTGGGTAAGTTGGGTTGGTTTGGGCTGGTTTAGTTGGATTTGGCTGGTTAGTTGGATTCAGCTAGGCTAGCTATATTGGGCTACTGAGTTGAGTCTTAGTTGTGGTTGCTAAAACAGAATGCCATAGACTGGATGGTTTAAACAACAAACATTTATTTCTTATAGGTCTGAGGCTGGAAGCCTAAGATCAAGGTGCCAGCAAGGTTAGGTTCTTAGTAAAGGCCCTCTTCCTGGTTTGCAACTGGGCATTTTCTTTTTATATCCTCACAAGGTAGAGAGAAGGCACTGCTCTCTTCATCCCTTTATAAGGGCACTAACTCCATCACGAGGGCACCACATTCGCCACCTAATTACCTCCAAAGGCCCTACCTCCAAATACCACCATGTTGGGGACTTAGGCATTGACATATGAATTTAGAGGGGACACAAACATTCAGTCCATAACAAGTTGAATTGGTCGACTTGGCATGGGTGGGTTGAGTTGGGCTAACTCTGAATAAACTGGATTATGTGGGTGGGGCGGGGCTACTTGAGTTGGTCTGGTTGACAGAATTAGGCTTGGTTACATGGCTGAACTCATTACTTGGCTTGGGTTAGTCGGTTGGGTGATTGGTTTGGGTTGGTGCAGGCAAGGTTAGTTGGGTAAAGCTAGTGGGATGGGATGGGTCACTTGGGTTTCTAGAACTGGGCTGGCTTAGATAGGTTGGGTAGCTTGGCTTGGGCTAGACTGGCGCGGTGGGCTGGGTCGCAGGCTGCGCTGGTCTGGCTGGGGTCCCAGCTGGCTGGGGTCTAGCCACAGTGCTCTGGGTTCTGCTCAGTCTCCAGCTCTGAGCCAGCACGGCTGGGGTGGGGGGTGGGGGTGGGGGGCGCCTTGGCCACAAATAGCTGTGGGGAACACAAACAGTTTGGTCTTCAAAGACCTCAGTGGTGGCGGCTGTAACTTTCCACACAGCCCCAACAAGCACGCCTCTAGGCCTCGTGTTCAGGCCCAGCTGCTGCTTCCTCTGTGAGCAAACCGCAGCGTGGGGGGCAGGAGAGGTGGGGAGCAGGGGGGCTCTGAGCCCCACCTTGCCAGGCGTCCCCCAGCTTACACGCTAGGTGCTCTCTACCAGGGAGCTGGAGATTGACCCCATGGCGGGGAGCATCTCCTCCCTATATGGGGCGCACATAGTGTGTGCCAGGCCCTGGCAGAGGAGGGTGAGACCAAGAAGGACCGCAGGGAGGCAGGAGCTTTGGTTGATGATAGTTAACTCACCAGGCAGGGGTGATGATTAAACTACAGGCCTGGAAGGGCTCAGGGTGCCTGGAACTGGTTCCTACACGGCTGTGGTGGGAGTTGGGCTGGAGTTCATTCATTCATTCATAAAAGAAAAAAACAACTATTTCTTGAGCACTAAGTGCAAAGCCCTGGCGGGCAGGAGTCAAAGGAAGGAGTGTTGGTGACAGCTATGAAGACAAACTGGCTTCCCGAAGGGCTGAGCGACCCTGTGGACCCCTGTTTTCCCACTCCCCCTGCTCCATCCCCCCTGTTCTCCTTTGAGCACACCCACCATGAGCAGCTCAGAGCCCTCTCACATCCCAGCGAGATATGCCTGTGGGCAGACAGACACATGAGGGTGACCAAACCCAGACACCCAGACAGCAGGCCTGACGCTCAGCGCCTGCTAACCACCCTGCCCCTCAACTGCCTCTCCGCCTCTGGCCGTTCAGCCCACTTCCCACTCAAGCCAGCCAAGCTGACCCTCCCCTGGTCCCGTGGGAAGGCAGAGCATCTAAACATCAGAGCATCTGGGGGCCTCAGAGGTTGTCAGATCGAGAGACGAGGAAACGGGGGCCCAGAGTCGGAGAGTGCCTTGCCTGAAACACACAGCACATGAGACGCACAACGAGGGCCCCCGTCCAGATGCCCGATTCCCCACGCCGGGAGCAGCCACATGGCCCAGTGGAAAGTCCATGTGTTTGCGATTCAGGCAGCCCTAGACGTGCTGTTTGCTGCTGTGTGGCCTTGGGGAAGTGCCTTCGTCTCTCAGCCTCTCCTTTCCTCAAAGGTGGTGGTTCTCAGGCCCCGGGGGACTCTGCTCCTGGCGGAGCGGTGGGGGGGCGATATTTGGAAATGTCTAGAGACGTTTTCGGTTGTCACAGCTAGGGGGTCACAATGAGTGGGCAGGAGCCAAGGATGCTTATAAACATCCCTCGGGGAGCAGGACAGCCCCTCCCAATGAAAAAGAGCTGGTCCCAAAGACTGGTAGTGCTGACGCCAGGTAGCTCTGCTCCAGGGCGACCAACTGTCTCAGTTTGCTTCCCAGGCTCCGTCCTCCTGCGCCCTTCACTCCATCATTTCTGGGCTCTGCGCCTGGCCTGTCCGCCCAAGGTGCCCAGGTCCCGCTCCCCCATGAAGCCTCTCTGACGGGTCCCTCCCGAGAGAACTGTCTCTCCTCAGGCTCACCACCCTGTCGTCTGTCTCGCACAGCAGAGCACTGCCCCTCAGGTTAGTTGCTGGGGGCTCTGAGGGCTCCGGGTTTCTCTTATTTGCAGGCACCTCAACTCATTGCCCTGGATTTAAGTGATTCCCTGCTCATGTTAAGAGAGAGCACCCCCAATTCAGGGCCTCGTTGGGTATATGTCTGCACCCCCTGTCCAGCTCAGGGCCTGGCACAGAGGGGATAAATGTCTGCTGGAGACATTCCACCAGGTGCCAGCCTCCACCGTCTGCACGTCCTGGAGGCTTGTGTTCTTTCCCCATCATCCCGTTCCTCCATCACGCCCAGCACGGGACTGGGACCAACCAGTCCAGACCTAGGTTTTCTCAGCCTTGAGAAATGTCAGGATGGAGGTCATAAGGTGTCAAGAGGTTCTCAGCACACCGAGGGAAAAGGCTGACTACAGAACAGTTATGTGGGTGTGAGCTCATCTCGGTTAGTTATGTTCATATGAAGGACATGTTTTCTCGATGTAACAATGCACTTTGGCTCTTAAGGGTGACATTGGCAGGGCCTGGCCACTTCCCTGCTTCCCCAGGTGTAAACTTGGGCAAGTTTTTCCATTTCTCTGGGCCTCAGTTTCCACATCTGTAAAGTGGGTGTAAGAGTGTCTCCCTCCCTGGGGAGTCAGGAGGCATCCATGAGCTAATGCTGTGAAGGGTCTGTACAAAGTGCCCAGTGGGTGTCATACAGCTGTTATGGATGTGCTTGGGGTGCAAACTCCCCCCACTTTTCTTTTTCATCCTGCCCTTCCCTGCAAGCACTCCCCAATAACAGACAAGGCCCGTACATCCCAGCAGAGACCCGGCTCTGAGCCCTTGTGGTCCCTGGATCAGGACAGGGCCGTTGGCTTGTCTTCCAGCCCCTTGAAGAGGCCACACAAGATTCCCAGAGCATCCGCCCTGGCTCTCCTACCCTGCACCCAGCGATGGCCACTGCTGTGCCCATGCGGAGACAAGGCCAGCCTCTCCGCAAAGGTTCTGACAGGACAGGGTGGGTTTATTTACTCCTCGCTGATGCTGGTTTCTCTGTCCCCAAGGTGAAGTCCTGCTGGTTGACCGTGTTTCCTGCCTGGGTTTTTCCTGCCCGGCCCGTCTTCCATCCGCCCCACCCTGGACCCCCTCCACCCTGGCCACAAGCTCTCCCTCCATGTCCCCTCCCTGGCCACCGGAAATCAGACTCAGGAGCCCTTGGGTTCTTCTTCAGCAGGAAGTTGGCACCCACGGGCAGCAGCCTCAGCCCAGGTCACCCTTTGGTCCGGGTTAGGACGGCCGCAGACTACACACCGGTTAGCCTGACGGACATAGCAGAGCCACCCTCCTGCCGGGTCCAGCCAGGCAGCTCGATCTACAAAGAGATGTTCTCTGCCATTGTGAGAGAAGAGCATCCTGAACTCAGCATGGAGGCAGGGACCCGACTTCAACTCCCTGACTTTTGGCTTGATGACTCAGGAAGAAACAGAGCCACACCCCGCTCTGTGGTGAGCTGTCCTCCCAAACATGCTTTTTATTTTTTCTCCAAATTTCAATCATTCCAGTAACAACTTCAAGACGTTTCTTACTCTAAACTCGTATTGCACATAATATTCCTTACTTCATGTGTTTTAAAAAACATATTCATTGTTTTTACTTTAATAGATTTAACCTCATTCTAAGAAATCTTGTGTGTGGAATCCCAGGTTTGATTAAGCAGAGACTTTGCCTGCAGTGCAGGAGACCCAGGTTTGATCCCTGGGTTGGGAAGATCTCCTGGAGAAGGGAATGGCTACCCCCTCCAGTATTCTGGCCTGGAGAATTCCATGGACGGAGGAGCTTGGCAGGCTACAGTCCATGGGGTTGCAAAGAGTTGGACACGACTGAGTGACTAACACACTTTCCACCCTAAAATACATGAAATACCGCGAAAATAGCAAATACTGGTTGGTGCACCTCTATAACACAGGCCTTGGAGGGCAATTAGGATGATTATCCCTAGGGAAGATCCCCGAGCGCCTCTCTTGTCAGACCCTTGAGATGGTACAGCCCGGCCCCTTCCAAGCCACCCTCAGCACCAGGAACACTGAAAGCTACTTAATGCCATGAGAACGGATTGGGAGCCCGACTCCAGTCTGCCCAACCTGTGTGGGTACCCAGAGGAGTTACAAAATCCAGCTTGGCTTAGCTCAGGAGGCAGGATGAAGAATAACAACCCCATGCACTAGCCCAGCGCTTGACAGGTTGCAGAGCCCATTCTCCAATCCTAGGCTCACCGGGAGCAGCCCGAGGCCATGTAGCCACAAAGGACAGAGCGGAGATTGATGGTCAGGGTCACAGAATTTTTTTTTTAATCATTTTTTAACTTTGTTTTTGGCTGTGCTGGCTCTCTGTTGCTGCGTGGGCTTTCCTCCGGTTGCAGCGGGCGGGGGCTACTCTTCATTGCATTGCACAGGTTTCCTATGGCAGCGGCCTCTTTTGTTGCAGAGCACAGGCTCCAGGGCACCGAGCTTCAGTAGCTGCGGCTCGTGGGCTCAAGGGTTGCGGTTCCCATGCTCTAGAGCAGAGAGTCAATAGTTGTGGCACACAGGCTGAGTTGCCCTGCAGCATAGGGGATCCTCCTAGATCAGGGATCGAATTCAAGTCTCCTGCACTCGTGGGCAGATTCCTTACCCATGACCACCAGGGAAGCCCCAAAGTCACAGAATTCAGGCACTGGAAAGGCCCAAGTGCTATCTGGTCTCTGAGTTGTTTCTGGTGCTTGTTGATGGGCTCTGACTCCAGAGAGAGCCAGGAATGCCCTTTTCTATTCTCACTGGCGCCTCTGATTCCCATCAGTCAGGTGCTGGGGGGTCTTTAGCACTCTTGTTCTTGCCAGTCTCCCAGCCAAACAGAGGGTCTCAGAGTCAGAGGCTTCCACACACCCTAGTATCCAGCTGGAGTTTCAGAACCTTTGTGGTAGACAGCTTCCTCAGAGGGTCCCCAAGATTCCTTTCCACGCTGAGTGTACTCTCCCATCTCATTGAGTGTGAGCAGAATTTATGCGTGTGAGCTCATCAAAGCAAGTTTATTTTGGGTGGGCCTGGCCTAATCAGAGGAGACTTTCAAAGAAGGTAAGTGCCAAGAAGTGACTTCTGCTGACCTGGGTGACAGCAAACAGCCACTGGTGAGCTGCATATGGGAGGCCACATGGCAGGGAACTGTGGGCGGCCTCCAGGAACTGAGGGCCGTCCCGGCTGACCACCAGCAAGAAAGCAGACAGCCCCCCAGCTACGATGAACTGAATTCTGCCACCACCAGTGTGTTTGAAAGAGGAACCTGGGCCCCAGTTCTGCCAACACCTTGGGCAGGGAAATCCAGCTAACCTGTGTCTGGGCTGTGACCTACAGGAACTGTGAGATAGTGAATGTTGGTTGAGTTGAGCTGATATATTTATTAAATAGCAATAGGAAAGTAATGCAGTGTTTTTACTTTCCTTATATTCATGTTTGCAATTACTTTTGCAGTTGCAGTTTCCTTGTATTTATTTTTGATGCTGGTTTTCTGTTTAGTGTGGGGATATAAGTTTTTTTCTAAATTTTTTAACAATTAAATTAAAATTTAAAAATTCAATGTGGCAGATTAGAAAGCAGCCTACCTTCTTTGACACTTGTATCATCAAGAGGTGGGCTTTATGCCCCCCTCCTCTTGAATCTGGGTGCACCTGTGTCTGCTTCCATCAACAGAATCTGATGAAAGTGACATGATGAGACTTCAGTGTTAGGTCGTAAAAGGCCATGCAGTTTCTTCCTGCTTCTCTTGGGACCCTGCTGCTTAACAAGTCAGCTTCGGTGGAACACATCTGACTATCTTGAGGTCACCATGCTAGGCCACGTGGAGGTGCTCCAGTCGCCAGCATGGCTAAGCCCCCAGCACGGGTAGCCAGCTGTGGGAGGGAGCCCCCTTGGATGTCCAGTCCCATCAAGTCCTCAGAAATGCAGCCTAGCCCACACTTGACTGCAGCTGCAACAGAGACCCCAAGCCAGAGATGCCCAGCCAAGCACTTCCTGACCACAACCTCATGAGCCAAAAAAAAAAAAAAAATCGCTGCTTTAAGCCATTGCATTTTAAGGTAATTTGTTATGCAGCAGTAGCAACTGGGGAAATTAGTGACACACTCACGTGGTTCCAAAATCAAACAGTGCAAGATTGTCTGGGATCAGTTGTGGATGAGGCCAGCCAAGGGGCTGGGGCTTTGATGAGATGCTGCCCAGCCCTTCCACCGCCCTCCCACCCTCAGCCTCACCAGTGATAGACATTTGCTGAGAACCTGCTGCCTGCTGAGTAGTCAGCAAAGGCAGGCTGTCAGCGGGACATTTATGGACCTTATCATTTTTTAATAGCTAACGACTCAAACACTTAACACATACCAGACCCCCTTCTAAGTATTTGAGAGTGTTGAAATCTCAAACCCGGTGGATGCTATTACTATTACTTCCCCTTTCAGATAGGGAATTAGGCTCAGAGAGGTGAGATCACTTGGAGGAAAGTGGCAGAGGAAGGGCTGGAGCCTAATCTTTTTGGAGCCCAGAGCCTGGATCTCTCACCCTGTCCTGCATCTCCAAGAAACAGCAAGGCTGAGCCCGTAGGGAGGACAGGCGAGGTGGAGAAACTACAGGAGCAAAGGGTCAGAGGCTGGAGTCTGCTTTCTGAAGCCTAGGGGAGGAGTGAGGAGGAGGAGTGGAAGGTGAAGCAGGGCTTGAATACCTGGTCAGGACATCTGCGTGTAGCTCTGAAATGTATGGAGATGCCACAGGGTAATTAGAGCCTGGTTCTCCTCTCCCCTCCCCCTTCCCCTCCCTCCGCTTTCTCCCTCTCTCTCTCCTGGAGCCTCCCTTTCTTTGCAGAAATGTATTTTTTCAATGTAAATTAGTGTATATATATATACACACATATATATGATTTATTAAAGTTATATATATATATATATACGGACTTCCCTGGTGGCTCAGATGGTAAAGCGTCTGTCTACAAAGCGGGAGACCTGGGTTCAAACCCTGGGTTGGGAAGATCCCCTGGAGAAGGAAATGACAATCCACTCCAGGACTATTGCCTGGAAAATCCCATGGACAGAAAAAAACTTAAAAAAAAAAAAAAAAAACTCAGGTTAATGTCTCTAATCCAAGTCACACCTCCCTACCCTCTCCACCTCACCTCCACCTCCCAGCAAATATTTCAGTTTGCCAAATGTATAGAGAAAGAGGATCTGTCTTCCGGTTTCCAGCTCATCATCACTTTGGCCCAGGAAGGCTGTTGGCACAGTCAGGCTCATGAGCCACAGCTTCCCTGGCAGTCTGAGTCACAGAGCGCTGGAGAAGGGGGCTTAAGCACCAGGCAAAAGGCCAGACCCTCAGGACAAGACAGAGTGGGGTCCCTTCTCCACCCGCATAGTCCCAGTCCCCGGCTCTGCTGAGAGGCCCAGATGAACCTCGTCTGTTAGAGCTGGTTCTGTTGCTGGTTAGTTGCTTAGTGTGTCCAGCTCTCTGCGACCCCATGGATGATAGCCCACCCGGGATTTTCCAGGCAAGAATACTGCAGTGGGTTGCCATGCCCTCCTCCAGGGGATCTTCCCAACCCGGGGATCAATGCGTGTCTCCTGCAGTGGCAGGCACTGGCAGGCAGATTCTTGACCGTGAGCCACCAGGGAAGCACAGGAGAGTTGGAGGGGTCCTTTGATTTCCTGAGCAGGTGAGGCCAAGGGAGGAGAAGGGACTTGTCCAAGGACAGGCAGTCAGAGCATATGACTCAGCCCTTCCAATCAGGTATCTTTCTCTGCACTGGGTTCCTTCACGCTTAGGGATAAAGGGTCAAGAGAGGAAAGAGACAGGCTGAGCCCAGGGGCTGGGGAGATGATGGAGTTTCAGGTTGGGTCTCCAGGCTTTCTTCATCTGGCAGTGGCAGGGAGGGGCAGTGTCATACCTCTAGGCATTAGTCTAGATCAGACCAGCCTTGAATGGGGTCCTCCTGATACCTCTAAGCAGGATGAATAGGTGAGTGGGAGGGAGCAAGGGTGGGAGGAAAAAGAGGCTTATCTGGCCTGGGGAAGCCAAGAGAAAGCTGACACGGGAGAGTCAGATTTCCACAGAAACTCTGATCCAGGAGTCAAGGATTCAGAGTCCAGTGTAAGGAGGCCACCGCCTCCTGCAGTGAGGTTAGCCATTCATTTCATTTACTCACTGAGTATTTGCTGAGGGTCTGTGTGCCTGGCCCTGTGCGAGGAAAGGGGAGAAGAAAAAATTGTAGCCAACCTGCTAGGTTTCAGGAGCTCACAACTCAGCAACGAAGAGAACGTACGGAAATATCGGTAAAATATAAAGTTTGACCAGGACCAGGAGGGAAAATAGAGAGGGAGGGCTGTGAGTGTTGGGGTGGGAGAGAAAATTGACCAGGTGGGGCACAGAAAGGGCGTTACAGGCATAGGGACCACAGGGACAAAGCCCGCGTTGGTGGGTCTTGCTCAGCTGGAACACAGTCCTAGGGACGGAAATACCATTTGGAAAGTGTGCTTGGAAGCAGCTCAGAGCGGGTCCCTTTATTCTTTAGGCAGCAGGAGTCACGGAAGATTTTTGAGTGACCACGTGGCAACAAGCCTGGGAAGCCAGAAGCGTCGCCTTTTGAAACGCCCTTTTGCTTCTTTAGAGTTCAGCTTCTTTATCAGAAAATTGAGGGAGTTGGGCTAGATTAGAGAAGACAAATCCCCAACACGTGTAATATTACTTCCCCATCCATATCCATAACAGGCATCAACAGTCAATCCCTGCACTCTCTCTCACTGAACTCACTTTCAACTCTGAATCACCCAAGCCAGTCTCTATGGACTTGACCCAAAGGATGGCGCTGGCTAACCATCTCTCAACACAGTCATGATGGGGATGCTAATTGCAATGAAGACAGCCGCACTTTATACCTTCCGGAGAGCTTTTGTCCTATCTGGCCTTCTGGTTACTGTTACTGGTTGCGGAGAGACAAGAAGACTTGTACAGGGCCACTTGGCTTTCTGCAAAAGCCTCTCTCAGGCTTCCATCCCAGCACCAGGGGCTTGACCCCACTTCTCAGCTCAAGCCCACTGCCCTCCTAGCCCAGATGAAGGGGACGGATTTAGGGACACTGCCAGCCTTGCCACTGTCCCCAGAGCCGCTGGGACCTCTCTCCCAGCCCTGGCCGCCGTCCTGGTGGTCCTAGACACAGGGTTGAGGAGCTTCTGGAATTGCTGGCACAGGACAGACGCCCAGTTAGTTAGAAAAACATGTGGCTTACTCTTCCCTCTCCAGACCCCTCCAGCAGCCACCACCTTCTAATTCAATTTCCCTTGAAAAACAATGGTTTCAATGAAGGGGGAAACAAGATTTTCCGAAACTTCGTAAAGTTTTGCAAAATAATTACCCCCTAAACTGGCAGCCTCCCTCCCCTTCTTCCTTGCATAAATGCCTCTAGGACAGTTTCACAGACCTCAAGTCCCAGCTGGATTTGCCTCTCACCTCCCCCAGAAGTTGCCCACCCCCGATCAGGTGCTGGGCATCAGCTGGCCATGGGGGCCCTGGGAATCACTGTCCTCCTTCCTGTTTGCCCACCTCCTCTTTCAGTGAGGACCGGCCCGGGAAGAGAGGAAGGAGGAGGCCTGGCAGCCCCCCAGCCCTGGGAAGAGGCCAACGCTTGGGGTAGCCCCCTGAGCTGGCTCCACCATCATGGTGCCCCAGCCTTTCCCACAGAAGGGAACTGGGTACCAGACGCGGGGAAGGAGTCTGCCGGAGGTCTCAGCTCGATGCAGCCGAGGACAGGGCCAAGACTGGACCCTGGACTGGGGGCTCTTCATCCCAGCTCCCTCGCTGGGAGGCTTCGGGTGGGCCTCTGTTGATGGGCCTGATGCCTGGGAGGCCTCCTGGGAATGCAGCCTTTTGATTGGTCACCAGCCCTGGGTCCCTGCCAGCCCACTGTGCAAAGTACAGATTCTTCTTCCTGCTCCACTTCCACAGGGGAGTGGCCCAGCTGGAGGTCACTAGGGGCCTGTGGACCACCCCTCAACCAGACACATCGGTGTGCAGCCAGCCCACCACGTCCTAATTGCCAGCCAGTGTCCGCCCACCAGGGTCGGAAGTTTCTCTTTGCTGTGCCCTTTCCCCCTGCATGCCTCCTGCCCTCTCCTGATGCCCTCACCTGGGCACTGAGTGACCCCCACCTGACCCTGAGCAGTGGGCCCCAGCTCCCATCCCGAGTTCCCCAGTCGCTGACCCTCTTTAGCATCCCACACTTGCACTGCCCAGGGTGTCCCCTTTCTAATGCTTGCCCCAAGATGGGCCCCCTGGTGCTCCCCAGAAAGGCTGTTCCCTGCTGGGGAGCCCCACCAAGTGCCCTGCTTGGCTTACTTTCCCTTGACTCTGCTTCCCACCAACTCTCATCCCAAATCTCTTTTTCTACTTCTACTAATTCATACTAAGGTGTGACTGATTGATCAGCCTAGCTCTTCCAGAGTGAGGCTTGGCTCTGGGCTGAGATTCTGGGATGGGAAGAGCAACTTTTGTTCTGAAGATGCAATGAGGTGCTGCAATGACAGACTTTGGTGCAGACTCACCTACCCCATGACCTTGGCTGGGTATCAGCTTTAAGGAGCCAAATAGGAAGTGTCAAGGGCAGTGGGACAGCTGAAGGTAACTTCTGCTTGCTACCTGCACTAACCTCAGCTTCCGGCTGAAATAACCCTAAAGGCGTCCAGCTGTGGATACAGTTTCCAAGATGGCCCCAGTGATCCTCACTTTCTGATATTCACCCCCTTGTGAAGTCCCCAGCCACATTGGGCAGGGATGACTTGTGTAGCCAATAGCCTATTGGAGAAATGATGGAGTATGACTTCTGAGCCTCGGTCATAAAAGACATTGCTGCCGAAGAATTGATGCTTTTGAACTGTGGTGTTGAAGAAGACTCTTGAGAGTCCTTTGGATTGCAAGGAGATCCAACCAGTCCATCCTAAAGGAAATAAGTCCTGAATATTCTTTGGAAGGACTGATGCTGAAGCTGAAACTCCAATACTTTGGCCACCTGATACAAAGAACTGACTCACTGGAAAAGACTCTGATGTTGGGAAAGATTGAAGGCAGGAGGAGAAGGGGACAACAGAGGATGAGATGGTTGGATGGCATCAATGACTCAATGGACATGAGTTTGAGTAAACTCCGGGAGTTGGTGATGGACAGGGAGGCCTGACGTGCTGCAGTCCATGGGGTTGCAAAGAGTCGTGAACTGAACTGAACTGAACTTCTGTTTTAACTCTCTGGGATCACTGAGCAAAGCTGGCCGCCATATCGTGAGGATACTCAAGCAACCATGGAGATACCCACATGAGAAGCCCTGCCAAAAGCCTGCACGAATTTGCCAGTCATGTGATTGAGTCGTCTTGGGAGGAATGATAGAGAGAAATCTATCAGTTAACGTATGACTTCTAGTGAGTGAGTGAAGTTGCTCAGTCGTGTCCGACTCTTTGCGACACCATGGACTGTAGCTTACCAGGCTTCTTTGTCCATGGGATTCTCCAGGCAAGAATACTGGAGTGGGTTACCATTTCCTTCTCCAGGGGATCTTCCCGACCCAGGGATCGAACCTGGGTCTCCCGCATTGGAGGCAGACGCTTTAACCTCTGAGCCACCAGGGAAGCCCATAAGTTCTAAAGTCATGCCTTTTAATAGCATGTGCCAATTGGTCAAAGTTAAATCCTCCAGATAATTAATCCTCCAGATAATCCTCCAGCCCCAGTCAAGCCTTCAGGTCAATGAAGCCCAATCTGATGTATGATTGCAACCTCGTGAGAGACCCTGGACCAGAAACGCCAACTGAAGCGCTCTCCCATTCCTGACCCACAGAAATTGCAACATAATAAAAGTTGATTGTTTTAAGCCACAAAGTTTTGGGTAATATTTTATATCATAAAAAATAATATGCCAACCAACCCTCTGCCACCAGAACCCCCCTGCAGCCTCTCACTGGAGCCATTTGCACAGCTTTGTAAGAAAAAGTATCGAAACTTGGAAACAGGCAAATAGAGGGCAACGTGTCTTTTCAAAGACATATTGGAGCAATATATAACTGACCCACCAAGGGTATTTAATTATCTGGAGGATTTAACTTTGACCAATTGGCACATGCTATTAAAAGGCATGACTTTAGAAGTTATATGTTAACTGATAGATTTCTCTCTAGTAGGAAACATGCAAAGGTTACAGATTTTTGGTCCTTTAGGACATTAACCAGTTTTGTATTTAACTGAGCTATTTTACTCCAGTGTTCTTTCTCCAGTACCCTGTAACTGTCTTCCTCTTGCTCTCCCTTGATTCAGCATGACTGTCTTACTGGTTTTCTCATTCATGAGTTAAACAAACTTTTGATGTGTGTTCAATCTATATTTGAATAAGAGTCATACTTCTTTTCTTAAACATATACTCTGACAGCTTACATACTGCCAGGAATGAGGAACTCACTACTCATCCGGGAACCCAGAAATCCTAGCAGCTTAACAGCCCCTAGACCAGGTTGAGGATCTCTCCTTTATCCTCACGGGCTTCCTAGGTGGCTCAGGGGTAAAGAATCCAACACGGGAGCTGCAAGAGATGAGGGTTCATTCCCTGGGTTGGGAAGATCCCCTGGAGGAGAAAATGGCAACCCACGCCAGCATTCTTGCCTGGAAAATTCCGTGGACAGAGGAGCCTGGCGGGCTACGGTCCATGGGGTTGCAAAGAGTCAGACACGACTGAGCACACACACACTTACAGCTACATCCTATACACCTGATTCTCCATTGATGAGAAACTCGGGAAGTAAGCTAAGCCCCTAATTCCCATGGCAGCCCTTTATAGTTGGTCATTCCCCATGGTTCTGCACTATAGAGTACATATTTTGTATTCAGGAAAAGAAGTTATTAAATAAAAAGAGACTGGTCTAAATTTTGCCTCTAGGAGTTGATGAAATTTATGGAGGAAGAGCCATTTACTGATGCTGCTCTGTGCCCATGACTATGCAGCTGGAGGAAGGGGTCCCCTCTGACCCTCTACTCATCTCTTCTCCCCAGGCTTGAGGGAATCTCACTAGGTCAGACCTTCCTGACTCTTCCTGGTTTCCATTCACGGCTGTGGCTTTGGGGGAGAAGGCCAGATTCCCACCATGACCTTCTGTGCGGCCTGGTTCTGCCTGCACTCCCTCTTTTCTCACACCAGGCTCCCCTTTGCCCTGTTCGCTCTGGGCACATTTCCCTCGCTGAGGCCCACTCTGTTCCTCTGCGCCCCTGGACTTTGGTTATGCTGTCCTCCCTCCCCGCAATGCACCCTTCGTCCCCTCCTCACCTTGGCCATTGCCAGCCCCCATCAGGCTCTGAGCCCCTGTCCCCCGCCTCTCCCCCAGCGCATGCCAGGTAGCCGCTGAACGCCTGCTGGTGGGGTGGTCTGGTAGCGCGGGCCCCCACTGAGGGACTGCTGGTCACAGAAGTCTGAGGACAACCTCTGCCTTGCCCTGTATTTTGTCCCCCAGGACTCGTGCCAGGACGGCAAGCAGTGGACCCTCAGAACCCAAGGGGCCCTGGGCCTGGCACTGAGGGGGCACTGGGGAGAATATACTGAGCAAAGAAATAAAGGCTTCATCACAAGCGATGGCAGAATGTCAGGCTAATCCTAGATCTCGGGGCTCTCCGTCCAGTGTTCCTCCTGCAGCCCCGAGCGTGCGATGGGGGTGAAACTCATTCTTGTTCAAGCTGATGGAAATGCCTCGGCCTCTCGCACACCCACGAGCCGTGACTCAGGTTCTATGAAGTACAATCAAATGCTCCTCTCTTCTATTTCTCTAAAGAGAGCAACTTGCCACAAGAGACCTCTTGACGCCCACTCACACCTCAGCTGTACCCAAGCTTTTCTTTATTTTAAAAAGGGTGTATATCACAATAGAGGTTAAATGCTCATTGAAAAAAATAAAAAAGCAAAATGCTACTGAAGTGTGGTGAGTGCGAGGTGGAAATCCTGCCAGCCCACTCCCAGAGTAACCACCGCTCGCAGCTGGGTGCATCCCACCAGCACAGGTAAGATAATCATAATGATCACAGCTTACATGGGGCTGACTCTGCACCGTGCTGCTATACAAATGAAGTGTCACCAGCAACCCCATCAGCCCCGAGTGTTCGGTTTCCATTTCCATTTCATTGATGGGGAAACTGAAGCACACAGAGAGGGTGAGTAAGTTGCCCTAGGTCACACAGCCAGTAAGTGTCAGAGCTGGGGTTGGATTCCAGGCGGCAGGCTAGAAAGTCCGAGTGCTTAATCCGGAGCCCTCTTGAATTTGTGCGGGTCTCTTACCCTGAGGTCTTCAGGCACAGTTGTTCACGTGTGCAGTCTGGACTTGAAACGACTCTGCTCCTTCCTAGCTCTGTGACCTTGGGAAATCTATACCACCTCGCTGAGTCTCAGCTTCTCCTCTGTGGAAAGGGGACCATGGGAGTTCTACTTTTTGGATGGTTGTGAGGTAGTGGGTGGGTAATGTCAGAGTCCGAGGGCCCCACACACAGGCTGGCAGTGGGACTTCAACTCTGCCTGCCCAGCTGAGTCACCTGGGGTGGGTTTGAATGGTGCCCACCCCAGAACCTTAATGAAGTGTATGTTTTAAAGGACCCTGAGTGCAGGCAGAGCTGAGCCTCACTGATGAATTCAAGCTTCTCATTTTAGAGGTGGGGAAATGAAGACAGAGAAGTCAAGCCACTTGTCCAAGGTCACCCAACAAAGCAGTGGCACCAGAACTGCGTCTTGGCATCCCTCAACCCAGCAGGATTCTGACTCTGCTGAAGGTTATTTTTTTTTTAATTTATCTGCTTGTTTTCGGCTGTGCTGGGTCTTCGTTGCTGCATGGGCTTTTCTCTAGCTGCAGCAAGCGGGGGCTACTCTCTAGTTGCGTGTGCCGGCTTCTCATTGCTCTGCCTTCTTTTGTTGAGGAGCATGGGTTCTAGGCACGTGGGCTCAGTAGTTGCAGCTCCCAGACTCTCGAGCACAGTCTCAGTGGTGGTGGTGCTCGGGCGTAGTTGCTCCGCGGCATGTGGGATCTTCCCGGACCAGGGATCGAACCCATGTCTCTTGCATTGCCAAGCAGATTCTTTACCACTGAGCCCCCAGGGAAGCCCACTGTTCAAGGCTGATGCTAAATGAACTGATTGCAATTGGTTGGCCGTGTACCGCCCACGCCCATCTCCCGCACCCGCCCCTGGCTACAGCTGCCTCACCCCCAGCCTAGTATCTTCTCCCGTTTGGCTGGTTCGTCTGAATTCAGAGGCAGAGGAGAAATCCACCAGGGGAAATGGCGGCAGGTGCGGGGTCACTTCGCCTGCGTCTGTGGTTTTGTCTTCCTCTTACTTCTCGTGAGACAGGCTGGAGGGTAAAGGGAACAGCGTTACTTGTGGAACCAAGAGAGGCCGGACTTCTGCAAAGGTGTGGGGATGGGGGGGGCTGGGCACGAGGCTGCCACACCCTGGGGGTCCCCTGGCCTGGGCCGCCGGGAGTGAGGCTGGGGACACATGGGGACGCGTGGCTTGGTGCCTGACTGCCAGGCTCGAGTCATACCTCTTTCATTTTGTTAAATTAATTTCTTTTAATTGGAGGCTCATTACTTTACAATATTGTAGTGGTTTTTGTCACACACTGACATGAATCAGCCATGGGTGTACATGTGTTCCCCATCCTGAGCCCCCCTCCCACCTCCGTCCCCATCCCATCCCTCAGGGTCATCCCAGGGCCCCGGGCCTGAGCACCCTGTCTCAGGCATCGAACCTGGACTGCGATCTCTTTCATTTGCTGGAAGGGTGAGTGTCACCTTAAACTGACCCCCACCAGTGGCACCCCCAACAAGATGAGGCTGGTGGTCGGATGGCCCTGACGGAATTAGACGAGAGCAGACACGCGGGGGCTTGGCAGGGGCTTTTCTCAGGCAAAGGTAGCCCCCGTTGTTATCATGAGGCACCTCTTGGGCCAGGCACACGCTTGCACCTCGCGGGACAATGCTGGCCAAGTCCCTTTCTAGCCTTAAGCCTCAATTTTCTGCTCTGTAAAATGGGGAGAGGGTGGTTCCTACTCAGTTCTTGGGGATTGTTTTCTCACTGTCTTCAGAGGGTGTGGTCATCATGAGCAGACAAAGGTCAGGCATGACACCTGGATCTGATTCCCATTCTTTTGGCAAAGTCAAGGCCAGCGCTGCCAACTGTCCCCATGCAGGACAGGCTGGAGGGGACACCTTATCATGGGACACTGCTTGGAGGCTCAGACTGGCTTCTGCCCTGGCTGTGTGCCATCGCCTGGATCTGCAGACTGGTGCTGAGACTCTAAGCCCCCGTTTGTTGTCTCACCCTACCTGGCAGCCCTTGTGATGTTTAGTGACTTGCTCAGAGTCTCAACGGCAGGATACAGCCTGACCCTCAGGCCACGTGGCCCCAAGTCTTCGCACTTTGCCCCACTCTGTCCTGCTTTGCTAAAATCATGGGATCGCTACTCACTAGGCTCTTGGAAGTTTATGGAGACTGGTTGTGAAACAGGCTGGGATCTGGGACCCTTTCCTGCAATGCCTACACTTGGATGCATCTCTCCTGGAGCAACAAAATACAAAGAAACTGCATGGGACTGAAAATAACTGCCGTGCATGCACTGTGGGGGCCAATTCGGGATCCAAACGATACAAAGAGACCAAAAACTCCAACTGCCACACTTTTTCAGGAGCCTGGAGCAAAAACAGGGTGTTGGGAGAAAAAACATACCCCCTGCACACACCCCACCTACTGGGTGGGCAAACCACCTAAGCCACCCCTCCAGTTTGACCCCTGGACACATTTCTACCCTTACTCTGTAAAAGGAACAAGCTCGGTAAGTGAGCAAACAAGGGGACTTGTTGTTTGTTCTCAACCCCTGTTAGTTCTTGATTCCCCTGTTAGTTCTTGATCCCCCGCTGTGGCAGTGGCCTGATAAAGCCTTGCCTGAATTTCTTGCTGGGCCTCTAGTCAATTTCTCTTGATTGAAGAAAGCCAAGAACTTTGGTCGGTACAATTGGAAGCATTGGGATCAGGAGCCAAACTACAAGCGTTCAAATCCTGGCTCTGCCCTCTGCTGTGTGACATGAGGCAAGTTACTTACCCTCTCTGGGTGTGTTTTGCACCTGTAAAATAGGTTAATGACTTCCTTCCAAGGGGAGCAGTACGGAAAGGGAAAGGTTTAAGAGTGGGGAGAATAAATTTACAGTAGAGAAACCTGGCAAATGCTACCTCAGCTAGTGGTCAAGGTCAACATCAACAGTGGTAAGCCATATGGATACTATGTGTCCTTTATATGATGTGATGGAAATGGCACTTTACCTGCATGCCTTCCTTCCCAGATTCTGTAACGCCAGTCTAATCGCGAGAAAAACATTAGAGAAATTCCAACAGAGGGACATTCTACAAAATACCTGACCAGAACTTCTTGAAACTGTCAGGAACATGAAAAAAAAAAAAAAAAGGAAAGTCTGAAAATCTGTCAGAACCAAGAGAAACCTTGGGAAACATTACAGCTAAATATAATGTGGTGTCCTAGGTGGGATCCTGCGAAAGAAAAAGGACAGCAGGCAAAAATGACGGAAATCTGAATAAAGTATGGACATTAATTAATAATATCAATTTATTAGTAACTAATTAGTAACTAATCAATATCAATTAGTTGTAACAAAGGCACAGGATGAATGTCAGATGTTAACAACAGGGAAACGGAGCGTATGTGTAGGGTGCATGGGGACTCTGCACTAGCCTCTCAATTCTTCTGTAAATCTGAAACTGTTCTAAAAACTAAAGCTGACTTTTAAAAATAGGATTAATAATAGTTCCTACCTCATGGGGTTGTTGGAAGGATAAAATGAGCGAATGCTTGGAATTTCTCTGAATAGTACCCCATACATACGAAGCCCTCAAGAAGTGCCAGTCAATTGATTATTATCATCATTGCCTTGGTATGGGGGACACCAGACATCAAAACCTGAGGGGCATAGATCAGCAGATCATGTCAGCCGAGGTTTTCTCCCCACCTCCAGGGGAAACCATTTCTCCTGTGATCCTGAGAAGGCAGGTCAGGTGATGCCTCATCCTGGCCTGTTCAGCTGGGGGTGCCCTCCGGGGCCCAGGATGAGCCAAGGAGCTGGTGAAGCCACATGTGGAGCGGGTAAGGCCCAGAATCAAAGCTAGCCGGCCTGATGAACCCAGCTCCATCCCTGCCAGCTGGTGACTTTGAGCACTCCACTTACCCATCCATAAAGTGGGGGTATTTGGCTCAACCTCATATGGCTTGAGTGCCCAGTAATAGGAATAGTTCAGGGGCATCCTGAACTGGAACAATGCCCTTGACAATCCATTGCTCAGCATCCCCACACCTAGTCCAGCAGAACTGCCCTTCTCCCGGCCTCCAGATGTTTCTTGTCCCCATCATAGGGGCCAAGATTGGGCTCTGAGCCCAGGTAACCCCAGAACTGAGGGGCAGTGGTTCTTCCGGTCCGATAGGAGGCAAGTCAGGAGAGGGAACAGCCTGATTGACTGCTACATCTTCTCAGAGGAAAAGGGTGGAGGGGGATTGCCAGATGCTCCCACCATCTTCACACACCTGGAGCCAGGCAGCGGTGGGTGTGAAGGGGAGCTGCATGGGGTGGAGAGACCCCATCTCCTGCCCCCAGAGACTCCAGAGCCCAGCTTCCTACCTCTATCTCAGCACACCACTGATCCTGCAACTGAACCATTAGTAACCCTGTTTTTTAGGGCTTGAAGTCCATTTGGTCTTCCGTAGTCAATTCATGAGCTTCCCTGGTGGCTCAGCTGGTAAAGAATCCGCCTGCAATGTGGGAGACCTGGGTTCGACCCCTGGGTTGGGAAGATCCCCTGGAGAAGGGAACAGCTACCCACTCCAGTATTCATTGCCTAGGACTCCTCAGCCTTGACCCCAGCCACAGACCAAGCCCGGATTACTGACACACCAGGGCCAGCCACACACCATGCTCTGACCCTGGTCTCAGATGGACCCATAACCACAGCCACAGCATCCTGACCCCAAGCAGCCATGTCAGAGACATAGATGTGAGTTCTGGAAGAGCACAGGCCATTCCATCCCTGAGACTGGCCTGCTGGGCCAGAGGTGTCATCCCCAAAGGTGAAGGCCATCCACACGTCTCCAGGACAATTTGGATACACGCCACAAAGCCACCGCTGGCCCTCGGGAGACATGGTTGTAACTGGGCCCTGCACCAACCCCTGTGAGACCCTGGACGTGTCCCACCTTCCTTGGCCTCAATTTCCGCTCTGTCCTACTATTCCTCAGGGAGGCATAGATAATCTTTGAGGCCTTCTCAGCTCTGAAGGTTGGTGATTCAGGAGACACAAAATGCTATTGTGGGCCTGCTTCCAGACTTTTCCCAGCTCTCACTTCCCTAGTCTGACTCCCCTCCACTCTTAACTTCCTGGCCTCAGTCTCACAGCCCCGTGGTTAGAAACAGCCCTCAGGGCCGCAGAGACCTGGCCTCAAGACACAATCACCACATCCTAGCTGGGAGGTGTGGGGGGGAACCTCAGCCAATTTCCTAGCCTCTCAGAGCCTCAGTCTGCTCATCTGTGAAATGGGGATTTGGGGGTCCTGGGAAGACTCATGCAGGAGATGTGTGAGAAGCTTTTGGCACAGAGTCTGGCAAGTGGAAAGGGTCAGCAGGTCAGAGCTGAACAGGCTGCCGTTGTGTGGGCTTCTTGGGCTTTCCTCAGCTCCAGTGGTGATAAATGACGGTAATGCCCTTTTCTTCCCTTTCTCGGGGGGAAGAAGGCCTAAAGAGGGCAAGCTCCTTGCCCACACAATGGGAGCACCAGAGCCCCGTGTTCCCCCCACCTTATTCTTCTCTGCATGGAAGTCACCAGAATCCATTGTCACCCTCTCCGAGCCTCAGTTTACTCCTCTATAAGAGGAGAGAGAGGGGCCAGGGGGACAACCCCCAAACACACACAGCATTGCCCGCCCAGCTACTGAAGGGGCAGGAGTGTGCTGGCGTGGGAGGTCACGGCTGGACGGCAGGCTTTGAGAAACCGCTGGAATGAGGGTTTAAAAGTTTGGGGATCGTTTTTGCTACAAGGGCCCCGCTTCTGCCCTCCTTTCTTTTCATGACTTTTCACCAACTGTTTCTTCCCTTAATCCAAACCACTGTTTTTCCAGGGTGAGATTTAAATCAAAGCCACATGGCTCCCCCGGTGCACACCCCCTTGCCAAATGGAAGCGTGATCCGGAGGAACAATAATCACCCTGCTGAAGGGGATTCTGATCTCTCCGTGGGGATCACCAGGCAATGGGAAGATTTGGGGGACTTCGAGTTGGCCTGACTGGGGTGAGCACAGAAGTTTCTAGGCCCAATGTGGCTCAAACCCAGAATCACGGAGGGACCACAGTTCTGCCATTAAGAAGATGAGCTCTTTCCTGAGTCCGAGGCCTCCATCTCTTTAGCTGTGAGTGTATGAGATGGTGCCCAGCCCCTGAGGCCCCTTTTGGAGAGGGGAGGTTCACAAGGTCAGCCCTGCAAGGCTTGGCCATTTATAGGTGACTTGAAGTGTGACAGCAGTGTGGCCTAGTGGGTAAGACATCTGGATACGGAGTCTGGTTCATGTCTGATGCTCAGTTGCTTGCTGTGCGACCCTGGACAAGTTCCTTAACTTCTCTGAGCTTCCGTTTCTTCATCAGTAAAATGGGACGCTTGTCAGACCTTTCTGTTGGTGAAGTGCCCAGTGCCTGCTGCAAGGTACAGCTCGCAAAGCAGCTCAGGGAGGTGCAGAAGTGAAAGGGAGTCTCACAGAGGAAGGGGAGAGACTCCAGGCATGGTATCATGGGAGGGCGGGGGTGCAGAGAGCAGGCAGGGTGGGGCTGGGGAGGCAGGGGAATCCCACCCCCCACACAAAGAACTAACCACATAAGGCCTGGACACCTGTGGGCTGAGCACACTCGTACACATGGGCCCATGCATCCAGGCACACAGACTAAGACGTACATGCAAATAGATACACGCTAGACCCGTATGCAAAACCTAGACCCAGACAGGCCCATGCCCAGACCCACATGTCCACAGTGGTTCAAACCCACATACAGGAGTGAGCATGCAGGCCCCCACACACAGACACACGCATGTGCACACACACGCGTGCTGGGAGAAGGCAGCTCTCTCTCTAACCCGTTGTTCCCTCTGCCACCACGTAGCAGGTGCTGTGACAGGCCCTGGACGCAGAGACCAGCCCCCACTCCTGGAACTCACAGGCTAGCGAGAAACAAATCAGTTGAAGTAAGGATCGCTCTTCACACGGTCAGGTGATTGTGTTCGTTTAATCCTCACAATGACCTTCTGGAGTTGGGGTATCTGCCCAAAGGAAACAGAGGTCTGGAGGGGGTGTGGCCTGCCCGAGGAAGGCCTTGGGGAGGTTGAAGAGGCCCTCTGCTTCCTCCCTGTGACCTCCATACAGACCAGAGAGGCGCTCGGGACACACCCCACGGGCAGGGGGGCATCGGGGCCTGCAGGGGGCCCCCCGCCAGCCACTGCTATTAAAACTGTGGGCTTTCAACCAGCCACTCTCTCCCCACTCTGTCTGCCCCTGCTGGAAGAAATGATTTCGCCCACTGTACAGAAGGGGACACAGAGTCCCTGAGAGGACCAGTGGCCTTAGAAGGTGGGCCCCGTGTGCCAGACCAAAACAATTCCTGCTCACCTGAGGGCCCCAGTTGCCTCAGACCCCCTGATTGGCCAAGGGCGCCTCCCTGACCCTGGCTGGACATAGCGCAGGCCCCGGGGTGGGGTAGGTTGGCAGGCCAGCCCCTAACCATGAGGCGGCCCAGCCTGTGAGCTTCTGGTTGCTTTCCAAATTCCCTGGAGAGGTGCCACCAGGCCAGAGAAAACCAAGCTTCCTGAGTATTAGGACAAGAGCGAGCAGACACTTGGGGCTCAGATACTGGCCCCCACTTTTCCCGGCAAGAGGAAGGTGTAGGGGACACCCTTTCATTCAGCTCCTGACTCAGTGACGCATCCTTTCTGGGATCCCTTGGGGCTGGACCCCATGTGCAGGCCAAGGTTGGTGCAGGAGGGGAAGGCTGTAGCCTCACCCGAGCCTCCCATTAGAAGGCCTCGCAAATCACCCTCCAGGGCACACCTGCCCTGGAGCTGCTCGAAGTCTGTCCCAGAGCCTCTCTGCCATCTGATCAGTTAGAGGAATCTTATAAAATGCAGATTCCTGGGCGCATTCCCAATCCGCTGAATGGTAGTCTCAGGGCTAGAGGCCTAGAATCGGTATTTCTGCAAAGCCTAGAGCTCTGGCTGAGAACCCCTGGCCCTGGGCCCCTGCTGACTGCTACTTGTTATGTTTGTGATTCTAGCTGGGTGTCGTCTTATTTCATCCTGGGTCCCTCCAAAGGATGCTCAATAAATGTGTGATGGTGCCATCAGTGGGCTGCCTAGGGCTGTGGGCCCCTGGAGGGGTGTAGCTGAGGTCTCCACTGGTGGCCATGGCCGAGTCACCGCTCTCTGGGCCTTGGTTCTGCTAGTCTCTAAGGGCTGACTCTTCCTGAGCCACTGCTGGCCCACAAGGGCCGTCTGAACACCAGGAGATGTTCCTCCCAGCCTGGGAGGGACTCAGACGGACTGCCCAGGCCTCTCTGGATTTCCCCCCTTTATCTTCTGAAAAACGAGCCCAAGCCAAGGGGGCGCCCTGAGCTAACCTGATCTCTGCATCCTTCCTAAGTGGGGGAGAAACCTTTGTCAGCCCCTGAGCCCCCAGCCTGGGCCTGAGCACTGAGCGGGAGAGGAGGAAGGACCCCCATCCCTCCTCCCCCCGCGTGGGGAGGCCGAGCTGGTGGGCGAGGAGCAGGTGCAGAGGTTTCCACTTCTTAGAATTCCTGCGAGGCCTGAGGGGTGAGCTCACTTACGGGAAAGGGGGATGGGGGGCTCGCTCTTCTCACCCGGCCTGGCTGGGGGGGCGGCAAGTGCGTCAGCAGCCCCGGCTCCTGGCCTGCCTCCGGAAATGCCGCCCGGGGCTCAGTCACGAACTGGGCGGGCGGCGGGGGGGCAGCTGGAGCGCAAGGAGGGGAGTCAGGTGACTTGCAAGGAAGCTTGACTGGGGGCCGGGAGGCTGCACCGGGGTGCAGGGGGAGGTCAACTTCCCCCTTCCCGGGCCTGTACCCCCACGCCCGTTGCCTGGCGGGATGTCTCTCCAGCTGTCTGTCTGTCCACTGTTCCCCGCCCCCACCACCACCCCACCGTCCCACCACGAGCTCTGGACCTCTGCTGGGTTCCCCTGGTGCCCATGAGGCCTTGCGTTCCCAGCAACCACCAGTCTTGGGGTGCGGGGTGGGAGGGGGTTGCTTCGGGCCAGGGTCCCGTGGAGTGGAGGGGTGAAGACCCCAGCCCAGGGCCCGAGGGCAGGAGAACCCTGCCTCCCGACCTCCCCTCCCCCACCCCTCTGCAGCTATTTAAAGCAAGCGGTGGCCGTGGGAAACTTCTTCAGATGTGTGGTTTCGTCTTCTTCAGCACAGGGACCGGGCGTCTGCTCTCTCGGTCTGGTGACTCATCCTGAGTGAGAAAAGCCTTTTTGTTGTTTGGCGCTCGCTCGAGGCTCTCTGGTCTGAGAACCTGGCCCGATGGGGCCTTCCCTCGCTGGGACTCCTGGAAGGCCCTGGAAGTGCCCTGAGCTGCCCCTTTGTCCCGTTGTCACCAGACTCAGGAAGCCCAAGGGCTGAAATGCTCAGCTGCGGTCGGGGGGTCGCCTGGCTGGGAGGGTGCCCATCCTTAAGACTCATCACAGCCACCACCTCCTCCAAGAAGCTGCCCCTGAGCCCTCTGAAACCTCAACCAGTCTCCCCCTTAGTGACTCGGGCCTCAGTCTTCTCATCTCTGAAATGGGGCCATTGAGTCCACGCTTGGAACCTGCGGGAAGATTAACTGGAGAACCTGTGGCACAGTGTCTGACACGTGGCAGGTGCTCCATGGATGGGGTTTATGGTTAGGGAGAGTTGCTAACGTTGGGTGCTTCTGTTACCTGAGTGATTGCATTTAATTTTCCCAACAACTCCGGGAAGTCCTTTACTGTCAATAGTATTGTTTCATTTTACAGAGGAAGAAACTGAGGCAGAGGGAGTTGAGTTATTTCCTCATTGTCTCACATCTCGTAAGTGTAAAGTGATTCAAACCTGCGTGATGTGGCCCCAGAATCCGAGCGGTTAACACTGGGCCAGCCTGTCTCAGGAGCTTGGCACCTCGTGGCTGCTGAAGAGTTGGATTCCAGGGACTTCCCCGGTGGTTCACTGGTTAAGAATCTGCCATTTCAATGCAGGGGATGTGGGTTCGATCCCCGGTCAGGGAACTAAGATCTCACACACTGCAGAGCAGTGACTGAACAACCCGCAAACTCTGGAGCCCGTGTGCCACAACTAAGACCCTACAGCCAAATAAATCAATAAATATGCAAAAAAAAAAAAAAAGGATCTGGACTCCAGGAGCTATGAAGAGCACACCCCTTCTGCTCAGAACCTTTGCATATGCAGTTTTCCTCTGCCTGAGCGCTTCCTCGCCCCCCGACCACTTGCCTGACCCTATCCTCCTCAAATTTGAGACCTGAGCTTGAAGGTCACTTCCTCCTGGAGCCTTCCAGGATTGGCTCTGTACATGCCCTCACAATGCCCTCACGCTCTGCATGTTCATCGTAATTGCTTAAATCATGGTTTGCACAATTTTCTGCCTGGGTGTCTGTCCAGACCGTGACTGTCCCCAGGTTAGGGACGAGTCTGGTCCCTCATGGCTGCAACCCCAGGCGGGCACAGTACCTGGCACGTGGTAGGTTTCCAAGGCTGTGGACTGATTAAGTGCCACCAAGGCAGCCAGAGGCTGGGAGAGGTGTGGAGCAGCGGCCACTCGGAAAGTTTTCCAGGAGCGTCCCCTCTCGCCTTTGGTGACCTCTGGGAAAGGCAGGCCCTGGGACCTGCTGCTCAGGGAGGGTTTGGGGGTGACAGGAGGGTCCCAGAGGGGTCAGGCAGAGGACCACTTTCCACAGACAGCAAGTGGCCAGCCCTCTGTAGCTGTGGAAACCCTGGCTATTTGCTTACTACGACCCTGGAGCTTCGTGAGGCGTAAAAGGGAAGGAGGGTGTCCTGTATGCCCACTCTGGTAGCAGCTGAGGTCCCATGAGATAGGAGCATTCAGCTCTATCCTTGGGGGCCCAGAGGTTGCCCGGGCTGATGGTGCTCAACACAGGTAGGGTCGGGGACAGAGAGAAGTTCCAGGCCAGAGAGGAGCACCCAGTCTTGGATCCCTGGAAAATGGAGGGGGCTGGGGGCCCCTGAGAGATGGATCTGAACTGTCCTGGTGGAAGGGGCAGTGGTTCCGGTCTGGTGATGTCTGGCAGGTGCCCTGGGTACTGCCACGAACACAGAAAGCTATGGCCGAAGACCCAGCCATGCCAGCGGGGGGCAGCTTATCTGACCACAGGAGTGGCTGTGCCAGCAAAGGGGCCCTCTCTGTGCTCATGGGAGGGGCATTGTCACGCCAGCAGGGCAAGGCTGTGATCATCGGGTGTAGCCCCACCAGCAGGGAGCGGGGGGGAACGGAGGACAAACCGTGGGAGAAGCCACGACCACCAGCCACCTGGAAGGAACGGTGCAGAGGATCAGCAAGAGCCGCGAGGCTGACCCCAAACGCAGACGCTCCCTTTGGCATCAAATGCTGTGAATACCCCCGCGGGGGCCTGGGCCTCGGGGGCCCACCACCCAGCATCTCTGCTGTCTCCTTCCCGGGTTCTCCTGACTGCCTTGCTGGCCTCGTGAGAGGCAGCCTGGGCCTGTGGAGGCCCAGGAGCACTCCCAGGAGGGACTCTGCAGGCAGGGTGTGGGAGGACGGTGGGAGAGAGGCCTGGGCCCCCGCACAGGCCAGGGGGGTGGGGAGGAGAGCGAGGCCATCCTGGACAGTGGGATCTGCCCTCTCCCTGCTCACCCTCACCCTGCCCGGAGCACAGATGAGAACACCGTGTCGGGGGTGGGGGCGAGTGGCAGGGAGGGGGGTGCAGGGAAGTCTGGAAGCTTGAAAGCTGAGGCACCAGGACTCGAAGCCCCACATGCAGGCCTCTTCATCTGGCTGAGATCCATGCCATCCCTCAGGTGCTCCTGGAGGCGGAGAGAGGAAAGATGGGGAGGGGGCTACGAAACAGGGCCTGCGGGCTGGGGAAGGCTGGCCTCGTTCGCTTGGGCCTCAGTTTCCTGCATCTGTGAAGCCACATGGCCTCCGCCACCCCCTGGGGCTCTCCTAGCTGGAGGGTCGCACGGGGTCAGAGCGGGGGATGGCACGTGGCCAGGACAGGCTGCTCCTCACCGAGGTCTGCGCAGCTCCGTTACCCCAAAGGGAGACCGAGCTTGATTGGGAAGGCGAGTGCTGGCCGTTTGGGCTCGGCAGAGATGGGCAGAAGACTGTGCCCACCGTCCACTGCCTGCCGCCGCCCTCCAGGCTGCTGAAACCCAGAGACCGCCGTCTGCCCTGAGGCCACAGTGGCCCACCTCACTCACAAATGGACTCAAGCTCAGGCCCCCACTCCGTCCACTCCAACTCCCCGCCCTGGCTTCAGAATCATAGGGGTCTCCCCATGGCACAGAGAAAAAGGCTGCGCCCATCAAGGGCAAGGGACTCATCACAGGCACCCACCCCTCCCCTCCCCCTCAAGGAGGCCAGTCCAGAGCAGAGTCCTGGATCCAGGTGTCCAAACGTGAGGTTCCCTCACTACCACCGGAGACAAAAAGGAGAAAGGATTTATCGAGGGCCCCAGAAGTCAGCTCTGGTCTGTCTGGGGCTGCTCAGTTCTGGGTGCAGCTTCAACCACACCCTTGCCTTAAGGTTCAGCCCTGCCAGCCCCAGGGGCCCCGGGCACTGCCTGCTGCCACCCAAGCGGCCCCTAGGAAAGGCCTAGAGAGGCCTGGCCAGAGTTTAGTGCCAGGGCTCCCTTAGGCCACAGCAGGGCCAAGAGCTGCCCCCTGGACCCACCTAAGGAGGAGCCATCTGCGGTTCTTTCCCAACCCTTTGCAGTTTGTAGAGCCAAGATTTCTCCTTGGAGGGCTCACTGCTTCACACCAGCCCAGAGGGTGAATAGAAGAGAAGCCAGAAGCACCTGTTCAGTGGGAAAGCCACAGTTAATCTCAGCTCTTCCCTCCGTGTTGGATTCAGGAGGCTGGGTCTTTTAGAGGCAGAAGAAAGTTCCCTGTGAATTCCTGACCGGCAGTTCAGGGAGGATTTGAGACAGTGGATTTGGGGTCAGTGGGGACAAGGGATCCATCCAGGATCACACAGAAAGTTTGGGCTGAGTCAGTAGGGGAGATCCATCTGCTCTGCCTAGCACTGCCTTTGATCTGAGGCTGGAGCTGAGCTGAGCTGACCGAGGCCTGGCTTGGGCATGGCGTCCAGAAGGTCTGTGCAGGTGAGGTCAGGGACCTCTGTCCGCAGCTGCGGCTTGGAAGCCCGCCTGATTCAGAGCCACTGGGCGAGGGAAATCCCAAGGGCAGACAGGAGTGGAAGTGTAATGCTCCCTCCCACCCGCTTACATACCCCTCGCCCTTTGCATATGACTGGGAACGTCTGAGCTGGGGCTCTGGCTGGATTCTAGTCCAGCCCAGACATAAAATTTCCCCTGTGGTTTGGAATGGATCGTGGCCATCAGTTCCTGTGCCCCAAGGGAGGTGAGGGCAGGGCAGGGCAGGGCAGGGGTCCGGAAAGGGAGCAGCCCCACCATCAGGTGCTGCAGAACTGTGGCTGGAGGCGCTGGCGTGAGAGTCTGCCTCCAAGGGTCCAGTCCTGGGCAGACCGCAGGCTCACTGTGTGACTTCCAGCAATTTCCTCTCCTCTCTCCTCTAAAATATATGTCATTTGAATACTTCATTCTCCTGAAGAAACAGAAGAGACACTGGAGGGACTGAGGCAGGGGGTTTCGGGAAGTACGGCTTTGAGTCGCAGAGATCTGACATCAAATTCTGCTCGGCCACTTCTTTGCTGTGTGGCCTTGGGCAAGTGACTTGGCTTCTCTGAGCCTCCACCTCTGCATTCATAGAACTAATAATCACATAAACTGAGCGTCTCCTTTCTGCCCCAGGGCCAGCTGATCACTCCAGACATGCCCAACTACGCAGAAGGTAGGGGCTCTTTTTAAATCTTGTGGGCAATGAGGGAACGAGGCTTGGTGGGCCAGAATCTGAACGCCAGCTATCTGACTCCAGATTCCACCGTCTTTGATGCCTGCCATACAAGAGGGATCACTGGGAAGATTAGAGGAGATAATCTGAGCAAAGTTCCTCACTTGTCCTTGTTGTCATTGTCGTTCAGTCGCTCAGTTGTGTCTGACTCTTTGCGACCCCATGGAAAATTATCATCATCATTATTATTATTGTTTTCCTCTTGCTTCACTTTCCCTGGTTAATGCCAGCACCACTTCCTAAGTCCACACGGCTTCCCACTGCTTGTCTCTGGGTGCCCCCCTGCCTTGATCTGGGACCCTCCCTCTGCCCTCTCTGTACCCCCAGCCCTCGTGGCTGTGCCCGTCGCTGGGCGAGAGGCTGGGGCGGCCCTCCTGCAGGCCTTGGCTCAGCCACCTGTCCAGGACCACACAGCTCTCTTAGCATGCGGATACCCCCAGCCCCGTTCTCTCACTGCACGTTCTGTGTCAGCCATCTCTGGACCCTGGGTCCCTGGGGATGGCTGAGTAGACGGGCTGCTCTGACACCCCCCTGAGGCGGATTCTATCTGCAGGTGGAAGAGTTGGTTGCCTACAGGAGATGGATTATCTAGCACAGGTGTCCCCAGCCTCTAGGATCAAGTGCCTGATGATCTGAGGTGGAGCAGATGTAATAAAAACAGACATAAAGTGCACAATAAATGTAATGTGCCTGAATCATTCCGAAACCGTCCCCTGCTCCCCACTCCCCACACCTCGTCCATGGAAAAATTGTCTTCCACAAAACGGGTCCCTGGTGCCAAAAAGGTTGGGGACCGCCGCTTTAGAATATCTCACCCTGATGCCAAAATATCCATCACTAGCCAGCCATCCTTTGGGGTCAGAGCACATTTGGGGTGCCCTGAAAAATTCTCCCAGGAAACAGAGCGGCTGGCATACTTAAGAGGGAATGAGCCTGGGGAGGGGTCACAGAAAGGGCCCTGAGCAGGGGGGCGAGGTGGTCTGCAGCCTGCTGGATCCTGCGGGCACCCCTAGGCTCCATGGTGAGCACTGGGGGTTGAAGTTTGGTAGAAGGATAAAATTTCCCCCCAATTCTTCCCAGCACCCACCCCCTCAGCCGGCTGGTTTGCTCACTGAATGAGCACCGGCCAGTGGCCCAGGGCTGTGGGCACATGTAGGCCCACCTGAATCCCAGCGTCACTGCAGAAGCACGCCCCACCTGAGTCCAGGGGGTGGCGGGGGTGAAACCCAGAGGGGTCGCGGTTGTCACCAGGAGGGAGACTGACGGGTGGTCTTCAGCTGTGAAGTCAGCTTTGGTTTTTCGGTTGAGAATCACACCCACATTCACAACCCGCGGGAAGGAAGATGCTTGGGGTCAGATTCTGTTTTCTGGAAACACCACAGGGTGGTGACAAGGTTTTCCAGGCCCTGACCTCAAGGCCAACAGGCAAGATTTTAATCGCTGAACCGGCATTAGGTATCTCCCACGATCTGGATCCTCGGGACGTCAGGAAGGGAGACACCCCTGGCCCAGAGGCCCCACCACCCACAGAGAACCCGACAGAAGCTTCGGCAAGCGCTGACTTGGCGCCAAACGCTTCCCATGCCCTGGCCGGTTTAGTTCTCACACCTGTGTCGTGACAGGTGCCGTGATGATCGCTTCCAGGGAAGCCAAGGCTCAGAGACGGCAAATGACAGCCAAGACCAAGTCTGAAGCTCACGCTCGGAGCCGCTCAGCCGCAGAGCCCCAAGCCCCAAGGGCCCTCCTCCTCCCACACCCACAGCACCTCGGGAGCCCTGCCCTGCCGGCAGGACCCAGCGTCGAGAGGAAAAGAGACGGAAGAGGACCAGGAAGACTGCACAACTCCCGCCTTCAGTGGGGGTTCAGGAAATGTCTGTGGACCACTGATCCTGTTTGCACAAAAACAAAACTGTGGGTGCATGTGCATAAAATTAATGCTGGAATAACATGTACCCAAATGTTAATACTGAAGAGGATAAAGCATGAATTGCCTTTTTCTTTTCTGTGTAAATGTGCAAATTCTCCAAACTCGCTACAGGAGGTTAGAAGAGAAACAATAAAAGGGAAATCAGATACCTAAGCCAGAGCTGTCTAACCCACCTGGGGCTTGAGGGTTTCGAGGAGAGGTGGTCTGGGCGGCTCGCAGACGACCAGAGGGCTCCCCAGTGAGGTGGCCACTTGGCTTCACACTCCAGGGGACAAGGACCAGTGGCCAGCCTCCCAAGTCTGAGCATCTTGGGGTGGGATAGTTGAGGGGGGGGTATGGGGGACACAACCTGATGCTTGGGGTCAGATTCTGTTTTCTGGAAACACCACAGGGTGGTGACAAGGTTTTCCAGGCCCTGACCTCAAGGCCAACAGGCAAGATTTTAATCGCTGAACCGGCATTAGGTATCTCCCACGATCTGGATCCTCGGGACGTCAGGAAGGGAGACACCCCTGGCCCAGAGGCCCCACCACCCACAGAGAACCCGACAGAAGCTTCGGCAAGCGCTGACTTGGCGCCAAACGCTTCCCATGCCCTGGCCGGTTTAGTTCTCACACCTGTGTCGTGACAGGTGCCGTGATGATCGCTTCCAGGGAAGCCAAGGCTCAGAGACGGCAAATGACAGCCAAGACCAAGTCTGAAGCTCACGCTCGGAGCCGCTCAGCCGCAGAGCCCCAAGCCCCAAGGGCCCTCCTCCTCCCACACCCACAGCACCTCGGGAGCCCTGCCCTGCCGGCAGGACCCAGCGTCGAGAGGAAAAGAGACGGAAGAGGACCAGGAAGACTGCACAACTCCCGCCTTCAGTGGGGGTTCAGGAAATGTCTGTGGACCACTGATCCTGTTTGCACAAAAACAAAACTGTGGGTGCATGTGCATAAAATTAATGCTGGAATAACATGTACCCAAATGTTAATACTGAAGAGGATAAAGCATGAATTGCCTTTTTCTTTTCTGTGTAAATGTGCAAATTCTCCAAACTCGCTACAGGAGGTTAGAAGAGAAACAATAAAAGGGAAATCAGATACCTAAGCCAGAGCTGTCTAACCCACCTGGGGCTTGAGGGTTTCGAGGAGAGGTGGTCTGGGCGGCTCGCAGACGACCAGAGGGCTCCCCAGTGAGGTGGCCACTTGGCTTCACACTCCAGGGGACAAGGACCAGTGGCCAGCCTCCCAAGTCTGAGCATCTTGGGGTGGGATAGTTGAGGGGGGGGTATGGGGGACACAACCGAGCGACTTCACTTTCACTTTTCACTTTCATGCATTGGAGGAGGAAATGGCAACCCACTCCACTGTTCTTGCCTGGAGAATCCCAGGGACGGGGGAGCCTGGTGGGCTGCCGTCTATGGGGTCGCGCAGAGTCGGACACGACTGAAGCGACTTAGCAGCAGCAGTAGCAGCATGGGGGGGGGCAGCAGACAAGGAGGAGAACGTTGGGTCACCAGATCCTGGGTCTAGCTCCCCCTTTAGCTCAGGGTTCCACGTGAGTCACGTCATTGACTATGTGAGCCTCAGTTTCTTCGTCTGCAAAATGGGGCTCCAGGGGCCTGGCATGAGGACTTGGTGAGATCTGTACACAGACGATCTTCCAGCCCCTAGCACGTAGCCGGCACTCAGACTTTGGCAGTTCTTGGTTGTGGGTCTTTTCTCGCAGGCCCCAGTGACCTTTGGGGAAAGCTCTGGCCCCCAGCTGGGAGCTGGCTGGAGGAGTCCAGGGTCTAAGTCTCTGGCTGACAGGACCGACTCCTCCCTCCACCACACCCAGCTGCCTCTTCCAAGCCTCGGTTCCAGGTGCAGCCGAGTGTGGGGCTTTGGTGCTTCCGAGGAGATGGGAGGTCCACTCCGTGTATCCTAACATCTTCCCATGCCAGGCCCCTCTCTTCCTCCCACCCAGCCGGGCCCAGGACTCATGGAAACCAGGACTGACAAAGTTCTCCTTCTCACTCTCCTTCTGAGTCAGCCCTACGGCATCAAGGAGGTGACTCAGAGAAGACAAAGCCCCACACCACACCCCATCCATCCCTGAAGAGAAGAGCTTCGCCCCCCGGGCTGGGTTTCCCAGCGTCTGCCCTACCCCACTTGTGTCTCTCGGGACTCCCTGGGAAGAGGAGGCTGGAGGGATGGAGAAGGAGAAAAAGGAGCCAGAGGGGAGCACTCCGGGGCCATGTCTTCCAGGCCTCTGCTACTTCCCGAGCCAGCAAGTCAGCGAGGGATCCGGGGCGCCCTGTTACTTAACATTTGTTCAGTAGCTCGTTTGTTCAGCAAACATCTGTAAAGTGGCCCCTTGGTGCCAGGCACTGGGCTGGGCTCGGGGGTTAGAGATGAATCAGAGCTGGTGCCCTCTCCCCTGGGACTCCCAGGCTGCTGGAGGAGACAGCCGTGGAGACAAATAATTACAGACATGAATGAAGCTCTTTGAGATAAAAATACACAGGATCTGTGAAGGAACACAGAGGGGCCACTGAGATGATAAACTTAGCAATTAACGTAAATGTAACTAGAGGGAGAACTCTTGTATCCCCTGGAGTGGGGTGGGTGGTGGGAGGTCAGGGTGGGGTGCCTGCTCTTAAGAGGTGCCCAAGGCCCCACCCTCTGTCTGGGCTCTTCCTGCCCGCTGCCGCCTGCCCTCCACTCTTCCTCTGGGAAGCATTAGCACTCTGAGATCCGGGACTGGGGAGAGCGCCCAGGGAATTCAGGAATCAGATTGGGATTCAAGGATCCATTTGTAGGCTTTGATCTGCATGCAACCCACTTACTCTGTGACTGTGTGCACGTTACTTTGTCCCCTGAGCCTCAGTTTGCTCATCTGCCAAGTGGAGGCCTAGATTTGAAGATAACTATAATAGCTGATATTTGTAGAACATTTGCTGTGTACCAGGCATTGCACCAAATGCTTTGCATATGTTACCTTGTTCAGTCCTTACATCCGCACCATGAGGTAAGTACTATTAATAGAAGAAATCTCCTATCCAATGAGAGCAAAACTAGTGGTCTGTTACTAGAAAAAAGAGAATATTTAAAGCAGGACATCTTATGATACATAAATAGACATTATATTAAACATAACATCTGTGCATGTTATATTTATTAGATGATCTTTTGCAGGAGGCTCTTTGAGACCAAGGCCTCCGGCTAGAGTCCTACCTTGTTTTTCTTGCATAAAACAAACCTGTGCAGCAGAGTTGATGGTCACCATTTGGGTTTCTTTCAAATGGAGTGAGATATCTTAGAGATAGTTGTCAAGCAACCTGTAAGCAGAATCCTTCTGGATTTTTAATAACACCCCCCCCCCCAAGTTATAATTCAACATAAGTTTCTGATGGATTTTAACAATTGTTTTCTCTGATGTTTTATAATTGTCTTGTGAAGTCTCTCAGTTGTGTCTGACTCTTTGCAACCCCATGGACTGTAGCCTACAAGGCTCCTCTGTCCATGGGATTTTCCAGGCAAGAGTACTGGAGTGGGTTGCCATTTCCTTCTCCAGGGGATTTTCCCGACCCAGGGATCAAACCCAGGTCTCCTGCACTGCAGGCAGACGCTTTACCATCTGAGCCACCAGGGAAGCCCTAATTTATAATTGTAGAAGGCAATGGCACCCCACTCCAGTACTCTTGCCTAGAAAATCCCATGGATGGAGGAGCCTGGTAGGCTGCAGTCCATGGGGTCGCTAGAAGTCGGATGCGACTGAGCGACTTCACTTTCACTTTTCGCTTTCACACAATGGAGAAGGAAATGGCAACCCACTCCAGTGTTCTTGCCTGGAGAATCCCAGGGACGGGGAAGCCTGTTAGAAGGCAATGGCACCCCACTCCAGTACTCTTGCCTAGAAAATCCCATGGATGGAGGAGCCTGGTAGGCTGCAGTCCATGGGGTCGCTAGAAGTCGGATGCGACTGAGCGACTTCACTTTCACTTTTCGCTTTCACACAATGGAGAAGGAAATGGCAACCCACTCCAGTGTTCTTGCCTGGAGAATCCCAGGGACGGGGAAGCCTGTTGGGCTCCTGTCTATGGGGTCGCACAGAGTCGGACACGACTGAAGCGACTTAGCAGCAGCAGCAGCAGCAGCAGCTGCCCACACTTAATTCAGCATTTCTCTTCTTTTTTGGACAGTTCTCCTGTGTTGGATCTTTCTGAGGCCCTTTCTTAGTTTTCAGAGACACATCAAGTCTTTGTCCTGCTCTCACTCACGTTGCATTGGTTTAACAGTTACAACTGGCAGCTCCTTCCTGAGCCAGCCGGAGGAGTTGATGGCATTGGAAAGAAGCCGCCAGCCTGGAACATTCAGAACGTTGTGACACTCACTAGCCTGCCTTTCAGAGGAAGGGAGAACGTTATAAATCCAGAGAACCCATCCGATGGCGGCCAGTTAAGACCGTCTCTGTTGCTTTGTTCCCATTTTGCAGGTGAGGAGACTGGTGCATGAAGTCATTTCCCCAAGGCGACCCTCAGCTGGGAAGTGCTGGGGTTTGAAGGAGGCCCGGTCTGGCTGCATGCTCTGTATCCCTACAGTCAGCTGCCTCCTTAACACTCTGAGTCTCTATGAGTCTCCGGCTTCCCGGCTAGAAGGACTACGTATATAGGTTGTTGTGATCTCCTACGTGGGATTTGAGGCGTATTTAAAAGTCTTCGGGGACTTCCCAGGCAGTGCAGCGGTTGAGACCCTGTGCTTCCACTGTGAAGGGCGTGGGTTCGCTCCCTGGTCGGGAAACTAGGATTCTGCATGCCTTGAGGCACAGCCAAAAAATAAATAAAACTTAAAAACAAAAAATGTGGAGCACTGCGCCTGTATAAGGATGATGGGGTAAGGGGTAAGGGACCACGTCTCCCTCGGTTCCGTGTCCCCAAACCCAGGGCCCTCACGTATCTGTGGAGTTGGCTGGGAGCAGGTGGTGGGGTGCCTTTCGTCTTTCCGTGTGCCCCCGGGGACCTGCTCCAGAGCAGGCACATGGGTCGGGTTCTGGGACAGAACAGGGAGGAGAAGCCGATGCCCTCGCTGCCCTCGGGGCTCAGTGTCCGTTGGGATCCTTCCAATGCCTTTCACGTCCAAGCCCCTTCGGGCTCGGACTTCTGTCTGGGGGCACCTGGGGAACGTTAAACGGACAAAGCATGGAGATTTTGGAGGCAGGCCCATCTGAGTTCTAACTCTGGTTCTGCCGCTTACTCGCGGTGTGACCCGGGGTCGCCAACCCCCTCTCTGAGACTCAGTGGGGAGTGAGAAGGCCTCGCGGCAGACCCTGCGTGGACAGCACCCCGGGGGGCTGGGGGGCCGGGGCCGGGGGCCGGGGCCAGGCCGCCCCTGTCTCTTATACACATCTATCCCTGCGCAACTTCCGACCGTTGGTGGCAGTGGAGAGGGATGCGGCGAGCGGGGGAAATGAAAAGAGGCCAGACGCCGTCCAGGCCGCAGCACGCAAGGGGCGCCTCGCTGGGCTGCCCGTCCCCTCCCAGGCTCAGAAAGGGGAAGGCGGCCCAGACCGGGAAGTGGTCGGCCTCTGATGACCACCTCATGGGGACCGCGCCAGCCCGAGCAGGAAGTGGTCGCCCCTTCCCACCCCCCGCCCCCCAGCGAGCCGGCCCTGCCTGAGCTCACACTTGGGAAATAGCTGGGCCCAAAAGTCCCTGTTCTTGGTTTGTTCTGGGAGCCGGCTTTATTCTTAGAAACTCAGCTCGGCCTGGGCCCCGGCTCTGTGGCTAGGGGTCTGCAGACCCGGTTTCTCGTCCCACCTCTGCCGCTTCCTCGGCCTTGGCCAGGTGGCTTCCCCATCTGGACCTGTTCCCCATCTGTGAAATGGGGCGATAAACCCCTACCTGCCACCTCCGAGAATGGAAACGGACAGTCCTAAAAGCTCAGGGCTGGAAAGGCTCCCAGGGCTCCCCGGGTCCAATATCTGGAGAGGGAAGGGGGTTGCTCCCCATTTCCACAGTCAGGTATAGCAAGGGTTCTGAGGTTTTGGAAAGAGCCCTGGATTGGGAGCCAGGACTGGGTTCAAGGCCTCCCGTGCAATGGGACCTCGGTCAAGTCGATCAGCCTTTCTGAGCCTTTTTCTGCAGTGAGGGAGCAAGCTGTACTTCCCAGGGTTCTGGTGGGGCTCACCTATGATGATTCACATGGGGATGTGTTGCAAACTGTAATAGGCTGTGACCATGAATACGGCTTTTTAGCCAAGGTAGAATCAGACTGGAACCCGGATCTCATGGTTCGTCGTTCTCTTTGCTGCCCCCTACCTGAGGCTCGACGTATAACGAACATCCTGGGCCCCAGAAAGCTGCCTGGTGGTGGTGGTTCAGTTTCTTAAGTCAACCCCACCGACTGTAGCCCTCCAGCCTCCTATGTCCATAGGATTTCCCAGGCAGGAATACTGGAGTGGGTTGCTATTTGCTTCTCCAGGGTACCTTCCTGACCCAGGGATCGAACCCACATCTCCTGCATTGGCAGGAAGACTCTACCACTGAGCCATTAGGAGAGCCCATGCAAGTTGCCCTGGCCAGGAATCGAACCTGGGTCAACTGCCTGAAAGGCCGCTCTGCTCACCACTGCACCACCAACAGCGGCAAGTGCAAATCTCTTTCCCTGAGTCCACTGAGTCACCACGGGAGGCTGCATTCCTGGTGGGGCCAAGTGTGAAAAACTCACTTTGCCCACATCAGTAGCCAAAGATGCTATCACCACTGACACCCACCCCTCAGGTCACGGCTCCTACCCACCAGCTCCTCCTCTCCTATAGGCCAAGAGGACACGCCTAGGACCGCAGGCACAAGCTACCTTTCTGGTAGGGGCCAGCGGAATGGGCAGGCTAGGTCAGACAGGGGCAGCCCATCCGCACCAGGCCCCTCTGGTGCCGCCTGGCACAGGCCACCCAGGCTTGGCTTGGGCTTCAGGAGAGAGGGCCTTGGACCAGGGAGTCCTAGATGACAGGGCTGACAGACAGTTAGAGATTAGCCCACCCAGGGGATAGAACCGGGGTCTATGGACCTGAAGAAGAGCTGGAAACTCCCGGATCGCGCAGACTTGTGGTTACGTGCATGCGGTTGAATGCATGCTGTTGAATGTATGTGGTTACGTGCACGCGGTTGAATGTATGTGTGGTTCTTTTGTGTGTGTGGTTGTGTGTCAGTGTGTGTGGAGCTTTGGTTGCATGTGTGTGTCTGCATTTCCTGAGAGGAGGGTCCAGATTTCATTAAGTCTTCAAAGCAAAATTTTAAACTTCAGAATCAATGTGCGTTCCTCCTCTTTCCCATTTCACAGGAGAAGAAACTGAAGCCAAGAGACAGGAGTTGTCTTACCGCCCTTATAGGAAGGCTGAGGAGGGTTACTTAGTGCTTCGATTATGATTGCCTTTTTCGGGCTCAAAAATAGCCCCTAGGAAGTTCAGAGGGGATCTGTATCCCATCTCCTTGTCCTGGCACTTTGAGGGTGGCTGAGGCTTGAGGAGATTTAGAGAAAAGGAAGTTCGGTCAGGTCCCCTGTAGCAAGCCCCAGAGCTCCTGGCAGCATCACCAATATCACCGTCACCATCAGCAGCACCACCGCCAGCACCACCATCCCCACCGTCAGTATGACTAACTGCCGCTTCAGCCCCACCGTCAGCCCCGCCGCTTCAGCACCACCGTCAGCCCCGCCGCTTCAGCGCCACCGTCAGCACGGGATCGCCCTCACAGACTGCGCCAGCCACCCTGTTTCCGCCGTCACCCTGCCTCTGCTGGTGGCAGCTGGGATGCCCAGCTCAGGCCTCAGGTAGAGCCCTGCGGGGCCATTCTGAACTGAAAATGCCCGCTGCAAAATGCACTCAACTGCCCTGACCCTCATGAAAGCCTTGCTTAGAGATCGCTCATGCAGGCGAGCTCTTATCCAATTAAGACTGGACGCTGTTCCTTTCCTCTTTCCACAAATATGTTTTCATTATTATTGTAGCTGGCACCTACCCAATACTGAGTGGGCACTGTTCTCAGGACTTTAAAGGCACGACTGCTGCTGCTGCTGCTAAGTCTCTTCAGTCGTGTCCGACTCTGTGCGACCCTATAGACGGCAGCCCACCAGGCTCCCTCGTCCCTGGGATTCTCCAGGCAAGAACACTGGAGTGGGTTGCCATTTCCTTCTCCAGTGCATGAAAGTGAAAAGTGAAAGAGAAGTCGCTCAGTCGTGTCCGACTCTTCGAGACCCCATGGACTGCAGCCCACCAGGCTCCTCCATCCATGGGATTTTCCAGGCAAGAGCACTGGAGTGGGGTGCCGTTGCCTTCTACTTCAACCCTATCAGCAACTCTATGAAATGAGTAGTATTTTTATCTTATTTTGTAGTTGGGGAAACAAAGGCACTGAGGACGTCCAAGGTCAGACGCCTAGCGAATGACAAAGCCAAGATTTGAACCAGGCCTCATTACACCAGATTTAAATCCATGCTCTTAGCCACTCCAGTATCAGATCAGAGAAGTATGGAGCAGGCCAAAGAACCCCTCTCCCCACTCCCAGATGTGCAAACCCTGCAAGGCCTGTGATCTCTTTGAAGGCACAGGCCGTGCCGTTTCCATTGCCGTGTTCTCGGGGTCTAGCATTAGGCCTGGTGTGCAGGAGGAGCTCAATAAAAGTTCGTTAAGGGAATCACTGGCCTGATAGTACTCGCCTCCGACACTTCCCCAGCTCTGCCTTCTTCCCCTGAACCGCACTTGAGGGTGGTTCCTGAAGCTGTAGTTCTCCTGCCAGCCAATAGAGGGCAGCATGTATAACAAGGCAAGACCTCGCTCCAGGCATCAGGAAGAAGGAATTAGGAGGAAAAGGAGGAAATACTTTGTGGCCGGCACGAACAGTTACTGACTAAAAGCAAGTTGAGACAAACTCTGGGTCCCACAATAGGGTACCATGGCTGGTATTCTTAATTTGACAGCTGAGGAAACTGAGGTCTAAAGAGGGGAGAGGTTTTTCCCCTAAGATCACACAGCATGTGAACAGCAAAGCCAGGCTGGGAATCCGTCTCCTGGTCTCTTTCTCCACCAGAATAGTAGAAATATCTGACAGGTTCGGGTATGGACCAAGCCTTTCCTTGTCTATGAAGAGAATAGCAGAAGTTAAAAGTTACCAGCCCGGGGCAGCCCTTTGTGCATATAGCCAGGGCGCCCCCTGGTGGCTGTAACTGTCAGGTACCCAGAGGCGCAGTCAGGATAGTGTCAATCCATCAGCCAGTGGGATGCATCTCCACATGACAGGTGCAGGCAGGAGTTAAGCCGTGTCTGACTCTTTGACACCACTCTTCATGGACTGCAGCTCACCAGCCTTCTCAGTCTTTCCCTATCTCTTGGAGTTTGCTCAAACTCATGTCCATTGAGTCAGTGATACTATCCAACCATCTCATCCTCTGTCACCCGCTTCTCCTCCTGCCCTCAATCTTTCCTAGCATCAGGGTCTTTTCCAATGTACTGGCTCTTTGCATCAGGCAACCAAAATACTGGAGCTTAAACTTCAACCTCAGACTATTGGGAAGGCAAGGGACCAAGAGGATCAGGTTCCAGTCCCTCTGGGGACTTACAGTCCAACAAATGAAGCAGGGTGGCCCGCAGAACAGAGCAGAGAATATGTGTGCCTAAGTCCCAGGGGCCACAGCCACGGCCAGCTGTGCACCCAACACCATGGATGGCCCATCACTTTGAGGCCCACGTCATCTTATGGGATAGCCACTCATATTCTCCCCATTGACTGTTAGGAAACTGAGACTCAGAGACAGGACATAATTATGTACATCAGTTCAGTTCAGTTCAGTTCAGTTGCTCAGTCGTGTCCAACTCTTCGCGACCCCATGAATCACAGCACGCCAGGCCTCCCTGTCCATCACCAACTCCCGGAGTTCACTCAGACTCACGTCCATCGAGTCCGTGATGCCATCCAGCCATCTCATCCTCGGTCGTCCCCTTCTCCTCCGGCCCCCAATCCCTCCCAGCATCAGAGTCTTTTCCAATGAGTCAACTCTTCGTATGAGGTGGCCAAAGTACTGGAGTTTCAGCTTTAGCATCATTCCTTCCAAAGAAATCCCAGGGTTGATCTCCTTCAGAGTGTACTGGTTGGATCTCCTTGCAGTCCAAGGGACTCTCAAGAGTCTTCTCCAACACTACAGTTCAAAAGCATCAATTCTTCAGTCCTCAGCCTTCTTCACAGTCCAACTCTCACATCCATACATGACCACAGGAAAAACCATAGCCTTGACT